>JAQMYF010000014.1:143166-157244 GCA_030014195.1 Neosilurus mollespiculum | reverse complement strand
TGATCATGTCTTTATTAGTGGGCAAACCAACAAAATCCGCAAGGGATCAAATACTTTTTACTCTCACTGTATATATTTGCAATACATAACTTAACATTGTCAATAGATAATGTAACTATTAAGAATCTGCCTTCTGGATCTATGGTTGTTTTATCTATATCAAAATTTAGCCTTTTATCAATAAGAGTAGCTACTTCTCTTTGCCTGGAATTATAACAAGCTGAGTACACATGTGGGAATTGGGCTGTTGGTAGAAGATCTACTGTTGAGTTTGACAAATAAGTTTCTTGAAGGAGGAGGATGTGAATGTGTGATTACAATGAGTGTGTGATAATAATTAGTGTGTGATTTTAATGAGTGTGTGATTATGAGTTTGGTTAAAGTGATGATGTGCTTATAATGACTGTGATTACAGAAAGCGTGTGATTATAATGAGTGTTTGTTTACAGTGAGTGTGGGATTACAATGAATAAGTGATTGCAGTGAGTGTGTGGTTTTAATAAGTGTGTGAGTATAATGATTGTATGATAATGATAAGTTGGTGATTATAGCGAATATGTGATTATAGTGAGTGTGTGATTACAATGAGTGTGTGATATTATTGAGTTGATGATTATAGTGAGTGTGTGATTATAATGATTGTTTAATTATAGTGAGTGTGTGATTATAATGATTGTTTAATTATAGTGAGTGTGTGATTATAATGAGTGTGTGATTCTAATGAATATGTGATTTCAGTGAGTGTGTGGTATAATGATTGTGTGATAATAATAAGTTGGTGATTATAGTGAATATGTGATTATAATGAGTGTGTGATAATATTGAGTTGGAGATTATAGAATCCACCTTGAGGGAAAGATCCCAGGTAGAGAGCCAGATGCGCTAACCCTGATGATAGGGAGGCACCTTGGAACGATGTTGATCTGCCTGGTGCTTCATCCTGCCTGAAGCACGTTGCAGGGCTGTCCGGGTCCTCTTCCAGGTCTGACGACAACGACGAACAAAGGCCCGGGCAGATGGTACACTGACCTCCTCCTCCAGAGCAGGAAACATGGGGGCTGGTATCCTAGACAACACTCGAAGGGAGACAGGCCTGTGAAGGCAGAAGGGAGGGAGTTAATAGAATATTCTACCCAGGGCAGCTGACAACTCCAGGAAGACGGTCTCTCAGACACCATGCACCGCAAAGTCGCCTTCAGGTGTTGATAAGCCCTCTCCATCTGGCCATTGCTTTGTGAGTGGAATCCTGAGGATAAACTGACAGAGGCAGCAATGAGTGTACAGAAGGCTCTCCAGAAGTGTGACATGAACTGTGGACCTCTATCAGAAACCACATCCACGGGTAAACCATGGTACTTGAATATACAATCCACCATCAAGTTAGCAGTCTCCTTGGCAGAGGGGAGTTTGGGTAGAGGAATGAGGTGCACAGACTTAGAAAAGTGATCAACAACAGTGAGTATAGTGGTGTTACCGTCTCATGGAGGAAGGCCACTAACAAAGTCCAAGGCAATGTGGGACCAGGGTCTCTTGGGCATGGGCAGGGGCTGCAACAGGCCCGATGGAGGATGTGCAGAGGTCTTACTGCGGGCACAAACAGAACAGGCAAAGACAAATTTGCCGACATCTTCTCCCATGGTAGGCCACCAGAACCTCTTGCTGATGAAGGCTTGAGTGCATCTTGCTCCAGGGTGGCAGGAGAGTTGGGAAGAGTGGCCCCACTGTATGACCTGAGAATGGACAGACCTGGGCACAAAATGACGGTTAACAGGACATTGACTAGGAGCAGCGCTATCAGATTGAGCAGACTGAACCAAAGACTCTATGTCCCACTGAACTGCCCCCACAATGCTGTGATCGGGGAGGATTTTCTCTGGTTCTCCATTCTTGTCTTGAGAGGGGGATATGTGAGAGAGGGTGTCTGGCTTGCCATTCTTGGATCCAGGATGATAGGACAGGGGGGAATTGAACCATGAGAAGAACAGAGACCAACGAGCTTGACAGAAATATAAACATTTGGCAGTCCGAATGTATTCAAGGTTCTTATGATCTGTCCATACCAGAAATTGGACCTTAGAACCCTCGAGCCAGTGCCGCCACTCCTCCAGAGTCAACATAACTGCCAACAGTTCCCTATTGCCAAAATCATAATTACTCTCAGATGAAGTAAGGCGATGAGAAAAAAAAAAGGCACAAGGGTGCACCTTATTATCCTGGGCAGAGTGCTGAGAAAGGACGGCACCAACACCCACTTCTGAGGCATCCACCTCCACAAAGAACAGATGATCGGGATCAGGTTGTGTCAGACAAACTTAACTGAACTGGAGATAAGGGCTGTGAGAGGGGCAGCCAGGGTACTATAATTTCTAATAAAACATCTGTAGAAATTGTCAAACCCTAGAAAACGTTGCAACTCATGGCGGGTTGTAGGCTGAGGCCAGTTAATAAATGCTCTCACCTTCTGTTGATCCTTCTCCATGGCACCAGCGGAGATGACGTACCCCAGGAAGGAAACAGAGTTGTGGTGAAACTTCTCAGCCTTGATGAAAAGTTGGTTCTCCAGTAGACGTTGGACGACCTGGCAGACATAGTGGACATGTTCAGTGAGAGAACAGGAGAAGATTAGAATGTAATCCAAATAGACAAAGACAAACTTATTTATCATATCCCTCAAAACATCATTTATTAGAGCTTGAAAAACACCAGGTGCATTAGTGAGCCCAAATGGCATAACTAGGTACCCATAGTGACCAGTAGGTGTTTTAAATGCTGTCTTCCATTCATCTGCCTCTCAGATCTGAACCAGATGATAGGTATTACGGAGATCCAAATTAGTAAATACAGTTGATCCATGGAGTAGATCAAATGCAGATGACTCGATGATGTAGAAACTTAATTGTTCATGATGGTTGCCTGAAACAAGAAGACACAGGAGGGATCATATGGGTTATGTCTGTAAGCTTTCTCCCAACTCAAGAGATGGCCACAAGAGGTGGGTTTACAGGGTGAAGAGGCAGTTTCCATTGAGTGGCAAATAAAGCATCAATAAAGTTCTCATCTGCCCCAGAGTCAATGAGAGCTGTGAGCTGATGCTGTCTCCCTCTCCAGTCTAAGGTAACAGGGAACTGAACTGGGGCAGATTTAGAAAACATGCAACTCACCAGTGCTCCTCGTCTTACTGATGAGCCTTGCCTTTTTGCAGGACAGAAAGAAGCATAGTGGCTGGATTCCCCACAGAATAGACAGCAGTTTGAACTGTGTCTCCATTGTTTCTCTGCTGCAGAAATGTGAAAGTGGCTTATCTGCATTGGCTCCGGATCTGGCTGAGCGGGTGAGGATGGTAAGACCTGATGAGTCATCCGAACAACCTGGGTGATGGTGCCATAACATGCTGCTCTACTGAGGTCTCTGGAAATCCTCCACTAACAACGTTGCTGCATTCTGGAGTCGACACACATGGCCAGGTCCACAAGGAAATCAAAGCTGATGGAGAGATCATGGGTGATTAGTTCATCCTTGATGTTTTCAGCTAGTCCATTAAAAACACATCAAACAGAGCCTCTGTATTCCAGCCACTAGAAGCTGCTAGAGTGCGTCCCCACTCTCTTGCTCGCCCAGACAACTGAGTAATGACATAGGCCACCTTAGCTTTCTCTGTGGGAAAAGCAGATGGTTGTAATTGAAAAATTAAATCACATTGGGAAAGGAATGAATGGCAGGTACCAGGTTCACCTGAGTAGTGTTCAGGCAGTGGCAGGCAAGGTTCTGAGGAAGGAGGAGTGGGCTGTGATAAGGCTGGTGCTGGAGCAAGTGGTGGTGGTGGGTCTTGAGAGAGTTGAAGTTGTTGTACCTTTGCAGTAAGACCGGTGAGGGCTGTGGTCATGACTGCCAGGGTGTTACTCACCTCCTCAACTTGTGTTTGCTCCATGTAGGCCAGATTGTACTGTTAGGGTTATACAGAGGGAAAAGGATCCACACGCAGACAGAAGAGGTGTAAAGAACAATATTTGATAGATAGGCAGACAATCCAAAGTGGCAGGCAAACTTGTAGTCAAAAAATAGGCAAAGATCAGAGATATTCAAGAAGTCAAAAACAGAGGCAGTGGTATCCAAAAATCACAAAAAGTTAGCAAGAATGGACAAGGAAAAGGCAAGGTCAAAAACTACTAGACAGAGATATATACAAACGCTGGAAAGGCACAGGAGAAAACTCTGGCATGATCTGGCAATGCTTGTGGGGAAATGTAGGGCTTATATACACAGACAAGTGAGGCAGGCAACGAGACACAGGTGAGCCCAATAATGAGTCTGTGGAAAGCCAAAGGAGACAAACAAAAGCATAATACTAGAACACAAAATTAACTAGCAGGAGTACTAACAATAATTAGTGTGTGATTATAGTAAGTGTGTGATTATAATGAGTGTGTGATTATAGTGAGTGTGTGATCATAGTGAATGTGTGATTATAATAAATGTGTTAATACAGTGGGTGTGTGATTACTGTCAGTGTGATTATAATTAGTGTGTAATTATAATGAGTGTGTGATAATATAGTGAGTCTGATTTTAATGAGTCGGTGCTTATAGTGAATGTGTGATTATACTTATTGTGTAATTGTAGTAAGTGAGTGATTATAGCACATGTGTAATTATAGTGAGTGTGTGATTACAGCGAGTGTGTGATCACAGTGAATGTTTGATTATAATGAGTGTGTGATTATAGTGAATGTGTGATTATATTGAGTGTGTAATTACAATGTGTGTGGGATTATAATTAGTGTGGAATTATAATGAGTGTGTAAATACAGTGAGTGTGTCATTATAATGACTGTGTGTGATTATAATGAGTGTGTGATTATAGTGAATGTGTGATTTTACTGAGTGTGTTATTACACTGAGTGTGTGAATATAATGAGTGTGTGATTGCAGTGAGTGTGTCATTATAATGAGTGGGTGATTCTAGTGAATGTGTGATTATAGCAAGTGTGTGATTATAGTGAATGTGTGATTTTAATGAGTGTGTCATTACACTGAGTGTGTGAATATAATGAGTGTGTGATTGTAGTGAGTGTGTCATTATAATAAGTGGGTGATTATAGTGAATGTGTGGTTTTAATGAGTGTGTCATTACAATGAGTGTGTGATTATAATGAGTGTATGATTATAGTGAGTGTGATAATGATGAGTTGGTGATTATATTGGGTGTGTGATTATACTGAGTGTGTGATAATAATGATTGGGTGATTAAAGTGAGTGTGTGATTATAGTGAGTGTGTGATTACAGTAAGTGTTTGATTATAGTGAGTGTGTGATAATGATAACTTGGTGATTATAGTGAGTGTGTGATTATAGCGAATATCTTATTATAATGTGTTTACACTTAGTGTGTGATTGTAATGAGTGTGTGATTATAGTGAGTGTGTGATTATACTGAGTGTTTGGAAATAATGATTGGGTGATTATAGTGAGTGTGTAATTTTAATGAGTGTGTGGTTTTAATGAGTGTGTCATTACAATGAGTGTGTGATTATAGTGAGTGTAATGAGGAGTTGGTGATTATATTGAGTGTGTGATTGCACTGAGCGTGTGATATAATGATTGGGTGATTTTAGTGAGTGTGATTTTAATGAGTGTGATTATAGTAAATGTGTGTGATTACAGTAAGTGTTTGATTATAGTGAGTGTGTGATAATGATGACTTGGTGATTATAGTGAGTGTGTGATTATAGTGAGTGTGTGATTATAGTAAATGTCAAATTATAATGAGTGTGTGATTATAATGAGTGTGTTTATAGTGAGTGTATGATAATAATGAGTGGGTGAATAATGTGAATGTGTGATTATAATGAGTGTTTCATTACAGTGAGTGTGTGAATATAATAAGTGTGTGATTATAGTGAGTGTATGATTATAAGGAGTGTGTGATTACAATGAGTGTGTGATTATAATTAGTGTGTGATAATAATGAGTGGGTGATTATAGTGAGTGTGTGATTATAGTGAATGTTTGATTTTAATGAGTGTGTCATTACAGTAATTGTGTGATTATATTGAGTGTGTGATTATAGTGAGTGTGTGAAAATAATGAGTGGGTGATTATAGTGAATGTGTGATTTTAAAGAGTGTGTCATTACAATGAGTGTGTGATTATAGTAAGTGTGTGATTATAGTGTATGTGTGATTAATGAGGGTGTGATTACAATGAGTGTGTGATTTTAATTGGTGTGTGATTATAATGAGTGTGTGATTATATTGAGTGTGTGATAATAATGAGTGGGTGATTTAGTGAGTGTGATTATAGTGAGTGTGTGATAATAATGAGTTGGTGATTACAGTGAGTGTGTGATTATAGTGAATGTGTCATTATAATGACTGTGTGTTTACAATAAGTGTGTGATTATAATAAGTGTTTAAGTACAGTGAGTGCGCGATTATAATGAGTGAGATTTCTGTGACTATGTGATTATAATGAGTGTGTGATTATAATGAGTGTCTGATTATAATGAGTGTCTGATTACACTGAGTCTGTGATTATAATGAGTGTGTGATTACAGTGAGTGGGTGATTGTAATGAGTGTGTGATTAAAGTGAGTTTGTGATTTTAATGAGTATTTGATTACACTGAGTGTGATTATAATGAGTGTGTAATTAAAGAAAGTGTGTGAATATAATGAGTGTGTGATTACAGTGAGTGTGTGATTATACTGAGTGTGTGATTACTGTGAATGTGTAATTAAAGTGAGTGTGTGATTAAAGTGAGTTTGCGATTTTTGTTAGAACCCGCCAGGGGCGTTGAGTCATGTCTATCTCATGTTTTGTTCTGGCTCTTTCCCTGTTCAGGTCACCTGATTCCCTCCGGCTCGGGTGGTACTTGCCGGCTCCGCCCTGATCATCCCCACCTGTTCCCCATCATTGCTCCTGGATAAAGGCTCGGCATCTTCCCCTGGCTCCCTGCCAGATCGTCTTGTGCCGGCTCAGAGAATCCAGCCACTGTTTTAACAGTACCTTCATGTACCTAGTTACGCTGACCTTAATAAAGAACTATTGCTTTCACCGTATCCCGTCGTGTCTGTCCTGCATTTGGGTCTATCAGTTCTTGGTACCAGTTGTAACATTATGATCTGGCCAGCATGGACCCAGTGGACAGAGATCTGTTCACCCAGGCTCCTAGATCCCAAGAGCAACAGATTCAATCTCACGACACCCAGCTGGCCACCGTTGCTACCGGCATGCAGGAACTTGCCGACCGCCAGTACCATTTCCAGTGGGAAGTTTGGACTCAGGTGAACCAGTTGAGCTCCAAACTGCGTCAGCTCACCGCTACCCTGGAACGACTGGTTTCACCCCCGCCTACCCCGCCGGAATCTCTACCATCAGCCTGTGCCCCGCCCCCCACAACCCCCAAGTCTCGTCCCGTTGACCTCGCTCCACGGGACAAGTACTCGGGAGAATTCGGGAGGTGCTGCTCTTTCCTAGTTCAGTGTGAGCTGCATTTCCAGAACGACCCAGCCGCGTTTGTTTCGGAAAAGGCCCAGGTGGCATTTATGATCTCCCACCTTACGGGAAGAGCGGCAACATGGGCCACAGCGGAGTGGGCCTGAGGCGCAGCATTATGCCAGAATTATGAGCAATTTAAGAGTGCACTCACCCGCATGTTTGATCACTCCTCTCTGGCGCGTGATGCATCCAGAGCCCTGCGCGGGCTGCGCCAAGGCTCCCAGAAGGTTGTCAACTATGCAATCGAGTTCTGCATGCTGGCTGCCGACAGTGGATGAAATTCCCTGGCCATCACGGACGCCTTCGTCAGCGGGCTGACCAGCGAAATTAAGGACCATCTAGCTCCACTCGCGATTCCGGCTGAATTTGAGGACGTGGTGGACCTCGTGGTTCGTATTGACAATCAGCTTCAGGAGAGAGAAGCGGAAGACCTCTGCAGAGGGACCTCCGCTCGCTGGGAGCTTCTTTGTAGGTTACTGCCGTCCGCATCGCCAGTCGCGGAGCGAGCGCCCCCTTCCGTTCTGGAAGAGCCAATGCAGCTGGGCCGAGCCAGATTAGACCCAGAGGAACGCCAGCGCCGTCAGAAGGAGGGAGCTTGTTTCTACTGCGGGCAAGCTGAACACCAAGCCATTTCCTGTCCAGCCAAGAGGGCTGGTACGTGGGCTGGGAAAGATACCCAGGTTAGCCGAGAGACACCCACATATTTCACCCCTCGCATTTTAACTGCAGTTACTCTGCTAATCTAGGGCAAAGTTGTCTCCCTACAGGCCCTCGTCGATTGAGGGGTGGACGAAAGTTTGATGGACAGTTCGTTGGCCAAGAGGTTGGGGATCAGAGAGGTACCACTCTCCCAACCTGTCTCTGCCCGAGCCTTAAATAATCAGCTTCTCAGCCGGGTTACCCACAAGACGGAGACCTTGCTCATGACCATTGGTGGGGTCCATTCCGAGTGCATCTCCTTTCTCCTCCTAGAGTGCCCGCATCACCCCCTTGTTCTGGGGTTCCCATGGTTAACAGCCCACAACCCCCACGTCATCTGGGAATCGGGGGTGATTAGGAGCTGGGAACCCGCCTGCGGATCCACCTGTCGTGCGTCGTCCCCATAGGCTCTCAAATCCCCGGAGGAGGGGACGGGCCGGGTGCAGGAACCGGGCCCTATTGATTACCCGGACCTATCCAGGGTTCCCCCATGCTACCATGACCTCAAGGAAGTCTTCAGTAAGTCCAGGGCCATGTCTCTCACACCCCATCGCCCATGGGACTGTACGATTGACCTCTTGCCTGGAGCTCCCATTCCCAAGGCCTGACTGTACTCCCTCTCAGGTCCCGAAAAGAAAACAATGGATCAGTACATCCAAAGCTCCTTGCGGGCCAGGATCATCCGCCTGTCCTCCTCGCCGGCTGGAGCGGGCTTTTTTTCCGTGGAAAAGAAGGATGGCTCACTTCGGCCATGCATAGACTATCGCGCCCTGAACAACATTATGGTGAAGAACCGGTACCCGCTCCCCCTCATTTCCTCCGCGTTTGAGCAGCTCCAACAGACCCAGGTATTCACCAAGTTGGACCTGCGGAACCCATACCACCTGGTCAGGATACGCAAGGGAGACGAGTGGAAGACCGGGTTCAACACACCCACGGGCCACTACGAGTATTTAGTCATGCCTTTTGCTCTGGCCAACGCCCCCGCCGTCTTCCAGGGCTTCATCAACGAGGTGCTACGTGAGTACCTAAATGACTTTGTTTTTGTTTACCTTGACGACATACTTGTATTTTCTCCTGATCTTGCTACCCACCAGCGCCACGTCCGTCAAGTCCTGAGCCGCTTGTGGGAGAACCAACTGTTTGTGAAAGCAGAGAAGTGCGAGTTCCACGCTACCTCTGTCTTGTTTCTGGGGTTTATCGTGTCCCCTAACCACGTCCGGATGGACCCCGAGAAGGTTAGCGCCGTTTCAGACTTGCTGCCCCTCACTTCACGCAAAAAGGTACAGCAATTCTTAGGGTTTGCAAATTTTTAGCGGAGGTTCATTCGGAATTTCAGTTCCATGGCGGCACCTTTGCATGCACTAACTTCTCCCAAGGTCACTTTCCAGTGGAGCCCAGAGGCTGAGGGGGCCTTCCGGAGACTCATGAAGCTATTTACCACTGCAGCGGTACTAAAGATACCCGATCCCAAGCATCAGTTTATTGTAGAAGTAGATGCTTCCAGTGTTGGGGTGGGGGCGGTCCTGTCTCAGCGCTCCCCCATAGACGACCGGATTCACCCCTGTGCCTTCCTGTCCTGCAATTTGTCCCCAGCGGAGAGCAACTACGACGTGGGGAACTGGGAGCTGCTGGCCATCAAGGTTGCCCTGGAGGAATGGAGACATTGGCTGGAAGGGGCGGACCAGCCCTTCCTGGTGTGGACGGACCATAAAAACCTGGAATATCTCCGGTCGGCCAAGCGACTGAACACGCGGCAAGCCAGATGGGCCCTCTTTTTCAGCCGGCTCCGGTTCACCCTCTTCTATCGGCCGGGCACACAGAACACCAAGCCAAACGCGCTGTCCCGTTTGTGGGAATCGGAACTGTCTGCCCAGGAACCAGAACCCATCCTACCTTCCGACTGTGTGGTGGGAGTGGTTTCCTGGCAGATAGAGGAGGCGGTTAAACAGGCTGGGCAGGAGGTACCCTCTCCTGAGGGGTGCCCGCGCAACCGCTTGTTTGTACCGGAGAGATTGTGCTCTCAGGTGATACATTGGGCCCACACTTCCCTGCTATCCTGTCACCCGAGGGTGAGGCGCACTATGTTTGTGATCAAGCAACGGTTTTGGTGGCCTTCCCTTGCCAAGGACGTGGCGGAGTATGTCGGGGCGTGCTCGGTCTGCGCCAGGAACAAGACGCCATGACAGACCCGGATGGGGCTCCTCCAGCCATTACCGGTGCCGCACCGACCATGGTCTCACATCTCCTTGGACTTCGTCATGGGCCTGCCCCCCTCAAGGGGTAATACGGTGGTGCTTATGGTGGTCGGCCGGTTTTCGAAGATGGTTCACTTCATCCCCTTGCCCAAGCTGCCCTCAGCCAAGGAGACCACCCGTACCTTGATCACCCAGGTCTTCCAGATACACGGTGAGTGTGTGATTACAATGAGTGTAATTACAGTGAGTGTTTGACTATAATGAGTATGTGGTTTTGAGTGTCGTTATTTTGTTTGTGATTATAATTAGTGTGTGATTAATGTGTATGTGAGATTGTAATGAGTGTGTGATTATAATGATTGTGTGATTATAGTAAGTATATGTTTATAATAAGTGTGTGATTTCACTGATTGTGTGATTACAGTGAGTGTGCGATTATAATGAGTGTAATTTAAGTGAGTGTGCGATTGAGTGCGTGATTACAGTGTGTGTGTGATTACAATGAGTGTGTGATTACACTGACTGTGTGATTATAATGAGTGTTTGATTACAGTGAGTGTGTGATTATAGTGAGTGTGTGATTATAATGAGTGTCTGGTTAGAGAGAGTGTGTGATTATAGTGAGTGTGTGATTATAATGAGTGTGTGATTATAAAGAGTGTGTGTTTACAGTGAGTGTGTGATTGTAATGAATGTGTGATTACAGTGAGTCTGTGATTATAATGAGTGTGTGATTACAGTGAGTGTGCGATTATGAGTGATTATAATGAATGTGTGATTATAATGAGTGTGTGATTCCAGTGAGTGTGCGATTGTAATGAGTGTGTGATTACAGTGAGTGTGTGATTACAGTGTGTAATTAAAGTGAGTGTGTGATTACAATGAGTGTGTGATTATAATGAGTATCTAATTACTGTGAGTGTGTTATTATAATGAATGTGTGATTATTGTGAGTGTCTGATTACAGTGAGTGTGTGATTATAGTGAATGTGTGATTAAAGTGAGTGTATGATTATGATGAATGTGTGATTATAATGAGTGTGATTATATGACTTCTGATTGGATGTCTGATTTTTGAAGTCCCTCACTCCTGCTGATGATCCATTTGAACCTAAATGTCCCCTCAGAAACTTTGAAGATGGCTTTTCACTACTGGTGATATAAACTATTACTGAAATTATTTAGGATTACAATTCCCATTACAGTTATTGTTACGCTGGTATCAATAACTGATAGACCCAAATGCAGGACAGACACGACAAGATAAGGTGCAAACAGGGATCCTTTATTAGGAACACGGCTAACGTGGTACATGAACACTATGGAATGTTGGCTGGATCGCGGGGCGTACACTGAGATACGTCCTCTCTCTATGACGGCACAAGACGATCTGGCCGGGAACAAGGAATTCCTTTTATTCTGCGACGGGATGCGGAACAGGTGGGATAATCAGGGCGGAGCCTTTAATCAGAAAAACACACATGGGAGAGGAGAGAGCAGATCAAACAGACAGACATGACCTAAATCCTACAGCGGGACATCACAGTTATAAGATACCAAACTCAACTTCATATTAAACTATAGTGAAGTTTCTGCCACATGGTCTGTGGTTTTATCTGGTTTCACCCCAAATTAGGATGGATTTCCCTTTTGAGTCTGGTTCCTCTCAGGGTATCTTCCTCATGTCAACTGTGGGAGTTTTTTGTTTGTTTGTCTGTTAGTTTTTTGAATTTTATTTAGTGTTTACTTTTGAACATTCAGGCCATTCATAAATTAGTTGCTGTGGCATCATTACAGCACTCTGATCTACCTCTCTCTCTCTCTCTCTCTCTCTCTCTTTCTCTCTCTCGCTCTCTTTAGCTTGCTCTATCTCTTTCTGTGTATTTGATGAGGCATGCAGTAAAGTGTTCTCTGAATTTGTGTCTCCAGGAAGCGGCGCCAGGTCGATCAACCTCACTAAGCAAAAGCGCTGACAGAGAGAGAGATATGTTAAGAGATTTGGCCTCAGGATACAGAACACACACACACACACATACACACATTTGCTAAGGTAGAAAGACAGCATGTCCTCAGAAAGAAAACAGGATACCCTAATTAGCCAATCAGATCCAGGCAAGATGTCACACTGCAATAGGATGGACCTAAAATAAGGGCACACCCCCTAAAATATACCTCACTCTGACATACAGAAATGCAAACAAGGTCAGAACAGACAGATGAACATTTTGAACAGGACAATTTTATAGTGTGTGTGTGTGTGTGTGTGTGTGTGTGTGTGTTTGAGAGAGAGCTTGAAAAGACTCCAGCAGTGCTTATGATTCTGTCGAGGTTTAGACCAATTATTCTGTTCCCCACCGAGAGGAAAACCGGCTGAAAACAGCAGGGGTCATGAAGCAGAGAGGCAGAGACAGACAGACAGATAAATAAATGGATAATGAATGTTTCAGCTACGAGTTTGTGCACCTGCTGAATGCTAATGCTTCTGCACCCCCCCCCCCCCCGCTCTCTCTCTCTGTGTGTGTGTGTGTGTGTGTGTGTGTGTGTGTGTGTATTTTCTATAAAAAGTAGGTTATCCTATTCCCTCGAGACTCCTAGAGCATCTGTCTGCGGAGTCATGAGCAGGTCTGTGAGTGGGATAAATGGGTGTGTCCTTGAATAGGACAGGTGGATGTGCCTTTATCAATCCATTAAACACATATCCATAATTTATTCATCATATATTTATTTATCTTTTCCATTTACTATTCCCTATCAATTATCTAGTTTTCCATTTATCCATCCACTGTGTGTGTGTGTGTGTGTGTGTGTGTGTGTGTGTACTGATTTGCATTTGTATTGCATCACCTGTGTGTGATTTGAATGCTAAAGATATATAAATAAAAATTGATTGTAAAACAGTGAGAAATAAAGAGAAACATACAGAAAGTGACAGAGAGACAGAGAAAGAGAGATATAGAGAGAGAATGATGCACAGAGGGACAGATAAAGAGTGATAGAGTGAGACAGAGAGAGACAGACAGAAAGAGAGAGATATAAAGAGAAGGACAGAGGGACAGATAAAGAGTGACAGAGAGAGACAGAGAAAGAGTGATAGAGAGAGACAGAAAGAGAGCAAGGGGACAATGAGAGAAAGAAAGAAAAAGAGAAAGAGAAACTAAGAGAAAGAGTGAAGAAGTGTTACTGTCCTGGTAAATCTGAAGGTCGTGTGCCTGTCTTACCCTCTTATGTTCACTTTCTCTCTCTCTCTCTCTCTCTCTCTCTCTCTCTCTCTCTCTCTCTCTCTCCCCCTCCCTCTCCTGAGAGAGAGAGTAGGTACAGATATCCTTCCTCAGTAGTTGTTCCACAGATGCATGTATAAAGTGATCAGTAATAAAATATAACAGATGCATGTTTATTTCTAATTTTGTTTACAAACATCATCTACCACATGTAATATCAGAATCTACTCCAGTCCAGGGATTTAAATCTTCAATTCAATTCAGTTTTATTTGTATAGTGCTTTTTACAATTGACATTTTTACAAAGCAGCTTTACATAATAAAAGTAATTTAAGGAGGAATCTAAAAATTTTTCTGCAACCCCCTACATATCCCTAATGAACAAGCCTGCGGCGACAGTGGCAAGGAAAAACTTCCTCAGTTGACACGAGGAAGAAACCTTGAGAGGAACCAGGCTCAAAAGGGAAA
>JAQMYF010000014.1:59929-76291 GCA_030014195.1 Neosilurus mollespiculum | reverse complement strand
CTATGTAAAGCTGCTTTGTGACAATGTCAATTGTAAAAAGCGCTATACAAATAAACTGACTTGACTTGACTTGACTACATGTCTTGAAATAAAATACATTATCAGACAATTTGTGTTATTTTTTAATGCCTTTTTTGCCCTCAAAATGCACGAACATTTACCGACCAGTTGCAATTTCTACGGACCAGTAGTGATTCAGGGCTAAATTGTAATTGTACTCGTCCGTACGGACCTGTAGCAATCTTCATGAGTTTGCCACACTGGTTTAGGACCAATGACAGTTATAAATCTTCATCCACAACCTTGCTGAAATATCAGCATTCAGACAAAATGGCTATGATAAAGTGTCTGTGTGAATAGTTATCTTTTAAAGGTTTTAAAGCTTTCAGAATCATTTTTACCCACTATCAAAGCCCCAAATTGTGGGCGATGCCTGTAAATTTGTGGTGCTAAGCATTATCTCATGTTAAATATTCTAAAAAGAGTGGGAGTGTTGTTGCATATGATCGTGCTCTATTTATTATATATTTATAGAAATGTCACACTATCTAAAGAACTTATAGCCCCATTTCATGACAGTTTTTCTGCCTTAATAGGTCCCTCAACTGATCCTTCCTTTTATTTTTCTACTTATAGTGATATTCAGGAGTTGACATCTGAAAGGACAATACAGTAACAGGATCATGGGTAGATGCGAACTTTGTGCTTGCAAACAAACATAGCTGGACTGGACAGATTGATATCTGTAGCAGGTTGTTGTATCCTGTTGTAGCAGATTGATATCTGTAGCAGGTTGTTGTACCCTGTTGTAGCAGATTCATGTCTGTAGCAGGTTGTTGTACCCTGTTGTAGCAGATTCATGTCTGTAGCAGATTGTTGTACCCTGTTGTAGCAGATTCATGTCTGTAGCAGATTGTTGTACTCTGTTGTAGCAGATTCATGTCTGTAGCAGGTTGTTGTACCCTGTTGTAGCAGATTGATGACTGTAGCAGGTTGTTGTACCCTGTTGTGGCAGATTGATGTCTGTAGCGGGTTGTTGTACCCTGTTATAGCCGATTGATGTCTGTAGCAGGTTGTTGTACCCTGTTGTAGCCGATTGATGTCTGTAGCAGGTTGTTGTACCCTGTTGTAGCAGAAATTGGCTTTAGTATTTAAGTACTGGTAGTTAAGTACAGGTATATATTTTATTAGTTTAAAAAAAGTATAACCAAAAGTCATTTTTAAGTTTAATCAGGAGCTTCAGGGGGACTTCCTAACCCTAAAGCATCCCCTTACCCCAGGCCCCACACCAGGGTTTTGCCCAGGACCTAGGTGGCCCCCATTCCCACAGCCAGACAAAAAGGTCCACCTTCCTGCCTTGAGAACCCCCCATTCAAAATCCCAGCTAAAAATTGATTTGTAATGCAAAGTCAGAAGTAATAACCTATCTATTAAGCTCACAGAACTGACAGGGAAGTTGCTAATATTACTGAACTTCATGAGAGTTGAGTGTGACATATCATAAAAGACATAAAACATAAAACTAATGTCACTGTTTAAAGGAAACAAGTGCTCAATAAATTAGTAAAATCCAATTTTATATGTGATGTTTGGCTTTATTCAACTAAGGTAGGCATGGTGTGACCCATGTACTTTTTTCTTATTGTTCGATTTTTATTTATTTATTTATTTATTTATTTATTTATTTTTTTACTGTAACTGACCTCCAAAAGAGCTAGAAACAGGGACTTAGCAGCTGGTCCTCCATAGAAAAACTATAGGGACAACAGGCCATGTATTATTTATGTTTTGTGCCCTTTAGTGAAGGGTTTTTGTTTGGGTTAAGGCAATATGCCTCAATGCCTCCCTATATTACCACAGATGAACTGTTCCGGATGCCATATGTTTTTAAATAAAACTGCAGAACACATTCATTCATTTTCTGAACCTCTTAATCCTCATTAGGGTCGTGGGGAGGCTGGTGCCCATCTTAGCCAACTCTGGGTGAGGGGTGAGTGCACTCTGTACAGCTCGCCAGGCCATCGCAGGGCAACTGCAGAACACAAAATAATCTAAAAAAGAATGGGGAGAAGATCAAATCAAATTCAATGTATTGCCTAAAGAATAAAAGAAGAAAAAAAATGGGAGCAGTACAGGAGCGGGAGTCATTCTGAATGGGAGCGGGATGGGAGTGGGAGTCATTTTACCAGGAGTGGGATGGGTCAGGAATTTTATTTACTCTGGCCTGGGATTGGGATGGGACAAGATGTTTTTCTGTGGGAGTGGGATGGGACAGGAGTGAAAATCCACACCCTCTCTTTGGGACTCAGGGTCCGTGGGAACTTTTCCTTCTTTCACTGCAGAAAAATTCAGGAAATGCTGGAGACACTGATTGATTGATTGACTGATTGATGATTGATTTCCTCCTTAAAGGGGCCGCACTACCCTTACAACCCCAGCCTTGTGTCTATCGGCAGCTCTGTGCCAAACTCTTTATATTATGTGTTCATGTAGAGTCGTTCTGAGATTTTTTTTTATGTACTTATAGCTGTAGAGATGTTCCTCAATCATTAGAGAGAGAATAAAACCAGTTAAAGAAACTGCATCACATTCCTGTCAACCTGCACCACTGCCTTCATGAGCGCCGGACTGACCAATCACAGCACGTAAGGCGCCGTACGGGGCGTGGCTTTAGACGAAAACGCCGCGCTCAACATAAAAAGTGTCATGGTGTGTGTGTGTGTGTGTGTGTGTGTGGGAGCGCGCGCGCGCGAGAGAGAGAGTGAGAGAGAGCGCGCGCGCGCGTCTGCGGGTGTGTGTGAGTGAGAGAGAGAGAGAAGTGGGGAGCGCGCGCGAGGTGCTGGTGCAGGGAACATGAGCATCCTTCATGCTGATAAATATAAACCCTGCACTGAAGAAGGTTCTGGAATAAAGCTCGAGTCTCGGATCTGAACGAGCTGATGATGAGATGAAGATGAGGTGAGAATCTGAGCCTTGTTTTTAACTGATGGTGATTAAATGGGTGTCCATGATGTGCGGTGAAGGAGGAGAGGATCTGAGGCGCTGGAATGGACCTGATCCTGTTCCCGAGAGAGTATTTAAGGTGGTAACGGGTTCAGGTGTGTGTGTGTGTGTGTGTGTGTGTGTGTGTGTGTGTTGGACGGTGTGAGACGGGGTGTGATGCAGGCTCCTCTGTATAAAGACTCGGGTGTGTTTGGTTGCAGTGTTCACGGTGTGATGAGAGGAGAGAATCCTGTCAGGTGGAGCGGAGAGAGGCGTGTGTGGGTATTCAAGGTTGCCAGGTTTATAGACGTAGCTAACGTTCCTAAATAAACCAGTCGTAGCATTTTCTGGGGAATTCATGATGGACCTGGCAACCCTCGTCCGCATGCCCTGTAATTTTGGCGCCTTCTGGCGGCTGAAGGCAGGAAGCGCGCGCGCGCCGGAGCTGCACTGCGGAAACCGCAGGAGGACGTGGGTTCTCACAGCACTGTGATGTGGCCCTCATTGCAGGGACATTTTTACCTTTTCTCAGGTAATTCCAGCTTTTTTGCACTGGATCCACGGTAAATATTCTTTCATGTATGATATGACTTGTTGCTGGGTGTGGTGTAAGAGTGTTTTGACGGGGTTTATGTTCTGTCAGGGTTGAACACATGTCCGGTTGAGGAAAGAAGGAAAGAGTGACCGCAGTAACTTCTCTTTCTCAGGCAGTTCCCTAAAAGACAGATGATCTTTATAACTCAGGAATGAAGAGGGTTACACGTGTTTCAGTGATGAATAACCCTGCTCGATTCACACGCTCTTCACCCGACTGTATCATTAACTTTGATAAACAGCGCAGGTGTGATTTGAACCCTCAGGAGCGGCCCTGTCCTGATCCGGACCGAGCTGAGGAAGCAGGCTCACGGGCACATCCCAAATGAAGATTTCCAAGAGGCGGAAAGGACCGATCTGCTGTAGTCCGTCTGCCAGGTGAGCTCAGGTACAGGAGGACATTCCCGTTCCTGTTCGGAACAGCTCTCTTTACTCCTCCCTGACCCAGTCCTTTGTTCTGGTTCCTTTAGCCCAGGCCCATCTGTCGAGTCCCCTTGGTGTAGGCTTCTGGGTGTAGTCCCTTTAGGCCAGTCCCCTTCCTGTAGTCCCTTTGAGTGGTGTTTATATGATGGATCACATGGACATCACTATACTCCAGCAGCACTGCTTACCCAGAATGCATTGCCGCAGGTTTACTGAAATAGAAAATGTGCAGTGGAGCATTCAGCTCTTAGAAACTCGTACATGGGCCTTCCCCATATTGACAGTATAATTACATTACACCTAAACACTGCTGGGGGTGTGCGGTGCCAGGCATGTGGAGTGTGGTGGTAGCGGCGGTCGTTGTGGTGGTGATCGTGTGGTGGGGGTTGTGTGGTGCGTGGTGGCGACGGTTGTATCAGTGGGTTTTTTTTTTTTTATTTTTGGACAAATGAGTGATGCATTTGCAATACACAAAATGAAAACGATTCATCCACATCACACCTTTATATCGAATAGCGATGCTAATACAACTTAGCCTCAGTGAACCACAGCTGTGGGCCATTATCCAACAGTTTAAATCTGCTGAGATTGGTTCAGATGTATGTTGTAATACCAGTGCACATAATTGACTGTGAGCGATCATTCAGCATCCAAAACTTCTTCAAAGTACCTGGAAGAACCAAACCAGTGTAACCAAAACTTTTGGCCTACGTCAGACATTTTCACTTTATGTCAGACACCAAAAACCTCTTGGATATTCAGATCGATTGTGAGAACCACAATCTATATAAAATACAAAACAAATAACAAAAAGTAATTAATAAAATAATTAAATGTTCTCTTAAATTATTGTTAATATTATTAACTCACAATCATTGTAGCTCAATGTAACATTCATTCATTTTCTGAAGCGCTAAATCCTAATTAGGGTCGCAGCGAGGCTGGAGCCCACCTCAGCCGACTCTGGGTGAGGGCAGAGTACACCCTGGACAGATCGCCAGGCCATTGTAGGGCAGAAACACGCTGACGGCTATGCAGCCTACTTCTGACGGAAATCAGCAATGGTTCTTTTACAGTCCTCTCACCACAGACAGTGAGAGACACGGCCGGCCTTTGATAACCCAGTTATCTGCACTGGAGGGACAGCAGTGATAGTGGGGCTTGAACCCCCAACCTTGCGATCAGTAATCCTGCGCCCTACCACCAGGCCACCACTGCCCCCCTGCTCATGAAACATAATTTCAAAATAAATATTATTTATTCGTAGCAAGGTGAATTTTTCCATAAGAAATAATGGAAAACGCATTAATGTGTTCCAGGCCCCAAAAATACCCCCCCCCCCCCCCCCATCGTTAAATGGAAACAGGTAATATATCAAATTAAAAATAATACAAAGAACAAAATATGTAATCAGAACTCTACCTTGGAGATGAGATGAAGATGCTTGTTGGAAACCATGATTGGGGTTGGGAGTAGGAGGATTGTTATTGTTTGGTGGGGGAGTTCCCTTTTTTATAATGTCTGGAATATCGACTGTTCGACTGAGTTTTTTCTTGCTTGTCTGAATACATTTTGATGCTGTGAGCGTGAGTACTGAACTGAACTGCGGAGAGGAAGCCCAACACACACTCAAACGAACATGTATGGAAAAGCCGTTTTGTCACGAGGCATGAGCTCGTGTATCAAAGCATATTTTAAGCTAATTCAGGGCTTATATATCGAAACACTCGTATATAGAAGATCATCTTGCGACGTTTCACTGTATTGTGACACATTGGCCAGAGTGGCCATTGTAGAAGTACAATACGTCATGCTTTTCATCTCTCATGGCGGCAATGGCTGATGTCTTTTCAGTCACACTGTCATGTGGTGTGTTGTGTGATGACGGTCGTGTGGTGGCAGGTGTGTGTGGTGTGGCGGCAGGCGTGTGGTGTGTGGCAGCGGTCGTACAGTGTGTTGTGTTGGTGCAGTGTTGTGTGTAGTGGCAGTGGTTGTGTGGTGTATGGTGTGGCGGTGGTGGTTGTGTGTGGTGGTGGTCGTGTGATGTGGTATGTGGCGGTGGCTGTGTAGTATGGAGCTGGATGTGTGGTGTGGTGAGTGGAGGCGGTTGTGTGATGTGTGGCAGTGGTCATGTGGTGTGGAGGTCGTGTGGTTTAGTGTGTGGTGGTGGGCATGTGGTGTGGCGTGTGCCAGCCACATACCAAACCACATGACTGCCACTACACACCATAAATTCGCTGCCACACACTACAACACACATCTGCTGGCATGCACCACATGACCAACATTACACACCACACAACCAATGCCACACCATACACCACACAACACCAATGCCGCCACACACCACATCACACATCTACTGCCACACACAACACCGCACAACCGCCACAACACACCGCATGACGATGGTGGCAGTTGTGTGGTGCGGACTGTGGCGGCAGTTGTATGGTGTGGTGTGTGGTGGCGGATGTGTAGTGTGGTGTGTGGTCACAGATGTGTGTGGGGTGGTGTGTGGCGGCGTATGTGTGGGGTGGTGTGGTGGCGGTTGTGTGGTGTGTTGTGTGGCGGCGGATGTGTAGTGTGGTGTGTGGCTGCAGGTGTGTGTGGTGTGGTGAGTGGCGGATGTGTGGGGTGGTGTGTAGTGGCGGTTGTGTGGTGTGGTGAGTGGCGGCGGTTGTGTAGTGGGGTGTGTGGTGGCATTTGTGTGGTGTGCAGTAGTGGTTCTGTGTTGTACGTGGTGGCGGTTGTGTGGTGTGCGGCGGTGGTTGTGTGGTGTGGTGGCAGTCATGTGGTGTGGTATGTGCTGGTGTTTGTGTGGTGTGTGACGGCACTTGTGATGTGCACTGTGGGGGTGGTTGTGTGGTGTGGCGGTGGACATGTGGTGGCAGTTGTGTGGTGTGGCGGTGGATGTGTTGTGTGGCGGCGGTCGTGTGATGTGGTGTGCGGCTATGGTTGTGGTGTGGTGGATGTGTGGTGTGTGGCAGCAGTTGTGTGGTGTGGTGGCAGTTCTGTGGTGTTAATTGTGGTCGTGGGTGAGTGGTGTGTGCAGGCGGATGTGTGGTGTGATGTGTGGTGGCGGATTTATGGTGTGTGTGGCGGTGGTTATGTGGTGTGATGTGTGGTGGCAAATGTTTGGTGTGTAGTGGCACCGGTATGTGGCAGTGGTTATGTGGTGTGCAGCAGTAGGCACGTGTGTGGTGATAGACATGTGGTGTAGTGTGTGGCGGTGGATGTATGGTTTGGTTTGTGGCAGCGGTCATGTGTGGCAGTCGTGTGGTGTGGTGTGTGGTGGCGGTGGTGTGGAGTGTGGCGGTGAATGTGTGGTGTGTATGTGTGGTCGTGTGGTGTGGTGGCAGTTATGTGGGGTAGTGTTTGGTGTATGCAGGAAGATGTGTGGTGTGTGGCGGTGGACGTGTGGTGTGATGTGTGGTGGCAAATGTTTGGTGTGTAGCGGCACCAGTATGTGGCAGTGGCCATGTGGTGTGCAGCGGCAGGCATGTGTGTGGCGGTGGATGTGTGGTTTGGTGTGTGGCAGCAGTTGTGTGGTGTGTGGCAGTTGTGTGTAGTGTGTGGTGGTGGGCGTGTGGGGTGTGTGTGGCGGTGGATGTGGTGGCGGTTGTGTGGTGTGGCTATGGTTATGGTGTGTGGTGTGGCGTTGCTCGTGTGGTGTGGCGGTGGATGTGTGGTGTGTGGCAGCAGTTGTGTGGTGTGGTGGCGGTTGTGTGGTGTAGTGTGTGGTGTGTGCAGAAAGAGGTGTGGTGTGTGGCGGTGGATTTATGGTGTGTGTGGCGGTGGTCGTGTGGTGTGATGTGTGGTGGCAAATGTTTGGTGTGTACTGGCACCGGTATGTGGCAGTGGTAATGTGGTGTGCAGCGGGAGGCATATGTATGGCGGTGGATGTGTGGTTTGGTGTGTGGCAGCGGTCGTGTGGTGTGTGGCAGTCGTGTGTAGTGTGTGGTGGTGGGCGTGTGGTGTGTGTGGCGGCGGTGTTGTGTGTGTGGCGGCGGTGGTGTGGTGTGTGGCGGCGGATGTGTGCTGTAGTGTGTGGCGACGGATATGTGGTGTAGTGTGTGGCGGCGAATTTGGTGTGTATGGCGGTGGTTGTGTGGTGAGATGTGGTGTGTAGTGGCATGTGGTGGCGAATGTGTGGTGTGTGGGGTGGTGTGTGGCGGCGGTTGTGTGGTGTGTGGCGGATGTGTGGTGTGTGGTGGCGGATGTGTAGGGTGGTGTGTGGTGGCAGGGTTGTGGCGTGTGTGTGGTGGTGGTTGTGTGGTGTGATGTGTGGTGGCAGATGAGTGTCGTGTGTAGCGGTGGTGTGGCAGTGGCCATGTGGTGTTGTGTGTGGTGGTGGATTTGGGGTGTGGTGTTGTGTGTGGCGGTGGATTTGGGGTGTGGTGTTGTGTGTGGCGGTGGATTTGGGGTGTGGTGTGTGGCGGTGATCGTGTGGTGTGGTGTGTGGTGGCAGGTATGAGGTGTGGCGGCAGATTTGTTGTGTGTTTGGCCACGGTCGTGTGGTGGCAGGAGTGGCGGCGGGCGTGTGGTGTAGTGTGTGGCGGCGGATGTGTGGTGTGTGTTGGTGTATAGATCTCTGCACTGAGATGGGTGTGTTCCTGCTGAATAATTCCTTCCACATTACACACTGTGATCCTTCTTAGTGTTCAGGGGTGTGAGGCAGGGTGGATTGGAACAGAGTGTTTCCGTTTAAGTGAATGTGTAAATGTGTCTGGGGTGTTAAAGCAGTTTATTTTATTTATCACTGTGTGTATGTGTGTGTTCTGCGGTGTTGTGTTCTCTTCTGCACTCTTGTGTGGTGAGGAGGCTGTGCGCTACTGCTTTTTGTGTGTTTATTTGTATCTGTGTGTTTTGTGTATTTGTGACTTCAGTGACCTTTGACCTCTGCTTTTCACCTTGTAAATGTTAAATCTGTGGGACAGTAAGAGACCCCTCAACAGGGTGAGGAACAAAGGGAGAGAGGAGAGTTATACGGGTCGCTGTGTTAACGCTTTCGGTGTGTGTGTCACCTCCCTTCTCTTGTGTGTTTGGCTTGTAGGCTGTCAGAGGAGGGCTGTGTCTTCGACTAGCTCGCTCGTGTTTGTGAGGTTTTGGAAGAAATTAATCATGATGGTGAGAGTTTGTTTAAGCGCACGTCACCTTTAACACTTCCGGGTTTGAGCTGAGTGTGGCTGCTGCAGCTTCCCTCTCTGCCTTCAGCAGCTGTTGAATGGATGACTGGGCCTCCTTTCCGCTTTACACCGCACCGCACTGTGCTATATACCGTTATAATATAACACTTTAGCCTATAGTTCTTCTGATACTCTTCAGAATATCAGCATTCCAGATGTGGGCTTGTAGTTTATTCAGCCAGGTAGAGTCTGTCCCATTTGGGAGGCTTCTCTAAAACCAGCGCTGCATGCGACCCTGTAGAAGATGACAGTCCCATAATTCTAACAATAAACAACTGACGGAGGAACGCGTGCAGATGTGAGATTACCCTTCAGCACATTTCCTGCTCAGAGATATTTTTGAGCAACCTCATGCTAACAGTTTGAGAGCTAGCTCACATACTCCACGTGACAGGTGTGGAAACGTAAGCGAGACACATGCTAATGCTTACTAACACTGTTCTGCATGTTTCTGAATGAGCTAGAGGAATTTTTTGTGTAGGTGTGCATATTGGTGTAATGTTTCCTGTAGCTGTGTATATGCACTGTGCAGAACTGTGCACTGCCTGTGTCGGTTAGCGCTGATGCTAAGCTAATCTGTGCACGGCCCTGCATGTAGAGCATGGCACTGAGTTCTAACAGTGCGATTAACGTGTTACTGTGTGTGTGTGTGTGTGTGTGTGTGTGTGTGTGTGTGTTTTGCTTATGGAGGACAGGTAAGTTGTGAGGTCACACAGGTAAGAGGAAACGCAACACATTGAGCAGAAACACACTGTCAGCTAGTAAGGAACGCTGATGGGATTGCTAATAACGCTTAGAGGAGCGCTGTGGGGAACTATGAGGAGACCGCTTAGAGGAAATCTGAGGGGAACTCTGAAAAGAACACTTAGAGAAGCACTGAGGAGAACGCTTAGAGAAGTGTTGAGAGGAATGCTGAGGAGCATACTTAGAGAAGCACTGAGGGGAATGCTGAGGAGAATGCTTACAGAAGCACTGAGGGGAATGCTGAGGAGAAAATACTTAGAGGGGTGCTGAGGGGAACGCTGAGGAGAACGCTTAGAGGAACTCTGCGGAGAATGCTGATGGGAATGCTGAGGAGAATGCTTAGAGGAACTCTAAGGAGATCGCTTAGAGGAGCGCTGAGGGCAATGCTGAGGAAAATGTTTAGGGGAGCACTGAGTAGAACATTTAGAAGAATGCTGAGGGAACTCTGAGGAAAACTTAAGAGGAGTGCTGAGGGTACTAATGAGAACACTTAGAGAAACTCTAAGGGGAATGCTTAGAGGAGCTCTGAGGAGACCTATTAGAGGAGTGCAGAAGGGAACTTTGCGGAGAACGCTTAGAGGAGCACTGAGGGGTACTCTGTTGAGAATGTTTAGAGGAGTGCTGAGGAAAACTAAGGAGAAAGTTTAGAGGAGCGCTGAGGAGAACTCTGAGGAGAATGTTTAGAGGAACACTGGGGTGACTCTGAGGCGAACGCTTAAAGGAACTCTGAGAATCTTAGGAGCACTAAGGAGAACTCTGAAGATAACGTTTAGAGGAGCACTGAGGGAAACTCAGAGGACATTGCTAAGAGGAGTGCTGAGGGAACTCTAAGGAGAATGTTTAGAGGAGTGCTGAGGGGAACTCTGAAAAGAACGTTTAGAGGAGCACTGAGGGGACTCTGAGCAGAATGCTTAGAGGAACTCTGAGAACACTTAGAGGAGGACTGAGGGGAACTCTGAGGAGAATGTTTAGAGAAGCAGTGAGGGGAACTCTAAGGATAACGCTTAGAGGAACTCTGAGAATGCTTAGAGGAACAGTAAGGGGACTCTGAGAACGTTTAGAGGAGCACTGAGGGGAACTCTGAGGAGAATGTTTAGAGGAGCGCTGAGGGGACTCTGAGAAGAATCCTTAGAGAAGCCCTGAGAGGAACTCCGAGAAGAATGTTTAGAGGAGTGCTGAGAACGCTTAGAGGAGCGCTAAGGGGAATTCTGAGGAGAACATTTAGAGGAGCACTGAGAGAACTCTGGGAAGAACGTTTAGAGGAGTGCTGAGGGGAACTCAGAACATTTAGAGGAGCACTGAGCGGACTCTGAGAACATGTAGAGGAACCCTGAGGGGAACTCTGAGGAGGACATTTAGAGGAGCACTGAGGGGACTCTGAGAATGCTTAGAGGAGTGCTGAGGGGAACATTGAGGAGAACCTTTAGAGGAGTGCTTAGGGGATGCTGGGAATACCATTTAGAGGAGTGCTGAAGGGACTCTGGGGAGAATGTTTAGAGGAGCGCTGAGGGGAACTCTGAGGAGAACATTTAGAGGAGCGCAGAGGGAAACTCTGGGGAGAACGTTTAGAGGAGTGCTGAGGGAAACTCTAAGGAGAACGTTTATAGAAGCACTGAGGGGACTCTGAGAACGCTTAGAGGAGCAATGAGGGGAACACTGAGAACCTTTAGAGGAGTGCTGAGGGGAACTCTGAGAAGAATGTTTTGAGGAGCGCTTAGAACGCTTAGAGGAGTGCTATGGGGAACTCTGGGGAGAACGTTTTGAGGAGCGGTAAGGGGATGCAGGGAATACCATTTAGAGGAGCGCTGAGGTGACTGGGAAGAATGTTTAGAGAAGCACTGAGGGAAACTCTGAGGAGAATGTTTAGATGAGCGCTGAGGGGAACTCTAAGGAGAATATTTAGAGGAACGCTAAGGGGTACTCTGAGGAGAACGTTTAGAGGAACGCTGAGGGGTACTCTAAGGAGAACGCTTAGAAGAACTGAGAACGCTTAGAGGAGCGCTAAGTGGAACTCTGAGGAGAATGTTTAGAGGAGTGCTGAGGGGACTCTGAGAATGTTTAGAGGAACGCTGAGAGGACCTCTGAGAAGAACGTTTAAGGGAGCGCTGAGGGGATGCTGGGAATAAAAGTGGAGCGCTGAGGGGACTCTGGGGAAAACGTTTAGAGGAGCTCTGAGGGGAACTCTGAGGAGAACATTTAGAGGAACGCTGAGAAAAACTGAGGAGAACATTTAGAAGAGCACTGAGGGGATCTCTGAAGAGAGCATTTAGAGGAGCACTGAGAGGTACTCTGGGGAGAACATTTAGAGGAGCGCTGAGGGGAACTCTGGGGAGAACATTTAGAGGAGCGCTGAGGGGAACTCTGAGGAGAACATTTAGAAGAGCACTGAGGGAATCTCTGAGGAGAACGTTTAGAGGAGCACTGATGGGACTCTGAGAACATTTAGAGGAACACTGATGGGACTCTGAGAACATTTAGAGGAACACTGATGGGACTGTGAGAACATTTAGAGGAACACTGAGGGGAACTCTGAGAATGCTTAGAGGAGTGCTGAGGGGATGCTGGGAATACCATTTAGAGGAGCGCAGAAGGGACTCTGGGGAGAATGTTTAGAGGAACACTGAGGGGGACTCTGGGGAGAATGTTTAGAGGAACACTGAGGGGAACTCTGGGGAGAACGTTTAGAGGAGTGCTGAGGGAAATTCTAAGGAGAACGTTTATAAAAGCACTGAGGGGACTCTGAGAATGCTTAGAGGAACACTGAGGGGAACTCTGAGGAGAATGTTTAGAGGAGTGCTGAGGGGACTCTGAGAACGTTTAGAGGAGTGCTGAGAAGAACTTTTAGAGGAGCACTGAGGGGATGCTGGGAATAAAAGTGGAGCGCTGAGGGGACTCTGGGGAAAACGTTTAGAGGAGCGCTGAGGGAAACTCTAAGGGGAACGTTTAGAGGAGCGCTGAGGGGAACTATGAGGAGCGCTGAGGGGACTCTAGGGAGAACGTTTAGAGGAACGCTGAGGGGTACTCTGAGGAGAACATGTAGAGGAGCGCCAAGCGGACTTTGGGGAAAACATTTAGAGGAGCGCTGAGCGGACTTTGGGGAGAACATTTAGAGGAGCGCTGAGAGGACTCTGACAAGAATGGTTAGAGAACACTGAGGAGAATGTTTGGAGGAGCGCTTAGGGGAACTCTGAGGAGAACATTTAGAGGTGCGCTGTATGGACTCAGAGGAGAATGTTTAGAGAACACTGAGGGGAACTCTGGGGAGAACGTTTAGAGGAGCGGTGAGAATGCTTAGAGGAGTGCTGAGGGGAACTCTGAGTTCAGAAGAGCATTGAGGGAACTCTGAGGAGAACATTTAGAGGAGCACTGAGGGGAACTCAGAACGTTTAGAGGAATGCTGAGGGGACTGAGGAGAACGTTTAGAGGAGCACTGAGGGAAACTCTGGGTAGAACGCTGAGAGGAACTCTGAGGAGAAAGCTTAGAGGAGCACTGAGGGGTACTCTGAGGAGAACATTTAGAGGAACGCTGACGTGAACTCTGTGGAGAACGTTTCCAAGAGCACTGAGGGGAACTCTGAGGAGAATGTTTAGAGGAGCATTGAGGGGAATGCTTCGAGGCGCACTGAGGGGAACTCTGGGGAGAACGTTTAGAGGACCGCTGAGGGGAACTCTGGGGAGAACGCTTAGAGTAGTGCTGTGGGATACTCTAAGGAGAAGATTTAGAGGAGCACTGAGGGTCTCAGAACGTTTAGAGGAACACTGAGGGGAACTCTGAGGAGAATGTTTATAGGAGCACTGAGAGAAACTCTGAGAACGCTTTGAGGAGCGCTGAGAGGACTCTAAGGAGAACGTTTAGAGGAATGCTGAGAGGAATGCTGAGGAGAAACTTTAGAGGAGCACTGAGGGGTACTCTCGGGAGAACGTTTAGAGGAGCACTAAGGGCACTTTAAGGTGATCATTTAGAGGAGCACTGAGGGGACTCAGAACGTTTAAAGGAACGCTGAGGGGTACTCTGAGGAGAACATTTAGAGGAGCGCTTAGCGGACTTTGGGGAAAACATTTAGAGGAGCGCTGAGCGGACTTTGGGGAGAACATTTAGAGGAGCGCTGAGAGGACTCTGAATAGAATGTTTAGAGAACACTGAGGGGAACTCTGAGGAGAATGTTTAGAGCAGCGCTGAGGGGAACTCTGAGGAGAAGATTTAGAGGAGCACTGAGGGTCTCAGAATGTTTAGAGGAACACTGAGGGGAACTCTGAGTAGAACGTTTATAGGAGCACTGAGAGGAACTCTGAGGAGAACGCTTTGAGGAGCGCTGAGAGGACTCTAAGGAGAACGTTTAGAGGAATGCTGAGAGGAACACTGAGGAGAAATTTTAGAGGAGCACTGAGGGCACTCTAAGGTGATCATTTAGGGGAGCACTGAGGGGACTCAGAACGTTTAAAGGAACGCTGAGGGGTACTCTGAGGAGAACATTTAGAGGAGCGCTAAGCGGACTTTGGGGAAAACATTTAGAGAAGCACTGAGCGGACTTTGGGGAGAACATTTAGAGGAGTGCTGAGAGGACTCTGACGAGAATGTTTCCAAGAGCACTGAGGGGAACTCTGAGGAGAATGTTTAGAGGAGCACTGAGGGGAATGCTTCGAGGCGCACTGAGGGGAACTCTGGGGAGAACGTTTAGAGGAGCGCTGAGGGGAACTCTGGGGAGAACGCTTAGAGTAGTGCTGAGGGAAACTCTAAGGAGAAGATTTAGAGGAGCACTGAGGGTCTCAGAACGTTTAGAGGAACACTGAGGGGAACTCTGAGGAGAACGTTTATAGGAGCACTGAGAGGAACTCTGAGGAGAACGCTTTATGGAGCGCTGAGAGGACTCTAAGGAGAACGTTTAGAGGAATGCTGAGAGGAACGCTGAGGAGAAACTTTAGAGGAGCACTGAGGGGTACTCTGGGGAGAACGTTTAGAGGAGCACTGCGGGCACTCAGAACGTTTAAAGGAACACTGATGGGAACTCTGAGGAGAACAATTAGAGGACCACTGAGGGGACTCTGAGAATTATTAAAGGAGCATTGAGGGGAACACTGAGGAGGACCCTTAGAGAAGTGCTGAGGGGATGCTGGGAATACCATTTAGAGGAGTGCTGAGGGGACTCTTGGGAGAACATTTATAGGAGCGCTGACGGGAACTCTGAGCAGAACGTTTAGAAGAGCACTGAGGAGAACTCTGTGGAGAATGCTTAGAGGAATCCTGAGAATACTTAGAGGAGCGCTGAGGGGAAGTCTGAGGAGAACGTTTAGAGGAGCGCTGAGGGGAACTCTGGGGAGAACGTTTAGGGGAGCGCTGAGGGGAACTCTGGGTAGAACGCTTTGAGGAGCGCTGACAGGACTCTAAGGAGAACGTTTAGAGGAATGCTGAGAGGAACGCTGAGAAGAAACTTTAGAGGAGCACTGAGGGGTACTCTGGGGAGAACGTTTAGAGGAGCACTGAGGGCACTCTAAGGTGAACGTTTAGAGGAGCACTGAGGGGACTCTGAGAACGTTCAGAGGAACACTGAGGGGAACTCTGAGGAGAACATTTAGAGGACCACTGAGGGGACTCTGAGAATGCTTAGAGCAGCGCTGAGGGGAACACTGAGGAGAACCTTTAGAGGAGTGCTGAGGGGATGCTGGGAATACCATTTAGAGGAGCACTGAGGGGACTTTGGGGAGAATGTTTAGAGGAGCGCTGTGGGGAACTCTGAGGAGAACGTTTAGAGGAGCGCAGAGGGAAACACTGGGGAGAACGTTTAGAGGAGTGCTGAGGGAAATTTTAAGGAGAACGTTTATAGATGCACTGAGAGGATTCTGAGAACGTTTAGAGGAACACTGAGGGAACTCTGAGGAGAACGCTTAGAAGAGCACTGAGGGGAACTCTGAAAATGTTTAGAGGAATGCTGAGGGGACTGAGGAGAACGTTTAGAGCGCTGAGGGGAACTCTGGGGAGAACGTTTAGAGGAGCGCTGAGGGGAACTCTGGGAAAAGGGCTTAGAGGAGTGCTAAGGGAAACTCTTAGGAGAACATTTAGAGGACCAATGAGGGGACTCTGAGAACGTTTTGAGGAACACTGCGGGGACTCTGGGGAGAACATTTAGAGGAGTGCTGAGGGGAACTCTGAGGAGAATGCTTTGAGGAGCGCTGAGGGGACTTTGAGGAGAATACTGAGAGGAACTCTGAGAATGCTTAGAGGAGCACTGAGGGGAACACTTAGGAGAACGTTTAGAGCAGGGGTGTCCAAACTTATCCGCAACGGGCCGGGGTGGGTGCAGGTTTTCACTTCAACCAACCATTAGCCACACCTTCCACCTGTGTGAACCACTGATCTTAAAGTGATTGGATCGTGTATTCTATTGTTTGCATGTGGCAAAACCTGAAGCCAGCCTGGTGCCATCTTGGTGAGACC
>JAQMYF010000014.1:5051-16175 GCA_030014195.1 Neosilurus mollespiculum | reverse complement strand
GAGAAACCAGAAGGAAGACAGACATGAGGGCACCCTGCAACGTTGGGCAATCAGCCATTCCACTGTCAACAGACCTGAGACTCCACGTGGGTGGAGTATGCCCACAACTCGCTCCCCACGGCGGCCACCAGACTCTCACCATTTCAGGTTGTTCATGGATATCAACCACCACTCTTCCCAGCCAATGAAGAAGAGGTGACTGTCCCATCAGCCCATGCCTTGGTGAGGAGGTGCAGGAAGATCTGGGCAGCAGCTCAGCGGATGCTCCTTCGGGGGCAGTCCCGCATGAAGACGGCAGCAGATCGTTATTGCTGACCAGCACCTGCCTACACACTCGGCCAAAAAGTGTGGCTCTTCACCAAAGACCTGCCTCTACATGTCCATACCAGAAAACTAGCCCCCAGGTTTGTCGGCCCATTTCCAGTGTCCAATGTGATTAATCCTCTCTCTGTTCAACACAAACTCCCCAGGTCCCTTCATGTGCACCCAACCTTCCACGTCAGCAAGACCAAGCCTGCTCGTGAGAGTCGTCTGGTGCCACCGTTCTTGGTGGACTGGGAGGGGTACGGACCTGAGGAGCGCTCCTGGATACCCGCGAGCTTCATCGTCAACCACAGCTTAATCGACAACTTCTACAGACATCATCCGGATACGCCAGGCCTGGCTCCTGACCGGGGGGGGTTACTGTGAGGTTTCGTCAGATCTGTTAGGGTTATATCTGTCGTGTGCCTTTTCTGGCTGGATTTCTTTGGAAATCTCTAAACTCCCCTCTCGTTTCAGGTCACCTGACTTTCCTCCTGGTGTGTGGTGATTGTCAGTCCCGCCCTGAGTGTTTCCACCTGTTTCCCATTGCCTCTTGGGGATAAAGGGCCCGCATTTCCCCCGTCCCATTGCCAGATCGTCACGTTTCACGGAGAGCTAGAGCTGCTTATTGAAGCATTCGAGATCTCGCCTTTCTTATAGTACACTGCTACTATTCTTAAGTCTGTCGGCCAGACTCTCAAAATAAAAACGTTTTATTATCACAGCTGCTGAGTCTGTTCTGCATTTGGGTCTGTCTGTCATTAGTGCCTGCAGAACAGTCATTGCCACAACATTATAAACATTAAAGTCATTACAACATCATTAACACCATTAAATTAATTACCACATCATTATAACCATTAAAGTCATTACCACATCATTAACACCATTAAAGTCATTATCACATCATTAACACCCTTAAAGTCATTACCACATCATTAACACCATTAAAACCATTATTACATCATTACAACCATTAAAGTCATCCTCACATCTTTAACACCATTAAAGTATAATATAAATAATAATTATATTAATAATAATAATAATCATCATAATAATTGGGCATTGGTGGCTCGGTGGTTAAGGTGCTGGCTTACTGATCCGAATGTTGGGGGTTTAAGCCCCACTTTCACCGATTTGTCACTGCTGCACTAATGCTCCAACCCCCATTACAACTAACTGGTTTATCAAAGGCCAGCCATGTCTCTAACTGTAAGTGGTGAGAGGCATGTAAAAGAATCACTGTTGTTGTTCATAAAGAGTAGGCCACTGAGATGCCGACAGTGTGTTTCTGCCCAGCAATTGCCCGGCGAGCTGACCAGGGTGTACTCTACCCTCACCCAAAGTCAGCTTAGATGGGCGCCAGCCTCCCTGCAACCCTACTTAAGATTAAGCGCTTCAGAAAATTAATGAATGAATGAATGACTCAATCAATCAATGAATGACAAAGCACCAAAACTAAAAGGAGGCTGCAATCTTTTTAAATATGTTGCTTTAGGAGAATGCTGACGATCAGTTAGAGAGAGAGAGGTCGTCTTATAAAGACGTCTTACAGAAAGTGGATATTGAAAGGAGTTTTTTGAAAGATCTAATGATAAGAAAGATATGCTGGTCCTATCCTCTGAGGTTGTGGGGGAGATATTCCAAACATTATTTTGGAAGACAGAGAGTAAAGTGGAGTGATGACATCATAGTGTGGAGTATGGCATCTTCTTACGCAAAAGCAAAGAGAGCAAATTCAAATTCAAATTTTATTTGTCACATACAAATTATACACAGTACAATATGTAGTGAAATGCTTATAGAGAGCACTAGAGAACAAGGAGAGATGAGGATTGAGGATGAATAATGTCCTTTTTAATAATGTTCTTGGGTGATGGTTATAGTGCAATGGGACTGATGAATGTCTCCCAGTATCACACATTTACTTATTACTCATGATGTTAAGAGCATAGCTTTCTTACTTAGGCAGCCTGTTCTGATAAGAAACATGGCACATGTGGATGTTTAGAAGTGTTAATGCAGACAATTTCAACATTGCGATATTTCACATCATTGATTATTGGCACATGGCTGGATGTAATTCACTCCTTTCCCATAATCCCACTGTTTTAATCTCTCTCTTTCTCCCTCTCTCTCTCTCTCTCTCTGTTTATCTGTTGTAGTTGGATGAGGACAGACCCCCTTCTCCTCGTCCCAATCAGCTTCGCCGTCTTGCCTCCTATGTCTTCTCATCCTCCACTCTTGAGACGGAGGAGTATCCGCACTCGTCTTTCATCCAGCGCAGTCGCTCTGCAGAGAGCAGCCCAGCTCATACCAGCCAGCGCCTCCGCCCCGGAATGCCTCGCCCACATTCTGCATTGCTCCGTCCACAGAGACACTCTGTTCTCTCCCCACGTGCTCACCTCCAGCACATCTTTGCCAAACTGATGCACAAGAACAGCTGAGAGCACAAACACACACACACACATACACACACACACAATCTTTTACTTCAATCTTTGCGGGGAAATCCAGTGACATAATACCTTTTGTAGCCACTTACCTAACCTGTCCCATTACAACTTAATGTTAAACCCTAACCTTTACCCTAACCTGAACCTTAACATCATTCTAACCTGAACCCTAAAATTAAATGTTAACCTTCAAGAGCACTTAAAAGAAGTGAGGACCATCCAAAATCTCATTCCCTCCTGAAAATGTCCCCACTCTGTATGTATTCAGGTCCTCAATAGGTAACAAATTCACATACATTTCACCTCTGTCATTTCTTAATCATGATCCAGTCAGTATCTGTCTAAAACCAGTCTTTTCCCCTCTGTGTGTGTCTGTGTGTGTGTGTGTGTGTGTGTTCCTACTAATGCAATAAACTGGTGGGCTGGTGTTGAGGTGTGTTTGAAGGGAATTAATAATGAGTTGGTGTTGTTCTGGTGTTTGCTGCTCTCTGTGTTTAATAATGGCCTTGTTTTATTTTCAATTCACCTGGAAAGTCTTTAATGTTCAGTGTTTTTCCAGCAGCAGAGTGAATAAAATCAACAGTGTGATTTCGGCATGCCTTTGAGACATGGAAAGCTGAGCACTTTGAAGCTGCTCTGTTTTAGCTCAGACGTTTTATTGTCTTATGTATAATTTAAAAATATACACTCAGCTTTTTATTCGCTACTTTGCACTTTAGAGTTACACACTTTTAAACAGCTGTTACATTAGAACTGATTTTTAACACACCAAAGGAAATCACTAACCGTTACAGGTATGTTAAGTAATACTGGCAACCCATGAACTGAGTGATTGATACAGGTGGAATACAGTGCCATGAAAGAGTATTTACTTCTTAGTTCCTTTATATTTGTTTATTCATAACATTTAACTCTTTATGATCTCCAAACAAATTTACAATAATACCAAACATGAGCAAACAACACACTGTTTTCAAATGTATTTATTTAATTTGTTGAAGGAAAAAAAAATCACCAGTCATCCATGTGAAAAAGAAACTGCTTCTTTAATAAACCTTTAATTTAATGTATAAAGGGATAAAATCAGCAATCAACAGCAATTTCCTTCGGGACGAATAAAGTTGTTCGTATTCGTATTCGTATTATACTTTAGTGTAACACTAGTCACACCCAAGGCACTGCTAAATCCAGACATAACTTAATTACATTTCCCTGATAGAAAGGAATTCCATATAACCTGAAAAAGAAAGTTATTGAAATGTGTTAGTGTGGAAAAGAGTTTGAAATCAGGGTTAGATATCAGTTTCAAACTCCTGGGTTCCGGTGAAACACTGTGAGGGCCATCATCTTCAGATGGAGAAAAAGAACAGTACTAAATGTACCAAGGACTGACCGGCAACCTACTGCACATAGAGCACATAGAAACTCCTCACAGATGTCACAGAAGAACATCTAAGTACAGATCTCTCACTACTCAATGAATATTTAAAAATGGTATCCATGGGAGAGTCATAAGGTGCAAAACCACTGCTAAACAAGAGGAATGGAAAGACTTGTCCAACAATTGCCAAAAACACTTTGATTAGCCATAAACGTTTTGCTCACACACATGGGGATATGCAGTGCGACCATCTGAGGTGTAAAAGGTTGAGTCACAGTTCTGAGATGATCCCATTCAAATATTGTGGCAGAAAATGAAAAGGGTCGATGATAGTCGAAAACCAGTAAAACAAGTTTGTAGAAAGAGGGGTTCAGAATTTTTCATCTCCTGTTATGGGAAGTGTTTGCTGCTGTTGTTGCTGAATGTGGCAAGTTTTGTTTTTATGGGGCAAGTACTTTTTTACATGGGTGATGTAGGTTTTGGCGACTGTTTGTCCTTCAATTAAACCAGTGTATTTTGTTTACTCATGTTATCATTTGTATAATATTAGATTTGTCTGGAGATCAGAAACAGTCACGAATAAACAAAAATAGAGGAAAAAACATTTCCACAGTACAGTTCGTAATATCACCAACCTTTAACGTAATATACATGATCACAGTGGTTGTGCTAAGGGATTTATAAAGGTGCACTTTGTTGGTCTTTTCTTTCCACATCATGGACATGTAGTTTATTGAAGACTCGGTCACACAGATAAATTTCATGTGACTTGATGTGAATGGTGAGATGATGCTGCAGTTAAAGGAGATGTTGGCATGTAGCTTCTGGTGTGTGGACAGTCATCGCTGTAGGCTAACTCAATTTACATCTCAGAATATAAACCCAGTTTCTGCTTGATCTAATGGTGCTCTGCTTCATAAAGTGAAATATGCAAATGAGACGATTAAATGTGATATTCAGTCATGAAGTCACTAACATTGTCTTCAGCGCTGGTTTACTGGGGGCATGGTTACTAACATTAATATAACAGTTTGAAGTGTGTGGAATGTAATTCTGGGAAGTAAACAGCCTGACATGTTTACTTAAATCCTTACATATTTTTATTTATGTGTGAATGAAAGCTTACAGTGTATGATAATAAAATAAGCATTGTACTGTGTCTCAGTGTCCACACAGCTAACTCACTCACTCAGAGGATAACTGGTGTACGCAGCCTGACATGCCTGCTCTGTGTTAATAATGTTCATGTAATGTAGTTTATTGATGAGAATGAGTAGAAACACTAATGAGAAGAAGTCTTCCCCTTCACTACAAACACTCTGCTCTCGCACTGTGGTACAGAGACTTGATCACATCGCACTCAGTCCTGTGATCCGGCACCAGGTCACACTGGACAAAAAGACGCGCGTGTGACGAGAGAGAGAGAGAGCGAGAGAGAGATTGTGTGTGTGTGTGTGTGTATGGACATGTGCCTGTGGTATTGAGCTATTGAATGCTGTCAGAGTGTTGTGTTTGCTCAGTACCGTACTTTCACACTGCTGCACTTTAGAAGCTGTAGCTCGGAGCCGTGAGAGAAGCGCGATGTGGGGAATTGCAATAATTAGCGATGTGGAGAATGCCTCTTTTATTTCACACATCGTAGCCTTTGCCCACACTCTGCGCATAAGCACGTTTTTGCTTTTAGGTTAAATAAAACAAGCATCTATAGCATTCTCTCTAACTCATTTACACTAACAGGTGTTGAAAATCTCATGTCGACTGCAGTTCATCGATTGTAGAGACTGATACTGTTATTGCTGAAAGTGTGGCCTAAGTTTCTTTTTTTACTAAGTGTATTACTGTAACCGTATGTCACTCCTCAAGCGAAAAAGTTAAACACAGGTGAAACTAGAAGTGCAGAACGCTCTGTGGGTGGGATGTCCTAGAGAGGTAGCACCCCTGTCTGAGACATCATCACAGATTGTTAAACCATGGTGGAACAACACTGGTGGAACATCATGACAAAGTGACTGAGAGATATGCCCTCTGGCACCAGATTGGAGCACCGCCAAGGGAAATCCCACAATAACACTCTAATCAGTGTGTGTAATAAGAGCTGTTACCTGCTTAGCTTCGTTCTCAGACAAAGTGAGCTAACTGTATTAGCCATGTACACTCACCTGAGATACCAGCAAGCTCTGCTGCTTCCTTCAGAGTGTTACTTTTCTTCCTTGAAGGAGAAGTTAAAATCTGCTTTATAAGGTTTTCTTCTGCTGGTTTTTCCTCCAGGTATTAATTGCACTGAAGTGTTGTGGGTGGGGAATTATTGAACCTGATGTTAGAGTTGAGAACATTTTGGTTCATATTGTAAGTTCTTCATTTAGCGGAGCTTTTATCTTACACATGTGCACATGTATTCGATATAATAAAGCATGCAGCTCATCTCTTCTGTCAGTCCTTTCTTCAGGCTGAGGATAGTTACTGTTCATAAAAAATAATAAGTGTGTAGAGAGAACCAAGAAGATCGCATTTCTCAACATCACGTAATATTTAGTTCCTAAGTCAGTCAAGGCTTGGAACCTTTTATCTAACTGTCTTCAGAAAAATTCCAAAAGCTGCAGAGGTACTATGATGGTACCTGTTATAGTGAATGTGACAGGTTGACTGGTGGAGTATTGTGAGGTAGTATCAAGACAGTCGTGACAAGGATTGAGGGCTGTAGTGCCAGTTTATCCTGGTGCCCTGGAATAATGACCAGAGTTGTAGCATGAGGATGGGAATAAAGTTCTTCCACTCAGACAGTGCAATAGTGTGTGTCTGTGTCTGTGTGTGTGTGTGTGTGTGTGTGTGTGAGTGTGTGTGTGTGTGTGTGTGTGTGTGTGTGTGTGTGTTTGAGATACAGGAACTGTTCTGTGAGTACCTGTGATCTTCATGAAGGGCTATAAACTACAGAGGGTGAGCATTTTTGCTTCCGTTAGTGCTGACATGAAACGCTAAGTTGTGTTGATCAAATAACCATGTTATGCAAAGGAGAGAGGTGAACCTGCTGTGTGTGTGTTTTTGTGTGAGATGATGATGATGTTGTATGGTATGTATCATGGTGGAGGTCATGAATATACACTGATGACAGGTAAATATCAATCCCATAATTCAGTTCACTGTGGGCATATTAACCAGGACTGGGCACTGCGGCTGTGCTAGGCTAACATTGTGTGACCACTTAGCAAGCACTGTACAGAAGATTTTGATGAGTGGATGATGATGATGATGATGATGATGATGGTGTAGTGAGAGTGTTCTGAAGGTGACAGAAATGCATGGTGTATAATGTGTGTATAATGTGTGTATATAGTGAGGGTTTGTTGTATATGTTCTGCTTTCCACACTGCAGCCTGCACTTTTGCACATGAAAATCAACTGTGTTTAAACAGGCTGCTAACTTAATAAGCTTAATTTGCACACACACACACACATACAGACAGCTCATTACACTTCTCCATTCACCCACCATATATATATATATATATATATATATATATATATATATATATAAACAGTTACAGATGCCAGTGAGTAATAATTGTATTTATAGTAATATAGTTGAATATATAATTATATAGTAATATTATTTATTATTATAATCATCATTATTATTATTATTATTATTATTATTATTATTATTATTATCATTGTTGTTTTTGTTTTTCATCATTTTTGTTATTAATTTTTTATTATTTTTATTATTATTGATGATGTGTACTGTGCTTGTGTGTGTGTGTGTGTGTGATGAGAGTAAATATAAATGTATTAAAGAGAAATAGAATGAAAAGTAAACATATCAGCTCTACAGTATTGTACACACATGTCACTACTTAGACACTCAGCTATCACATCTCTCTCTCTCTCACACACCCACACACCCACATACACACACACCCACACACACAGGATGCCTTGACTATACCAATGTATATAAGCGTGAGCTGCATGATGATCATGTACAGGGCGTGTCTGTGTAAAGAGGATGTTTATGAAAACACTTTCATTATGAAATGTAAAAGATTTTTAAATGCTGCAGTGATGTACCAAAACTGCAGTATCATTGGTGCACAGTTTATTTATGTAACAATGTTATTTACAGCATTATACTCATAAAAACAATTAAAACCATTCTTGTTATTGAATTAAATAAATTTGTAGGAAATATATGGGGTGTTTCAGGCATGTGCTGATAATCGTTTCTGTATCGAGATACCCTGATTGGACACACTCTTTACCAGATTATATTTTACATGTTGATTCTGTAGATTAGTAAGTATGATAATCTGAAAGGTTATGGGTTCATGCCTAGTGTGTAGGATGATTCTGTACTGTACACATTTCTTATGTATAAATGTAAATATTGTGTATGCTTGCATACAGGTACAGCATGTATATGGAATTTTTCTTATCAGGAGTATCCAAACACATATGTGTGTTTTTATATACATGCCATATATAGACTCACAGAATGAAGGGTGGATTGTGTTAAACGCATGTAATGTGGCCGAGTAGTATGTGTGCGTATACAGAATAATAAACCGTGATGGTTGGATTCACTCATGTTAAAAAGAGGAAATCTGCATTTTTGTGCCTTTTCTATAGAAATATGTAACAGAGACAATCTACGAATCTGATGTACAATACCAAAACTACATAAAAGTCATTAAAGAAAACAATCCTGTCTGTTATCCGAGTCTCATTTAAGGTTGGGATGTGTTACATGGTGTGTGATGCAGTTGCAGTGTGGAAATATTAATAAGCAGTGTTCTCACCCTGAAGTTCATTAGTTTCTGATAACAGCCTGTGTTTTAGTCCTCTAATTCCAATTAATAAAGAGGAAAGTTTTTTATTAAAGACAAAAACATTATACCATCTGTTTAGAGTTATCAGTTTCCAGTTATCAGTTACATTAAAGTAGCAATAAATAGTGTCTCTCTCTCTCTCTCTCTCGCTCTCTCACCATTCTCTCTCCCTCTCTTTCCTTTTCACTATTCTCTCTTTCTATCTCGTTCTTGGTCCTCCCCCCTCTCGTCTTGTTCTCTCTCTCCCTCTCTCATCTCATTCTTGGTCTTGTTCCCTCTCTCCATCTTGTTCTTGGTCTTGTTCTCTCTCCATCTCGTTCTTGGTCTTGTGTTCTCTCTCTCTCCATCTCGTTCTTGGTCTTGTGTTCTCACTCTCTCTACCTCGTTCTTGATCTTGTGTTCTCTCTCTCTATCTCATTCTTGGTCTTGTGTTCTCTCTCTATCTCATTCTTGGTCTTGTGTTCTCTCTCTCTATCTCGTTCTTGGTCTTGTGTTCTCTCTCTCTCTCTCTGTCTCGTTCTTGGTCTTGTGTTCTCTCTCTCTCTATCTCGTTCTTGATCTTGTGTTCTCTCTCTCTATCTCGTTCTTGATCCTGTGTTCTTGCTCTCTATCTCATTCTTGAGCTTGTTCTCTCTTTCGCTCTCCATCTCGTTCTTGTTCTCTCTATTTCATTCTTTGTCTTGTTCTCTCTCCCTCTCTCTATCTCGTTTTTGGTTTTGTTCTCTCCCTTTCTCTATCTCATTCTTGATCTTGTTCTCTCTCTACCTCTCTATCTTGTTCTTTGTCATTCTCTCTCTCTATCTTGTTCTTGATTTTGTTCTCTCTCTCTCCCTATCTTTCTATCTCATTCTTGGTCTAGTTCTCTCTCTCTCCCTTTCTCTATCTTGTTCTTTGTTTTGTTCTCTCTCTCTCTAATTTTCTCTCTTGTTCTCTCTCTTTCTCATCCATTCTCTCTCATTCTCTCTTTCATTCTCAGCTGATACTGAGGATGGTGGTGAAGCTGGTACTGAAGATGGTGGTACAGAGAATGATGATAAAGATGGTGCCAAGGATAGTGGTTGAAGCTGGTACCGAGGATGGTGGTGATGAAGCTGGAAGTGAAGATGGTGATGAATCTAGCACTGAGGATGATGATGGGGCAGTGGTGGCCTGGTGGTGGGGTGCTGGATAACTGATCCAAAGGTCGGGGGTTCAAGCCCCACTATCACCAAGCTGTCACTGCTGTCCTCCCAGTTCAGCTAACTGGGTTATCAAAGGCTGGCCATGTCTCTCACTATCTGTGGTGAGAGGCATGTAAAAAAACCATTGCTGCCCTTCGTAAAGAGTAGGACATTGAGTTGCCTTCAGCTTGTTTCTGTCCTGCGATGGCCTGGCAGGCTGTCCAGGGTGTACTCTGCCCTCGCCCAGAGTCAGCTGAGATGGGTGCCAGCCTACCCCGCAACCCTAATTAGGATTAAGCGCTTCAGAAAATCAATGAATGAATAAGGGTGGTGGTGAAACTGGTACTGAGGATGATGGTTGAAGCTGGTAGTGAGGACCGTGGTGAAGCTGGTACTGAGGACAGTGGTAAAACGTAATGAGGATGGTGATGAAACTGGTACTGAAGATGGTGGTGCAGCTGGTACTGAGGAAGCTGATAAAACTGGTACTGAGGATGGTGGTGATGAAGCTGGTACTGAGAATGGTGGTTAACCTGGTAGTGAGGATTGTGGTATTGAAGCTAGTACTGAGGATGGTGATGAAGCTGTTACTGTGGATGGTGGTGATGAAGCTGGTACTGAGGATGGTGGTTAACCTGGTAGTGAGGATTGTGGTAATGAAGCTAGTACTAAGGATGGTGATAAAGCTGGTGCTAAGGATGGTGGTGATGAAGCTGGTACTGAGGAAAGTAGTGATGAAGCCGGTACTGTGGGAAAGAAACCATATATCTTACCATATAACCTTAGATAAGCGCTTAATTTAGCATTAAAATAAGTAACTCAGCTTCAGATAGCGTTAAAAGCTTAAATAACAATAACATGGCAAATACTCATAAAATAAACACACTGGAGACAAGAGTGAGAGTAAAAGATGGTTTATTGAAAGTTACAGATCAGTCAGTCTGTCCAAAGGAATGATGGGCACACCATCATCAGTAGTGGGAAAAGGAGCATCTGCA
>JAQMYF010000013.1:25108735-25118927 GCA_030014195.1 Neosilurus mollespiculum | reverse complement strand
ATACATACATACATATATACATTTAATATTCTGTTTTTAGTGTTAGTGGGTCTATACATGCCTTATGGGATGGAGAAGAATCCCTTCCAGGGTATCTTTCTGGATGCAGCAGTGTGCTTATGGATAGTGAGCTCAGCGACCCCCAGTACGACCAGAGTCTACTGGAGAACCTGTTCTACAAGGATACAGTGAGTTCTGTGTGGTCAGTGACTGCTCAGTGTTTAGGCAATGGGGCTATTGACCAACACTCAGCACCACTAAGCTACTTTAGTCAAAGCCCTTAACTCTGAACTGCTCAGTTATATACTGAATGTTTAGTTCCTTTGGATAAATGCATCAGCCAACTTAATGTGAATTAAGTAAATGTATGTCCTGTGTTTTAGTGTAGTTTTATAGATACACTTATGCCTTCATGCACTATCAACATATTATGAGCTTCATATTGATTCAGGACTGCTGTGTTTTTAATATGATTTTTTGTTTCAGATATTTGATGGTTGTCTTGGTTCAGGAGATGATGAGCATGAGCAGCAAAAGAGCGTGGTAAAAAACGACAGGTAAACATTTAGTTCACAATCCATTCACAGCAGCAGTTGCCCAGAAGTTACCCAGAAAGTATACCCAAAATACTTATTGTTTCTAACTGTTCCTATTCCCTGTGCATATTTGAAGGCTAGATTTGGATGGCATGCCACATGGAAAGCACAAGAAATCATTTCATGGGCTAAGTGTGGATAGGATTTCACTTCTTGGAAGCATCAGTTTAGCTCGGGTTATAGTCGTTCAGTTGTCATTCCCCAAAGACAATAGCTCTCATATATCAAGGAAGCACTCAGGGAATGGACGACCACCTCTACCTCTTATTACTAAGAAATGGTATTGCCCAAAATTCAGTTTTTATACGTCTTGCTTAGTTGTAGAGCTATTATTCTATGCATTAATCAATATTTAATTGTGTCTCTTTACCAGTTCATATTTTGTTGAATACCGCTTTCCATTACCATCTGCTGATAATCACATTGGGAAAGCCCTACCTGTAGAAATCACACGAATTGTCTCCAATAAAGTTGTGGGTGGAGGTGGGTGTGTTTTTTTTAATTTTTATTTATTTTATTTTTTTTGTATTCTTGGGTTATTACCAAAGTGGAGTGAAAGTAATAAAGTGGTACAACGTATAATTTTCTTTCTTTTTACAGTGGTGAAATTTCAGCATCGGAGTGTCTTTTCAGTGGGCTTCAGTGGCCCCACTATCAAACAATGGTGGGAGACAAACCTTAGCTTTACAGTCTACTTGAGGAAGAGTCATCAAAAGAAAGTAAAAATGAATATCAAATGTAAACCAATATAAGAATTAAATATAACGAGTCTTACTTTAATCCATGTTTTTGCTTTAGCCTGTTCCTATAGGGATAGCTGAATTCCCCTTACGCACTTTGCTTCAGAGTGAGCGACTGAGTATCACCACTTCACTTCCTGTACAAAAAATTGACGTCACCAATCAGGACATTGGATCTCTTAAGGTAACAGCTACTCCAATTATACTTTTAATTTACCTTTGAAGGTTTTTCCTCAGTTGTACACATTTTCAGCTCATCCGGAGCTTATGCCATGGCGACGTGGTTTCTGTTTGTCCTTATGTCGTCTTTCTGTCTGTCTTGCGTCTGTCCACAATTTTCAAAAATGCTTCTTCTCCTTTATTTCTTGACCAGTTTTGATTTTGTTTGTTTTATCTTATAGGGCTAGGTGTTGCCTTTTACAAAGTAATTATGCAAACTTAGCAATCTTTCACAAAATGGGTGGGACATTACAGTGGTCAGCTCCTTGCATCCTTCTGTATACCCCATTTCCATTCACTAGGCCCACAGGCATTAACACACATCTCCCCCTGTTTCATTCTTTTACCTGCAGAATTAATAAGTTTATATAAATTTACCCATCATGTTTGCTACCCATAACTGCTAGCCTGCTCAGCTTTCCACAACGTCAGAATTATTTTGAAGCTGCGTCTGTGGGGCTGTTTGGCTAGTGTATATGTGTCCCGTGGCTTGCAGAAGTATTCACCCCTTGGCATTTTTCTTATTTTGTTGCCTTACAACTTTTAATGTACTTTTTTCTTGGATTTTATGTAATTAAAAAGTGTGTATATATGTATGTGTATATATACATATAAAAACAGAAAGTGTTGCAGTAAGTATTCTTCCTCTTTGCAATGAGCCCCCAAGTAAAATTTGGTGCTGCCAGTTACCTTCAGAAGTCACATAATTAGTTAAATAAGGTTCACCTGTGTGCAATCTGAGTGTCACATGATCTCAGTATATGTACACTTATTCTGAAAGGCCCTAAAGTCCGCAACAGCACTAATCAACAGGTACCGCCAAGCAAAGTGATAAGTTTAATTTCCGCCAAGCAAGATTTCTTGTTTGCGTCATAATAACAAATATTTTTGCAGCTTTAAGGCATGTTGTGTAAACCAAATAATGATTTTAATTTAGTTTGTAGGCAACACGATAGTAAAAATGCAAAGGAATGAATACTTTTGCAAGCCACTGTACTAGCTAATCTGTTAGCAGATTATGCAGTTCTGTGGGCAGAACCAGTCTATTGTCCTGCAGAGATGATATACACTGTATATGGATGGATAATATAATAACAGTGACGTCAACTTTATGCTCCTGAAGGTCTCAATTGAACTAGCCTCAAACAAGAAAGACTTAGGGAAAGGGAAAATGACAACAAATACAGCCACATTTCCATCAAAAGCAGATATCTCTATTGTACATTCGGACGATGGACACCCTACTGAGTTTCCACAAGTTAACAACAGTGCTCACAAGAGGGACTCCTCACCCAAGACAGTTCATTCATCCACGGATATCCTGATGCCCGAGGCCCGGTCTGTTTCACCACAGAGAGCCCAGAACTTTGCCCAGAAACCTGCTCAACTCACTGAGGAGGAAGAGAATGATATTTTGCTCCACACCCTGCTCATGGTACCAGATGGAAAAGGTTTCAGTTGTGCACCTTTGCAGCCTAATGTCTACTTGAACTGTAAGCTCTTTGGATCTGAAGAGACAGTTCGGTCTGTGATTAGCTGGGGTCAGACACACCCAACATTCAGCTTGGTTCAAGTAAGTACACTGAAGTGGAGTCAGTATTTAAAAAAATAAATAAATAAATAACATACATTTCAAATATAGATGGTGCACCAATTTGCTGATGTGTGTATGTGTGTTCTGCAGGTGGCACCGATGCATCTCACTTCAAAACTATTAGAAAGGATGAGAAATAATGTGATGGTCATAGAGGTTTGGCTCAAAGCAAGCTCTGCACATAATGATAAGCTTCTTGGACTCGTCAAATTACCTCTACACCAGTTTTACATGTCATTCAGGTTGGCCTCAAACTTATTATGCCAATTAACTCAGAAGGTTGCCGCATATTGGCAATCACTACAGTCTTTGAATTTAAAGACCATGCCCCGTACTAGGAAAAGAATACAAGTTTTAATTAGTTTACTCAAAGCTACAGTGTAGTTCAAATCTAAGGACATTTGAATTCTGACAGTAAATTTAAATAACCAACAACATGACACTAATGAGAAACTACTTTGTGTCCCTTCTTATCCAGTCTTTGGCTTTTTCTGTGATGTTACACTAGGACCACTCATAATTGCTTAATTTAGCTTCACCCTGTCTAAGAAATTCATAAGAAGAATAAAATTCACAAGATGAATCTGGTATGACTGTGTTAAAATTGAACGTCGTTCTTCATGCAGTTCTGCATTTTAATATGAGCTATGATCGCCGTCTGGATAACAGTGGTGGCTTAGTGGTTAAGGTGATGGGTTACTATTCCGAAGGTCAGCGGTTCAATCCCCACTATCACCACAGTTCGGCCCTTGAGCCAATCCTGAATTACTCAGTTGTTTAAACATGATAATTGTAAGTTGCTCTGGATAAGAGCGTCTGCTAAATGCTGTAAATGTTTTAATGAAAATATGTTTTTGTTTTACAAACATTTATTAATGACACTAAGTTAGCCTCCTATTCTAAGGTGATAGGTAATTTTTATTAAATTTTTTTCTTAGTCATGTAGGACATGTTAGTTATCTTGTTTATAATCATCTATATAAATATATAAATTTCAAATGTTTTTTTTTTTCCACCCAGAGATCTCAAAATTTGCCAGCTGCTTCTGAAGGCACAGTATCCTGTAGTGGCAGTGGACAGCCATATGCCCATTGTGGACATTTTCAGTGGTGGAACACGTGGGAGTCTGAGAGTATTTTTGGCCATGGGCACGTCTCAGCAGATCACCGCCCTTCAGCGCATGAGAGATGATGAGCTGAGCTCTGTGTCTCAGCTGCCCAGGCCAGTCCATCTGCTAGACCACAGACCCAAGGAAGACATAATAAGGGTCTGTTTTCTTTAAACATTTTCAAACATGTATGCTGAAGAATTCCTTTAAATAACACCCTAATATAGTTCTGGTTTTGAGTAGTGCTAACCAGTGAGACTCTGTGCTCCCTGAACATAAATAATATATCATTCAAAACATAAGATTTCATTTTTTACAGTCAATTAATTTTAGTTGTACTTGCTGATTTGGGAGCTTTAAGGAAAGCGTCCTGAATAATGGCTCCCTCTTCAAAATATTTTAGAGAAGATAAAGGGAATTTCTCAAGGAGTTTTTCCTTGCCGTAATCACCCCATGCTTCCTGAGTGGGAATGTATTGGACTTTTTCACATAGAGAGCCATTTACATTCATATATTTACATTGAGGAACAAATCTGTTTACTCTGTAAAGCTGTTTTATGGCATCAAGTGTAAAAAGCTCTATACAAGTAAAATTGAATTGAGTAAGATAAGGTTTAATAGGAATACTGTTAAGAATTGAAAATATAAAATTTGTTTTGGTCAGCACTTTTCTTGGACGATGCACATTCTGTATGTGTTATTCTATGCTGTTATAATGTTCATTAATATTCTAAATTAGTAAAAGGAAAAATAGCCTTCTATGATCAGGTGTTTCCAAACTTTTGCCTGGTAATCTAATTAAAATAAACACAATCACAGAATTCATGGTCATATATTAAGGAGCAGTGTTGTCCATTGACTGAGAACCATGATACCCAATCATTTCCAATTTTTATTTGTGCAGGTGAATGCTGCTTCCACTGCCCACGCTAAGGATGAGCATGTGTTTTTGGTACGGATTGAGAGACTTAAGGGATTAACTCCTCTGCAGTCTACTGTCTGGGGAGAAGCAGATTGTTATATCCAGTACTCCTTTCCCACTCAGGACGAGGGGCATGATATCGACCCACGTACTGTGGAAAGCCGTAAGCAACTGTAGCTTGTCATCTCTAATGATCACTTCAATTTCTCATTCTTATTTAGTCTAATAATGAATACTAGCTTGTAGAAGTTTCTTAGCATCAGACAAAGTAGGGCCTGTTGGAATTTATCATGTGAACATTCTTTTCTTGGAACACAGTACAGAAGTACAGTACAGTACCTACACTGTACCCAAAACAAAGAGGATATGTTCCCCTTTTTTACAGTATGTTTCTGCAGAACAGTTTTATTTCTTGTTGTTCAGATGTACATCTGAAGTCATACCAGACTGCTACCACACTGTGCATGCCTGATCCTTTTTTTGGCCACTGCGAGACTCATGTGCTAGTGGCACCCCCTGGTGTTCCAGTGCAGACACTGTTGCTCAGCTCTCTGGTCAGTCAGGGTTTCAGCAATGGAGGAGGAATCCAGTTTGAAGTGTGGTGCAGGTAAAATGATAAGCAAATTTCCTTACATCTTGTTCCATGTAATGGTGTGTGTGTGTGTGTGTGTGTGTGTGTGTTTGTTTATATATTTATTTATGTGTGTGTATATATGTACTAGGGCCAGTGGTGGCTTAGTGGTTAAGGCGATGGGTTACTGATCCAAAAGGTCATCGGTTCAATCCCAACTATCACCACTGTTGGGCCCATGAGCAAGGCCCTTAACCCTCAATTGCTCAGTTGTATAAAAATAATTGTAAGTCGCTCTGGATAAGAGCGTCTGCCAAATGCTGTAAATGTAATAGTGTTTTAAAGTAGTTAGCATAAAAATTTTTGGTATTATTTAATTTGCCTTCATTGCCTTTGAATCTCAAACAACTTAGGATGCATTAGTTGGTGAAGTTTAATTAAGTCAGTCAATGTAATGGTGCACTGGCTTGAGCCTAAGCCACTCCTCCAGGATTTTTGTCAGTCAAATGTAGTTATGTCTTTAACTGACTCACTCACTCACTTATTTGCCAAACCACTAAATTCTACTAGGGCTGCAGTGAGGCTGTTGCCTATCTCAGCCGACACTGGCTGAAAGCAGGGTACACCCTGAACAGTTCACCAGACCACTGAAGGGCAGTACACACAACCAGTCACACTTACATCCACACCTAGGGGCAATTTGGAACAGCCAGCTAGCCTAATGTGTGTGTCTTTGGACCGTGTGAGGAAAGTGGTGTACCTGGAGGAAACTCAACGCAAGCACAGGGAAAACATGACAATTCCACACAGAAATGTCTGAGCCCAGGAATCGAACCCAGGACCTTCTTGCTATGAGGCGGATGTGCCAACCACTATACCACCTTGCTGCCCTAATTTTATAGTAAAATGACAATTTCAAAACTGATTTCTGAAATAATAATAGTTATTATTATGATAATGATGATGATTATTATTATAGGGGGCACGGTAACATTGTGGTTAGCATTCTTAGCTCAAGGATGAGGACCGGGTTTCAGCCCTGTGGTTGGCAAGAGTGTGTCTCTGTGTTTTCCCTATGCTTGCAGTGGTTTTTTCTGGGTACTCCTTCACAGTCCAAAGATATGAAGCTTAGGCTAACTGACTGTTCAAAGTTGCTGTGTGTGTGTGGGTGTGTGTGTGGGTGGGTGTACCCCATTTTCGCTCAGAGTCGATTGAGGTTCCAGCCTCACCATGACCCTAGTAGGATTAAGTGGTTCAGTATGAATGAATGAACATGCACTGGGTAACAGACAAGAGAAGCTGAAACCTGAGGAGTGTTTGGTAGCAATGAACTTGGGAAGGTAGATATAATCATGTCTCAAGAGTAACATTTTCAACTTTTTTACAACCATACTGACAGATCCAGCTTGGTCTGACCTGTCACCAACTGTCCTAAACACAGCTTGATACTGATATGGAAATTTTCTGAATTCAAGCTACTAATGCAATATTGAAAGCAAATTATTTTGAGGAAACATATATGACAATAAGCCAGTTAGGTAAAAATAAGTTTGTTGGCCACCCTCCTGAAAAATCCAGTTTAAAATGATCTGATTCAATTGACAAAATTGCCAAATCTGATTCAATTGACAAAATGCTGAGTTGGACCTACAAATCAAATTGTTTCCAAACAATAAATTAAAAAGACAAGCAACCTTTTCACAAAGGTTGACAGTACTGAACAGAAATGTATAGTGGTAATGTATGCTTATATTTAATAAATGTATTTGCACACTGTGTACTAAATTAGTGCAAGAATATACAGAAAATATGCTCCTTTCCTTGAGAACTGCAGCAGGTGCAGCTGTGATGTGCTTCTCAAATAATCACTTCTGACGTTATGAGGGTTTTACATGATTACAGATTATTTTGATAAATTAAGTCTATTTGCTGAACAAACAAACATGGTGTTGCTGTCCTTGTGAAACCCTGGCAGGTATTATTACCCAAATGTACGCGAGCAGCTTGTAGCCAGAGGACTGCTTCCCATTGCCAAGCTTTGTGCCATGGTGACAATGCAGAGGCAAGGCCAGATGGATGCACAGCTCTTCTGTCTCCCACTTGAGCCAAGATCTGACAAGCTCGCCGAGGTCCAGACACAGCCTTCAGGTACTCTTCGTCAGCGTATTCAATAATGTACTGTTCTGTGCAGACCTTTAAAAGTCTTAAAATTATGGGCTTCATTGCTAAAGTCACAGTAACTTTTTGTAAAGTGTTTGTTATTAAAATCAATAAAATGAATAGACTGCCTAAAGTATTAAAATTAACATGGCAGTGATTTTGCCACCTTCTTTAATGGGTGATAGAATCTGGACTTCATGTTTTGTCATATTGGTCACGTCCATAGTAGCTACTAGTATACACCTTACAGGCATAACATTTAAACCACTTACAGGTGAAGTGAATAACATAATCTCATTTCAGTGGCACCTGTCAAGGGCTGGGATACCTGGCCAATGGGTTGTTGGACCACCTTTAGTTTTGATTACAGCATGGATTTTCATCTGATGCACTTTGCACTTTTACTTTCACTGGGGTTAAGGTCAGGACTACCTTTTGACTAATGGAGTCATCATTTCTGCTCCTTTTGGTGGGGGACAAGGCTGTGATAACCTGGTCGTTCTGGACATTCGGGCCATCAATGGACATTTTATTGCCACATAACGCTGCTGGGACTTGACCTGACCAACTGAATCGATCACAGATCATAACACTGCCTGTACAGGCTTGTATAGTGGCCATGAAGGGTACATTGCTTAATGTGCTTCACTCCTTACCCTGACTCACTTTGGAACAGAATCTAGGTCTAGAACGGGGTAATCTAAGCTCATTAGGTCACATGACTTTTTTCCATTGCTCCAGAGCCTGATCTTCCTGTGAGTGGAAATGCTTTTACTATGAAACATAGCCATGAGCTCTGTTGTCCTTTTTTGAATTTTATTTTATGATTTTTTTTTTTTTTTACAATTTAACTTTATCAAGCATTTAAATGATATCTGACCAAATAATCATTTGAGGTGTTTTTTTTTTTTTGTTTTGTTTTTTTTTTTGTGAAAATAACTGTTTAGTCATTATACAGTGGTGCGTGAGAGAATTGTCTACATTTCTGCATAATTATGACCTAACACATCATCAGATTTTCACACAAGTCCTAAAAGTGGATAAAGAGAACCCAGTTAAATAAAAAAGACAAAAATCGTTTATTTATTGAGTAAAATTATCCAATATTGCATATCTGTGAGTGGCAAAAGTATGTGATCCTCTAGGATTAGCAGGTAATTTAAAGGTGAAATTAGAGTCAGGTGTCTTTAATAAATGGGATGACAGTCAGGTGTGAGTGGGCACCCATTTTGATATAAAGAACACAGATCTATCGAATTGTCAACACGTGTTTGTGGAAGTGTATCAGGGCACAAAGAAAGGAGATTTCTGAGGACCTCAGACAAAGGGTTGTTGATACTCATCAGGCTGGAAAAGATTACAAAACCATCTCTACAGGGTTTGAACTCCACCAATCCACAGTAAGACAGATTGTGTGCAAATAGAGAAAATTTAAGACCATTGTTACCCTCCCCAGGAGTGGTCGACCAACTAAGAGCACTCCATGAGCAAGGCGGGTAATAGACGGCAAGGTCACATAGACATTTCGAATAAGAAGCATTATGTTTGGAGAAAGGAAAACACTGAATTCCAGCATAAGAACCTTATCCTATCTGTGAAACATGGTGGTGGTCGTATCATGGTTTGGGCCTGTTTTGCTGCATCTGGGCCAGATCAGATTGCCATCATAGATGGAACAATGAATTTTGAATTACACCAACAAATACTAAAGGAAAATGTCAGGACATCTGTCCGTGAATCTCAAAACAGTGGGTCATGCAGCAAGACAACGATCCTAAGCACACAGGTTGTTATACCAAAAGATACCGAAGAATGGTTAAAGAAGAATTAAGTTAATGTTTTGAAACGGCCAGGTCAAAGTTCTGAATTTAATCCAAATGAGATGTTGTGGAAGGACCTGAAGTGAGCAGTTTATGTGAGGAAACCCACCAACATTCACATACTTTTGCCACTCACAGATATGTAATATTGGTTCATTTTCCTCAATAAATAAATGACCCAATAAAACATTTTTGTCTGATGTTTTAGGTCATATTTATGAAGTAATTGTATAAAATTATTCAAGGTTCTCAAGCACCAATATATATATATATATATATATATATATATATATATATATATATAAAGTTTATAAATGTATTATTACTGTTTATTTGTTTATTTTATGAGGGACGACATAAACACACACACACACACGTGTGTGTGTGTGTTTATCTCGTCCCTCAGAGTGTGTGTATGTGTATAAAACCCTGTTATATATTATGTGCATTTATGCAAGGGTC
>JAQMYF010000013.1:25095045-25108635 GCA_030014195.1 Neosilurus mollespiculum | reverse complement strand
ACAACTGAGATGCAATTGAAATGCAGACTTTCAGGTTTAATTCAGGGGGTTGAACAAAAATATCCTATGAAACATTTAGAAATTGCAACCATTTTTATACAAAGTCTCCTCATTTCAGTGGCTCAAAAATAATTGGACAAATTAACATTAACATAAATAAAATGCTCATTTTAATTACTTTGTCAAGAATCCTTTGCAGGCATTGGCTGCCTGAAGTCTGGAACCCATGGACATCACCAAACGCTGGGTTTCCTCCTTTGTGATTCTTTGTCAGGCCTTCACTGCAGCTATCTTAAGGCCTTTCTGCCTTAGGTTTTTAGCAAGTGAAATGCATGCTCGATCGGGTTGAGATCTGGTGATTGACTCGGCCATTGAACAATATTCCACTTTTTTACCTAAAAAACTATTGGGTTGCCTTCACGGTATGTTTTAGGTCATTGTCCATCTGTACTGTGAAGCGCTGTCCAATCAACTTTGCTGCATTTGGCTGAATCAGCAGGAAGTATATCCCTATTCATTTCCGAATTCATCCGGCTGCTTCTGTCTTCTGTTAGATCATCAATAAATACTAGTGACCCAGGGCCACTGGAAGCCATGCATGCCCATGCCATCACACTGCCTCCACCATGTTTTACAGAAGATGTGGTGTGCTTTGGATCATGAGCCTTGCCAAGCCTTCTCCATACTTTTTTCTTTCCATCATTCTGGTACAGGTTGAACCTTATTTCATCTGTCCAAAGAATGCTGTTCCAGTACTGGGCTGGCTTCTTTAGATGTTTTTTTTTTTGTTTTTTTTTGTTTTTTTTAGCAAAATCTAATCTGGCCTTTCTATTTTTGAGGCTGATTAGTGGTTTGCACCTTGTGGTGAACCCTCTGTATTTACTCTCATGAAGTCTTCTCTTTATGGTAGACTTGGATACTGATACACCTACTTCCTGGAGAGTGTCCTTCACTTGGGTGGATGTTGTGAATGGGTTTTTCTTCACCATGGAAAGCTACAATCTTCACCTACTATCATCCAGCCCCGTTGTCTTCCGTGGATGTCCAGGCGTTTTTGAGTTCCCCAGCTCACCAGTGCACTCTTTTTTTCACAGAATGTACCAAACTGTTTATTTGGCCATCTTGGCTATCTCTCTGATGGATTTTTTTTTTTTAGCCTATGGATGGTCTGTTTCACTACCATTGAGAGCTTATTTGACGGCACATTGTGGGTTCACTACGACAGCTTCCAAATGCAAATGCCACACCTGGAACCAACTCCAGACCTTTTACCTGCCTAAGTGATTATGGCTTAATGAGGGAATAGCCCATGCAGCCCATGAAATAGCTTTTGAATCAATCGTCCCATTACTTTTGGTCCCTTGAAAAAGAGGCGGTCACATATTAAAGAGCTGTAATTCCCGAACCCTTCCTCCAATTTGGATGTGAATACCCTCAAATTACAGCTGATAACATTGATTATATAACCTCAATATGTTTTGGTAAACAGCTAAAAATATCAAAACTTATGTCAGTGTCCAAATATATATGGATCTAACTGTATATATTAGTGTGGCTAACACATAATTCCGGATTGGAACCAGAATGTTAGACATCTTAAAGGATGGTGGCCCCTACACTAATGTTAAGTGGCAGGCCTCGGAAAGGACGTTATAAGGACTGAACCTTCGTATTGGCACCAGAGCACCAGAGAGAGAGAACACATAATGGAGACTACTAATTATTAGATATCAGGATCATTTTATTGCGCTAACTGCTATTCCCCAAAGCCAATTAGATTTGTCTCTCCTTACAGGGCCATAGGATTGCAGTACTACTCAGAGGTGGGAGTTAACTCATTCGTCACTTTGCAGCTCTCATTTCTGCCTGAGAAAGAAATCAGGAGCACACGCATAGCTGCCAGGAGTTTTTGTCCAGACTTTGAGCACCACACTGAATTTTGTTGTCAGTTGCTGATGCAGAGGAACAGCGGTGAGCTTGTGAGTCTCGCTGAGGTTCTAGAGGAAGCGATGGCCATTTTCACAGTTTATAACAGAGATAGAAGCAAAGGTGAGCACCCTGAGGGCAACATCCAATAATGGTTAGTCATATCAGTTCATATATCTGTTAACTGTTAATCATCTTAACGTAATTTCACAGTAATATTACGCCAGTAGTATTCATATAATTGCAAGCCATAGTATGTTAATAATCATTTCCGTAAAAATATGTTGGTGAGTGCAGTGTAAAGATGAATTAAAGAAGCAGCTGGTAAATTTTACAGAATTCTTTTACCTGCAAGGAAACTGTTGACAAGACTGGCTCATGGTCTATAACCTGATAAAACATTTTCTTTTAAATCTTCTTTTTCAGTGATGAAAACATCAAGATCTGAGGACAGTATTTTGGGATTAGTGAAAATTCGGCTAGCTGACCTCCTTTATAAAAGAACAGGTAAGAAGTGTGCTGAGGAAGGACCATTTAAAGGGCACCTGTGGTGAATTTGTATTAGTAGCTATTTAAAATCATCACTTATGACATCAGCGGCTCCTTCCGGCAACACCGGTCCATGCCTGTTTTCGAAAGCGTGTGTGAATGTTACAACTCGAGGCATACTCAGATGTTGCCTTTCTGATTGGCTGATCCAGGCTGGTATTGACAAGAAGTCATTGGATTGGCTACGTCACTGACCCGTGAATCATTGCACATTATCGGCTAGTGCTGAGCTTCTCAAACAACAAACGCAGAAATCACAGAAAACATTTCTTTTTGTTCCTAAACCAACTAACGGCAGGATAGCTGAGTTGGCAAAATGTTAGCTGCATAAGATATTTTGGATTTACCGTCATCTCTGGCAGCATTCTCATCCTTAGAGTCACTAGAATGTGATGTCTCAATGTCTCTACATGACTCCTCCCTCTCTGGATCAAAAGGTAACCATGTACACCCATGTCCTCAATTGCTGCCATAGTTGCTTCTTGGACATGTTTTGTTTATCACCTAGAAGGTCACTCGCTGAATAGATCTGCTTATTTACATTCGCTGGACATACCTTCCCAACGTCACAATGTTGACGTCACCTACGGGAATGAATGCTCCGCAATGGTTTGCTAGTAATCCACAGGATAAAATCACCCAGTTTTGTGCTTTTTATGGTCCTTTATGTTAAAATAAATGTCTCTATCACTTAAAAGTATTACATACGCATAAATTATGCTGTAAGGATGACCAATACTGGTGCTCTTGAATTGTTATATTTGTCCCATAACAGTAGTATAACGTGTATTTTGTTTGTTTTTAGGTATATCTGGCTGGTATGGCCTCTCCCTCCCTCCAAGTGTGTCTTCACATCAAAGTCTAACCTCAGTCGGAGGACTTGAGCTCTCCATAAAGTTCAGTCATCATACAGACCGTGAGCGTGTCGTCAGTTCAGCATGGAGCCATGGGTGGGAAATTAAGAGGGAAACTGTGGACAACATGGAGGATAAGGAGAAAGGAGACAGCTCTTCAAAAACAATGACATTTTCTGTCTTTGCTCCCAGAGCCTGGCTACCTGTCCATTGCCTGTTACTCCCAGGTCACACAGAACTCCAGAGATCTACCTATTGTTATTATAGGTACAAGTTGTATGATCAGGAGGCTTTCTGCTCTGAGCTGAGACATCCAGTTCAGCAAGATGATGAAGAGGAAGAGGGCATGGCTTCAGTAGCATTCTCAGGCACCCAGCCCTTAGAGCTAAGAGTGGGTCAGCCGCTGCTCTGGTATCTCAGGGAGGAGAGGCTAGACATTCAGCTGTGGGTGTCCTTTAGTAAGGAGAAGCGGATGCGGCCTCACAAGTTGGATCGCCTGGTGGGGTCCGCCTTTGTGGATCTTTCAGCCCTCATGACAACGTCAAAGCACAAACAGACAATAAGTGGTATGGTAATGTTTATTGGGTACACCCAGCTTATTTCTATACCTCTAGGCTTTTTTGTCAAATTCACCAACCGTTAATGCCCTGTCACACATTGACGATTTAGCCAGCGTATGCCGATGTATGAGCGTAAATTTGGCGAATACACTGGCGTACGTCAAATAAGTCATGGCTAAGTTTTGTGTAAGTTAATAGGATGCTAATATAAGTCGTAGGCGAGGTGGTAGAAAAATTTTGTGCATGCGCAAAATTGTCGACATATGCTCTCGTATGGCTCATGCGTTCTTCATACGCTGGCCATGAGTTGTAGGAAAGTTGGCATAGGTTGTAGGTAAGTTATGTGATCGTTCACATGTTATTCGTAAAGTTGAATATAATGTCTAGCGTACTTTGAACCTACATATACCTTATACCAACGAATGCCTAGCGTGTTGGCAGCTTTTGCAACTTATGCAGCAGTGTAGCCCCGACGATCGATCATGTGCTGTAGCCTATAAAAGGCTGCCGCTCTCTGATATAAATCAGATCCGCACTAGACATCGCAGTATCAACATCACTGTCATGTTGAAGAAATTGATGGTCATACTGAGGTTGGAGGACAGCTAGTCAGTTACTCATTAGAACCGTATTTAATATACCATTTCCCCTTAATCACTGCATATACGACATGCGTCAATATGTATTGGAGATAAGTTAGCTATATATTTTTGATTGATTCTGGATAATATCCATCTGCTCTGCAATGTTTTTAAACATATTTCTGCTACTACACGGGAGTGCATGTTTAACATGACGTCGCAGTAATCAGTAATCGTGGCTTATTATTTAATACCACTAAAGTTGTAGACAGTATTAACATAATCACTGTGGCACGTAGGCCCATCTGGTCTGTATCAAGAAATCTGGTGAATACTGCAGACAAAAGTACATCAACATGTTGACTGTATGGGGTCTCTCTCACTCTCTTCCTTTTGTATTTGTGCTCTCTCTTTCTCAATCTTGTTTCCTCTCTCTCTCTCTCTCTCTCTCTCTCTCTCTCTCTCTCTGATGGAGGAAGCTCATCTGTCTTTTTTTTATTATATGTCTTTAAATAATAATATTTGTTGTTTCATCTTTTTTTTTTCTTTTTTTTTACATCTTTGACCACCACCTTTTTGTTGAGAGAGCATGGGGACCCAAGGTACTTGTGCGTTTGATTGACCAATCGGCTGATGTGCAGTGCTGATTGCCTGTTATGCATCATGATGCCGAATGACTGTTATGTATGGCGAATGCTGCTCGGCTGTTGTGCTTTACGATGCTAATTGGCTGTTATACATTGCGATGCTGATTGGCTGTTATACATTGTTGAGTTACACGAGAGCACTGTACTTAAGAAACAATTCAGTTTATTTTTTATTACTGTGCATTTGTCTGTTCAGTGTCCGTAAGCACTATGATGCTGATTGGTTGTTGTGCATCACAGTACTGATTGGTCCAATTTTACTTTTTTTTTTTTTTTTTTTTTAGCTCGGTGACAAAAGAAGCAACATCTGTGGGAATTATCAAAGGATAATCCATGTGATATTTCTGATGTCTCTGTAGGTGTATATCCTCTGTTTAAGCCTTCTACTGCTGACCTGGGTGGAGCTGCTCTGAGAGCCCACATCACTGTGACAGTAGGATCCATTCCACACACACCCAAGGTCCCACCACTCATTGAGGAGGAGGTGCAGCCAAGCCATTCAGGAGGAGAAGAAGAAGAAGTGGAAGAAGATCAAGGACCTTCGTCTGCACAATCCCACAATCCAGTCATTCAGTCCAGAGAGTGTTGCGTGTCTAACACTAAATCAATATTAAGCTCAACTGGGATCACCAGTGACAGCACCTTCATTGCAACAGTCAATGTCGAGCAAGCAATGCACCTCAGCTTGAAAGGTAAGACATACCCTGAAATTAAAAACATCTTTCACAATGTAGTTCTTATATACAGGGATTAGAACATGTGTGGGGTATCGTTTTTTCTTTTTTACCCACACTCATCCAACTCTTAGAGCCTGACTCAAAAATATGTGTTAATTAATGAACCGCTAGTTTAACCTGTATATCCAAAACGAACGTTTCTTACACTGTTATAATAAGTGTAATACATTGATTGCATGGAATTGACTAACAGTTAGAGTAAACTGTAGCTCTGCCTCTGTCTCCCTCTCTCTCTTTCTTTTTCTCTTTCACCCATATGTGTGTGCGCTCACGTACACACACTCACATTCACTTTCAGCAAAACAAGTAACCATTAAAAACTAAAACTAATCTCACTCTCTCTCTCTCTCTCTCTCTCTCTCTCTCGCTCCCTTTCTCTCTCTCTCTGTGACACGCAAACACACGCACACACACACCATTAGTACCAGCAAGTAACCCATCAAAAAAAACTAAGTAACTAACTCATCTTGGATTTACTTACTAACAATGAAAAGGCAGATAAAAGCTACAGCTACTAAATAAGCAAAAACACACATAGTTAGTAGAAGGCAAATGTGCATGAGAATGAGAATGAGATACTGAAAGGATGACTAGTAATCTTACTAGGCTCAAAAGTAACCGACCTGAACCCACCAGATGTGTTCCTCACTTTCTTCCAAGGCCCAATCCCTCGCCTAAACCACACTAAATATTTCAAGGATTTGAGAATGCATCTAAATCATATGTGAAAACAACTGCAGATTTCAAATGACAGTTTGCCAATGCCAATTTTTCAAATGCCAATTTGCCCAGGACTGGCTGCCCCAGCAAAGTCAGCCTGAGTGCAGAGCATGTGATGTGAAAAGAAGTGTTCAAGAACTTCAAAATTTCTTCACATTATCTAAAGGTAACGCTTACTGCTGTTAGTGTGAAAGTGCATACTGAATGCCTATAGTTAAAATGGAATGGACAAATAACCTTTGTGGGGAAAATAAGAACAAATAATCCAAAGATATTTGTCTGACCACAGTCAGAGTACACAATTTTCAGGAGATGGACCTCATTAATACCAACTGTGAAGTATGATGATGGAAATTTTATTGTTTGAGGTTGCTTTGCTGGATGCGGAAATTTTGCATAAAACCAAGGAGTGCTGGAAGATAATATGAAGCCATCTGTCTGAAAATTTAATGGAGGTGGAGCTTTTTCAACAGGATAATGGTCTTAAGAACACACACCAAAAAAAAAAAATCCACAAATGAATGGCTCAAGAAGAAGAAATTGAGTTACGGAGGGACAGCATATGCAAGAAAAAGTTCAAACATATTTTCATGGAAGAGGAGTTAAAATTGTCAGCAAACCAAAATCAGAGACTGGTGAACAATTGTGCAAAATGCCTACAAGAAGTTAGTTTGGCTAAAGAGGACAATACATAACGATTAGCAGGTGAACAGTCAGTTCTCAAAGCTGACGTGTCAGAAGCAGGAAAAATGGGCAAACATACGGATCTGAGCAACAATCGCGATGGCTTGATGCATGGTGTCAGAACATTTCCAAATCAACAAGGAAGGAAAACGATCTACTGTTGACAGTGTCGTGGGTACCCAAGGCTCATAGATGCTTGAAGGCTAGTCCGTATGGTTTGATTTCACAGAAGAGCTACTGTACCATAAAATGCTGGAAAGGTTAGTACAGGCTATGTTATAAAGTTGTCAGAATGCATAGTGGCAGGCTGGCCAGAGTTCCCATGCTAATCTCTATCCTTTGGCAAAAGTGCCCTGGGCCCTGCCATTCATATGAATGTTAATTATGCATGCACCGACTTCCTAAACATTACTGCAGACCAAGAACACACCTTCATGGCATTGGCATTCTGTAAGGGCTGTGGCTTTATTTAGCAGCATGAGGCACCCTGGCACATTACAAAAATTGCTCAGCAATGTTTTGAGAAACAACCATGAGTGATGAGCATTATTGACACGTCCGATCTATGGAAGCTCCACCTTGCTGCTAACCTCTCGATGCCAGATACCACAGCACACATTTGGCGCTCTTGTGGAGTTCATGCCTTTATGGGTTAGAGCTGTTTTCATGACACAGATGAGACCTATACAATAATAGACAGGTGTTTTTAATGTTATGGCTGATTGATGTTGTCTTTGTATTCACAGGTTGTCCTTTAGCTGAGCATAGTAACAGCCCCCTCAGCTGCTGGGTGTCTTATGTAACAGCTGATGAGCCTGCTGTGGTGAGCACAGAACCAGTGCAGGCCAGTGACTGCCCAGTGTGGGACCATCTGCAGGAATGCAGGTTAACCGTATTCTTTTTCATGCCATGGACACACAAGTATGCACACACAAGAAGTTAATTAACTATATCAACATACTTTTTTCAGGCTTTCAAAGGAGCTACTTTTAGATCCACAGCAGTCTCTGGTGTTTAAAGTTTGGTACAAAGGAGGTATAGTCACATTTCGCACATTAATATTTACTACATATGAAGTCAAATTTCATTTCTGTTTCCCATTTTCTGTTCCCATGTCACCACGGACTTGCTCATTAGGGATGTGTAGGGGTTGTAGAAAAATGTTTAAATTCCTTTTACTATGTAAAACTGCTTTGCGATGATGTCAGTCGTAAAAAGCGCTATACAAATAAAACTGAATTGAATTGAATTTACCTGGTGTACATTTTTATCAAATTAAGTAACTTGATCTTAAAATGTTACCATTTATGGTTATGCTTCCTTTTCCTGTTTTCCTGATAAACAGAAATAGAGCGTGTGATTGGCTTTGCTTCAGTGGACCTATCCCCACTTCTGTCTGGCTTTCAGTCTGTGTGTGGCTGGTACAACATTACAGACTTAAGTGGACAGTGTCAGGGCCAGATCAAAGTGACTGTGTCTCCTCTAAAGGGTGTGCAGGAGCTCCGTGCCCAAAGGCAGGCCGTGTGTGAGAACACTACAGCAGAATCCAATGTATGTATTTTACAGACTCTGTTAATTTGTATGTACTGTACTTGTCCTTGATGTTCCCAAATACTTAATGCCTCAAACTGGAAGGGGAAAAAATGGGTCAGATTACCTTACTGTATATGTCTTTTAAGCAGTTGAGGATTTAAACAGGAGTTATCCATTCTGCAAAATGAGTGTTGATATGTGAACTTTACAGCCATTCAGTGCTGTATCAGAAGCTATTGATAAGCAGTGACACTAACAATGACTCCGCCTTTTCCCCTCCAGCCAGTCAGCAACAAGGTGCATTTGTGCTGTACCTGAGAATAAATGCTGCCTGGTGCTGATAGGCTGGAATAGTGTTAAGTGGTTCGGTCCAGCTCTGGCTAGGTACAAAGTCAGGGCTGTGTATGAATACTAGATTTTTTTACAGCATGCACACAGAACAGACAGCCAATGTAAGTGTAATTAAACACAATAAAAACTGTTTGGGTTTTTTTCTTGAGTTATTGTGGAGCATATTAAATAATTGTACTACACACAATGTACAACTAGGGTTTTTGCTTCATAAGAGTATTTGGTACTAATGGTGAATATAGAGAAATATTTATGTCTCTGTTTCAGCCACTGTTTAGCGCCATGCCACTGTGTTACCAAACCACAGCTGTGTACAGCAGCTTCCCCAGTCACATCAGCCGCTTTTCTGAGCAGAGGATCAGCACATCTGTGCATGAGGACCAAATGCTTTTTACAAGGTATGAGCTTTAAATATAGTGCCTTATTTTCTAAGTGGGATTAAATACGTTCATACTGACCACCATATGAATAAAATGAAAATGACCATATGTGGCATTAAAAATGATGCCATTAATTTAGGTTTAATTAATAAAACAAAGCCAAAAACAAAATTTCTTAGTAGTAAGTGATTTAAATTATTTAGAACGTATCTTACACTGACAGCTTGTTTCTGTTTTTGGAGGTACATTTTGTCATCAGTAAAAAATAATAATAATAGAAAATCCTCAAATAATCATATAATGTCAAAAACTTTGAAAAACTGTGAATGACTATTTGATAATTTAATGGATATTGCTACTGTTGCTGACAAGTTTTCATTTTCAATTCTTAGAGTGGCAGAATGGAATGTCTTGCAAACTCTTCTGTTACACTGAAAATGTGTATATTTTCATCATCAGTTGGTTTTCACTTACATTTACGAAGTTGCAGTTTACTAAAATGCTTTCGATAATTTTGGTCGCCTTGGACCCACAGTGCTGATAACTGGGTTCTCAAAGGCCGGCCATGTCTCTCACTGTCTATGGTGAGAGGCATGTAAAAGAACCATTGCTGTCGTTCATAAAGAGTAGGCCATCGGATTGCCGTCAGCGTGTTTCTGCCCCGGTGAGCTGTCCAGGGTGTACCCCACCCTCGCCCAGATTCGTCTGAGATGGGCGGCAGCCTCCTCACAACCGTAATTAGGATTAAGCGGTTACAAAAAAATGAATGAAAGATTGCCTTGGAACGCCAGACATTTGGGTGCATGAACGAGCGCAGGAGGGTGACAGGCAAGAGTTTTTTCAAATACTAAATGCTGTGAAGTTTCCAGAAAAACTAAATCTGGCCATAAAATGGCTTCCTAACATTGACACTGGACATTCAATTGACAAGTTTAAATTTGGCAAACACAAGGTCACGAGGGCTTGCGAAGATCACGTCGAGCCTTGGTGTTTTGACATTGAATACGAAACAGGCAGATCATCTGAAAAACTATCATGGAACACACGTTTACAACTATGTTTACCCAGAGGAAACCACACTGACAAGGCCAGGCTCAAATGAAACTCTGTGTTTTGCCTGTACGTTTCAGTGGCACGCTACATATAGCAGACATCACTTCCGCCGCACTTTTCGCAGAACAATGGCATCCCTTGTACGATGAATTATTACTCTATTAATTTTTTTATCCCACAAATAAGACTGTAATAACAATAGTGTGTTTTCATGAACATGAACCTATGGCTTATTTCCACTTTTAATTAAATGTAATTTTACCTAACTTTTGATTTGGATTTTTGCATTTGCTTCTAATGGATCTTCTGGCTTAGGAAGTGCAAAGTGCACATCATTCCAAATTGAAGGGCATCTTTAAGCATCTGATAAGGTTTTTCTGACAGTAAAATATCTAACCCAATCATAATGGAGCAGTTTGTCACTGCTGTTACTTAAAATACTTAAAAGGTTTACAGTGGCTCTAAAAATTACAAACTGCTGCTTTAAGTGGATAGGTCCATGTTCGATAATCTAAAATGATGACCATAGTTCCTACGTGGTATTTGACAAATAATAGCCCTATGTGGTTTTTTTGTATCTTTTTTTTTTTTCTCTCTCTGTTGGTCACATCACCATTTACAATTTTAATCATAGTTAAAATTGGGATATAGGATAGTTTAACTAAACAAAATCTTATTAATCTAAATTGCCTCAAGATTAGACAAAAAAAAAAGATTTGTTTATTTTTGAGTTAATCTCATTATCATTGGGGTTTTTTTGTTTTTTGTTTTGTTTTTTTGCCTTAGGTCAAGCCTGCTTGATCATCATAATGAGCACATGGAAAATGTTTGCAAGTCCCATAAGACTCTGCGGGAGAAGGAAAGTACCATCCTGAGTAACTATGCAGGAGATGGGCATCCCTCAAGCTCAGCATTATTTTCAGCCCTCAGGTATCAATTACCCTTCTGTTCCTGGTGCAAATTAAGTTGTGAATTGTGATAAATATTCTTCTGTTGTTGGATTTGTGTTTAAATTGACTAGAGATGCGATGTGATGAGAAATATTTGTGATGACGTTTGTGAATCAGGTTTCATGGTCTTTCAGGAAAAACCTCAGTGAGCTGGATAAGATCCAAAACTATTTCAGCCACAAGTTGTCTACACCTGTGTTCTCTGTACTGGGAAAGCAGGCTCCAAACTCTGTAGCCGGGGAGGGTCATGGGAATTCAGAAAGAGACACGCAACAGCTACTGCTCAGATCTAACCAACTGGTAGGACAGGTCAACGACATCATTAAAAGTAAGATTTTCATCAAAGTTGCTGTTCTAATAAATATTATTTGTTAAAACTGTTCATGATGGAAAATATATGGTCATGCTTTTACAGATCTATGTGATCATCAAACCAAAGGATCGTCTTCAAACACAAATATTAATCCTCCCCCACCAGCTGATACTGAAGTGTCTGTTTTTTCAAGTATGGAACATTCAGCATTAACAGAGTCAGAGAATTGTGAGAAAAATAAACTTATGGAAAAAGATCCAGAAGCAAAGATCGATTATAGTTCACCTCTTATGTCTCTTACTTCAGAAGAACCTGATCCTAGGAATGATGAACTCCATCAGGACAGGGTTTCCACTGAAGATGATGATAATAAAGAAGAGGATGAGGTTGATGATGATTATCACGAGGAGTTCGAGGAGACATTAATAGAACCTCGGCCGCTCAATGAAGTCACGTCAGCCACGGACAGAACAAGCCCCTGGACTACTGTTCTGTCCGATCCTGAACTTGGGTCTGTAGAAAGTCTTGAGTTAACAGAGCAGCCTGTAGACCTCCTACATGAAAATGGGAGAGAAACTGCAATGTCCCCACCAGTTACTACCTCAAAACCACAGGGAACTGCCACTGACTCTGATCTCTCTGCTGGGTCTGACTCATGTGAGAATGCAGAAGAAGATTCAGAAGATCTGGATAATATTTGTATGGAACATGAAGATGAAGAGGTGGTTCTTAACAAGGATTCCTCACAAGGCACCAGGCAGGTGACGGACTGTGATCAGCCGGATGAAACAGCAGATACTGATGATGACTCCTCATTATCTTCTAGCTCTGGATCTAGCGTAAAGGCAAACAGTGAAATTGAAAAAGATGAAACTAAAGTGAAACTGTATCCTTTTCACCTGCAATATTATCAGTGAATTTTTTTAGCCACGCAGGACAGTAATTGACTCTGTGTTTTATTCATTCATTCATTCATTCATTCATTCATTCATTCCATGAACAGCTTGGCAGACCGTAGCAGGACAACACACTCAGCCATTCAACCTGCACTTAGGGGCAATTTGGAACAGCCAGCTAGCGTAATGTGCATGTCTTTGGATTGTGGGGGAAAAAAACTGGGGTTCCTGGAGGAAACCCATGAAAGCATGGGATGAACATGCAAACCCCACACAGAGTGTATTAAAAAAAAAATGATGTAAAAAATATGTTTTATAGTCTTTAAAATGTTCTCCATGCATTAAGTGTAATTTTTTGGTGATAATTTTTAAGTTATGCTAACCTTAGGTCCAGGAGACATTGAAGGCTGTAGATGCAATATGGTATAAAACCTCAAGGATATTATATACGATATGCATCGTATAGGTCATATCCTCTGTAATGGCATGACCTTGATTATAAATGTAAATCCATGGACCGTTTTGTAATGTTTTTACACACATTATTTATTTTTTTGTTGGTTTTGTGCAGTGATGTTTCCACCACCAACAACAACATCAACACCCTAGAACGTTATAGCGATTTTCATTTGGCTTCTGCTTATGCCTTAACCCACTTTGTTCTAGCTTTGACACTGTAGAGGTTCCAGACTTCTTTCTTCCAACTCACCACTTGGAGGCATCTATGAGAGTGCTACGTTTAGCTCCTGTTTTCCCCTCAATTTCCCCTAATCCTGTAAGTGTTGCTGCTATATTATTTTTCTTTTAAATATTATCCTAAACCTGATGCGTATTCAAATCACAATGTGTATATATA
>JAQMYF010000013.1:25054222-25088326 GCA_030014195.1 Neosilurus mollespiculum | reverse complement strand
ACACAAGCTCACAAGTTCACATCAATTGCACTGCATTGGTTTCAGCAATATTTCTATGTATTACATCTATGGGCTTGGGGATGTGACTAGGGTTATGTAAACATGACCACTTATACAGTGAGTACAGAAAAGAATCACCCCTTCAAAATATTCACATTTCGTTGCTTTTTAGACTGTAATAAAGACACACAAAAATCAAAAGCAAGGGTTAAGAAACAGAAGAAGGTATATTTCAAAAGAAATAATAAAACTAGCATACTGCATTTTACTCTCAAACACACCGATTACATCTGATTACTTACCAATTTGTCACTGTTTGCATCCTCTGTGTCTGTGCTGAGCTGATGGCAGCCATGATGATAAAATGAAAATTCTGGTCTTTCGCTCACCTCAAGATGGCATTGTTTACTAATATCATCACCCCGGTACAAGTGGCACTGTGACTCTCATACTCATGAACAGAGTCATCGTGGCGGATTCCATTTAGTATTCGTATACGTAACACTGTATTTTATGTTTATTTAATATGCTTGGTATCTGATTGGGTCCTTTTAACAGTCTTTAACATTTTTAATGCACCAGACCACATACACATAAACACACACAGCTGCTTCTAGCCCTCTCTTTAATCGCTGCTATCTTTCCATCTGCAAACCCGCACAAAGAAACACGGCTGTTAACTATCCACAGGTGTAACTAATTCATGTTACCTGCTGGCTGTGCTCCACTCCCTTCTCTGCATAAAGAGCTCGACTACACTCTCACTTTCACAGTGTTATGGTTACAATGTGACCAAAATCAAACTATTTAGTCTCACTGCTATACAGTATATCTGGCAAAGAACCAATTCAATTTACTATCCTAAGCACACCGTACCTCTGGTAGAGCATGGTGGTGGTGGTATCATGTTGTTGGGGTGTTTCTCTGTAATTGGGACTGTGGCACTTGTCAAACTAAAAGGAAAAACAAATGGGGCAAAATGAAATCGTTTAACCATCTCAGTAATTCTGTGCTTATTATTATTTAGATTTTTGACCTACAGTATATCTTTCACTTGGCTGTTTTAAGTTCCACCCATAAATGTATCCATTTTTGGCTGCTTATCTGAGGTCGGGGCACAAAGGCAACAGGTCTAGGAGGGAATCCCAGGCAGCCCTCTCCCTGGCAACACTCTCCAGCTTCTCCTGGGGGATCCCGAAGTGTTCCCAGGCCAGAATGGATTACAATCCCTCCAGTGTGTTCTGGGGCTCCAGATTTAGGGGAGCTGATTCTCATCCTGGCCGCTTCACACTTAACTCCGAACCACACCAGTAAAGAGCTGGTCCACTGTTCCACAACCAGGACGAAATCCATACTGCTCCAACGCCCTGGAGTAAACATTTCCGGTGAGACTGAGAAGTGTGATTGCTTGATATCATATTTTTAAAATGGGGACCACCACCCCATGTCACTCCTCAGGTGTCGTCCTGAACGTCCATGCGACATTGACGAGGCATGACAGCCAAGAGAGCCTTCAGCCCTGCCACTTTTTTGAGTACCTCAGTGACCTCTCTCCTCACTTCCACCAAACAGTTTGCCAGAGCTTCCTTGAGGCCTGTCAAAAGACCTTCTCCATCCCCGAATTCCTGTTCGTTTAGGTTTTTGCTTCTGTGTCCAGACGAAAACCGATGCAAACATGGCGAGAACAAGCAAACTCAATAAAGGAACATCGTCACCAAGCCTGGGACTCAAACCCATAACATCCTTGCTGTGATGAGACGTGGTTACCCCTACTGCACTGTGCTGCTGTGTTAAAATTATATCTGAAAGAACACATACAATATTTCTTTTTTTATTACAAATTTTCAAATTGCCATCATTTTTACTGCTTCAACTTCAACTTTATTAATATTTACCCACCGCAATAAGCAACAGACTTTAATATAAATTAGCTAAAAAAGAGATAGTATTATATACCACACTGCCTGCAAAATAGCAGAGCTAGTCTGCTGGGCAGGCAATGTGGGTGGACGTGATAATACGTTTTACATAATGATAAAAATCAACTATACAACTAATAAATCCTAATCAAAACATCTTGATTCTTTTTTTTCCTTCTTCTTCTTCTTTTTTTAGGAAATGACTCCATCAACTTCACCTTAAATTTTGCATAAAAGACTTCTATGCATTTTTTTGTTTGTTTGTTTGTGGTTTTTTTGTTGTAGTTTTGTTTTTGCAGTTGGATCGTTTTTGCAATTGCATAGTGGTTTTTGGTTAAACTACTATGTCCAGTGCATCTGTTAGAATTAAACAATACACTGGTCTCCATCTTCTAATTTCTTAAAAAAATATATTAGCAGTTCACATTCACAGTATTTTCATAATCAGTGAAATCCAGAGGAATGTCAATTCTGTACAGAAAGAGCACATTTATTGTTAATATGAAGGGATGCATTTGTGTCATTCCACAGTGTAGGATGAGCATGGTCATGAGCAGAGGTTTCTGTAGCAACAGTTGCCAGGCAACAAGGTGATGGCATTGTTGCTTAGTATCTTATGAGTTTCACCCTAGAATTATCTACCATGCATTAGAATCCACATTCTTCTTATTCTCTGTCAGTTTAATGTTTCAGTGTAGCTAAGACACTATTATTTGAATAGTTTCTATGATTCTGCTTCATTTATTTACCTCTATAATAATTCGTTGCAGAATAAGTTGGATAGGCAATTTTAAGGAAGTATCACATATTATTTTTGCACGTAATTCTACAATGAATATTTTAGTTGCCCTGCGATGAGAAGCTGTTCAGGGTGTATCCTGCCCTCACCCAGAGTCGGCTGCCCTAATTAGACCCTCATCAAATGAATGAATGAATGAATATTTCAGTTTAGATAATGCTTATAATAGCCAATAATTTTCCAAATTGGAAAATTCCACATTTCGTGGAAAAAAATATGCAGCAGGGCTCCATCGCTGGGCTCTCCTCAACCACAATATTCTTGCGCTTGTCTCAACTGCAATGGCTCTCTCCCCTGTGTCTATCTTCAGTTGTATGGGTTCCAAATTGCTGCAAGAATATCAGATGACACTAGATACTTGGCAGTTCGTTGAGCCTTTTCTCCTTTGTTTTTTTTTTTGGAAACCAATTATTTTGTGTAAGGCTACATGATGCTTGTCAGCTGATTAAGTTAAGAAAGCACTTCTGGGATAGATGTTAGAGCTGTATATCAGCTCATCTTAACTGTTCTAGTAAGTGATGCACTGTGGAGTTTCAATGCAACAAAGGTTTAAGCCTATTTTGGTGACATTGTCAAAATATGGATATTTGTACTGTGAGGCTCTAAAGCAGGGGTGCCCAATCCTTTTCCTGGTGATCTACCTTCCTAAAGAACTTTAACTCCAACCCTAATGGGGCCCATCTGACATAACCAATCATCGCTTTGAATCTTCATTTCCAAGTCTTACATGTTGATTAGATGATTGAATGGTCAGGTGGCCATAATTAGGGTTGGGGTGAACGTCTTCAGGAAGGTAGATCACCAGGAACAGGATTGGCCACCCTTGCTCTAAAGAGTCCATTTCCCTATTCCTGAGAGCTCTCTGTGTATCCTTTCCAAAATCCAATATCAAAGTGGAAAACAATATGTCAAAACCATTATGTAAGGATGCTGTTCATGACCTCAGCTCAACATTCAAGACATTTATCCCTACAACCAGCGATAAGGAACCTCAGCCTCACGTTTCTTTATGACACTACAGTTTTTGGCCTCAACAGAAAGAGCCATGAGTCAGTATATACCATGTGGTACAGGAACTAGTCCACCACCCCACAGTCACTGACCACAAGACCCTGCAGTGAACTGTGAGTACAGCTGAAAAGATTTTGGGGATCTCTACATCCTCATTGCTACGGTCTACCATCTATACTCGGCTCACCTTTCTCAGTGTTCTACAGTTGCAAGATATTTGACGGTGAGTAGGTTTCAAATCTTGGTTTTGAATAGGCTATTCATTAACCCATGCTTTTTTCTCTTTCTGAACCATTTCTTGGTGAATTTGGTAGTGTGCTTAGGATCATTATCCAGTTGACCGACAGTTACATTTCATCATCCAGACAAAAATCGGACAATCCCACATGACTTTGGGCAAGAGAGGGGTACACACCGAACAAGTCACCAGTCTGTTGCATGGCTCACACACCTATGGGCAAAATAGTGTAGCTAGTTATCCCAAGTGTCTTTCAACGACAGGAGGCAACTGAAGCCCCCAGGGAAAACTCACACATGCTCAGGAACAACATGCAAACTCCACACAGAAAGGCCAAACCCAGGACCTTTTTGGTTTGAGATAACAATGCTAACCTCTGAGCCGTGGTGCCACTGCAGTTTTTAATATGATGCAGAATTCACAGTTGAACCAATGACTGCAAGCTGCCCAGTCTGTGAGGCAGTAAAGCAATTTCAAATGATGACCTTTCCACCACGATGCTTCACAATTTGTATGAGGTGCTTCTGCTAAAAAACATATGTTTAGTGACTGTTGCCAAACAACTTTATCTTAGATCCATCTGTCCAGGGCACATTATTCCTAAAGGCCTGATCTTTGTTAATATATTCATTGGCAAACTATGGTCTTATTCTAATGTTCTTTTTGAACACCAAAGTTTTTTCGCTGGCACATCTCACAGGCAAGTCTAATTTGTCTAATCTCTTTTTGATGATATTCAGATTAATTTTGATTAATTGTCATTTACATTTACAGCATATGTCAGTCGCCCTTATTCAGAGCAACCTACATTTAAATGTTATTCATACAACTGAGCAATCGGTGAAGGGCCTTGTTTGAGGACCCAAAAGTGGCAACTTGGTGGTACTGGGGCTTGAACCACCAACCCTTTCAATCAGTAACCCAGAGCATTAACCACAGAGCTACCACTGCCACCAGTCACATATTCTCCAAACCGAGTCTGGTTAGCCCTAGGTTTTCACTGGTACACAATGTCTGCGAGAATCGTGACGAGTGTGGGGGTTGTGGGATCAAATTGTGATGATCTTGAGGGAACTTGGTGGATTTGGGATGATCATGCCAAAATTTTTGAATGTCAAAAATGTTCCCACTTTTATTACAACGTATTACGATTTGACGCCAATCGTGGGAGCGCAGAGCGTAACTGACCTTGATGCAGATCTTGAGGAACTTGGCAACATGATTCCTTCAAGATCCCTCTCTTAGATGCGAGCTGCCCCCTTTTGAAATTGTGGAGATCTCGGACATCGTGCCCAAGTGCAAAACCCAGGGTGACAATGAAACCTGCATAGAATCCATCCAGAAGCCAGAATGTGTTGTCAGCATTGGTGTCACTTTGGTCACTGCAGGTCAAGGTAGCTTGTCTTGGGGAAAAACTCAAATGTTCAAACAGTATGTAGACACAGGCTCACTACTTCTCTAGATGGCAGAGAAATGTGAGTAAGTATAAGTATAGCACTTTCCTAAAAAAAAAAAAATAATAAAATGCTATAGTTATAGTTAGAAATCTGAAATTTAATTGCCTTTTCTAATGTTGCTATATTGCAAAATACAATTCGCATTTGGAATATTTAATCATGGTATGAGAATTTACCTTTTTTCCTGTAGGAAACATGTAAAATACCTAAAATTCTGTGAAGTATCATAAAGAAAATGAGTAATAAAACCTGCCCAAATCAGTGTTTATCCATTCACACTGGGGAAACTACACTAATATTTAATGCATTATTAATCCTGTAAACAAAAATCGAGTGTGGAAAGTTAGAAACTTCTAGCACACATGGTCAAGTGGCCACAGCTTACATTATATGGATGTGGGCAGAGCCACCAGAGGGTGCTGCAATTTAATATTCCGAACATTGACATTTTAATAGTGCTCTCATTTCTCCTATAGAGGCTACTTCACACTGTCCAATTATATGAGGTGACACACAAGTGACACACTTTAGTCTAAAGCAAATATGTACAATTTCTGATGCATGAGAATATCATATGTCCTACTGTGCATAATACATTTGGGACACATTTTAACGGCCCTTTCTTACACCTGGCACAAAGTGGTGCCAAGTGTGATATAAGTGTCTTTACAAGTTTGAGGCCGATGGAGTTGTCATTTTCCCACCCTGTTCCCACATTGTTGAAGGGCCCATTATCAAGATAGAAATACTGTATACGCCTACATTATTTGGTGCACCACTGGGTACATACACTTTGCTTGTTACACACACAAGAGTGTGCAGTAGAGCACAGACATCCATCCATTATCTCTACCTTATATTATCTATATCATATACGTCAGAGTCATGGGGATAGATAAAGTATCATGGGCTAAAACAGGCACAAACAACATTTGTACTCACATTCACATCTGTGGGCAATTTAGAGTCTGTTGACCAAACCTGCATGTCTTTGGACTGTGGGAAGAACCCAGAATACCTCGAGGAACACCACACAGGCAAGAGATAAACATGCAAACTCCACACAGAAAGGCCCTAATCAGCCCTTAGGCTTAAACCCAGAGACTTCTTGTTGTGAGGTAACATAAACCTGCAAAAAGATTGCAGTGCTAAAGAATATTATTGTGTACAGGATATTATATCAGGGAGATTTAAGGAAATCCTACTGTTGGCAAAGATTGTCTGCTCATGCAGTTTCACTTTTCACACGAGCATATCTGTTTCCGTTGCAGAGAAGAATTTGTTGACACTACCTGGTAAATCTTCTATTATAATAAACACATCTGGCTTTTTAAGGGAACGGTATGAGGATGGCACTGTGTTTGGTTTAATACATGTTACACCCAAAACACATTTACTGTACAGTTAATTAAAGGCATAGATAACGTGGTTCAGTGCACACCAGAGCAAAGATCACTATTTCAGCTTCATAAAGCAAAAAAGAAAAATGCATATTTTTCTGTTTGTTTATATGGAGCTATGGAAAGAAAAACTATAATATAATAATATGGGACTCAGACTGACTTCCCAGCGACAGCATCCTGCTCTCTCTTCGAGTTTACACCAATTTGTCCCATGACTTCTGCAGTTGTGCAGATTTTTTTTATTTATTTTTTTTTAAATAAAAGTCACATTATTCCCAACCTCCGCATCTGCCTGCCAGTATGGCTGAATCAACAAGATTGCATGACCAATGACATGACTCGCACAAACTCTATATTTAATTTAATTTTCACCAATCACAACATTGGAAAAAAGGTACTGGCAGCCCTAACTGTGACATCGATCAGACTGACCATTATAAGCTGATCTATTTTGCTATTTGTGTCCATTCTACATCATTAGATGGTTTCTTACAGTGTCATCTTCTATATTTTCGTGTTTAGCTTACACTAGAGACCAGTTCTGCCATAGTTCTGTGTTAGTCTGTGTTACATCACAAATCTAGTATTTTTTAAAAAGCAAGGAGTCAGCGGCTCTCTCTTTCACTTCTAGTTACACAGCACTATATTTAAAATAATCAAAAGTAATTAATTAATTACTATTAAATGTAATTCATTTAAATGAGCCAATTCTTCACCAAATTTATCTTTTCAATGTGCAAAAATCTAGTTTGCAAAGCACTGCATTTCTCTTGCGCTTCAACCAGACTCAGGCTTTGTCCAACACAGTGCACCACTTGACAGGATGTGCACTCATGACTGTGCATGTGCCACTCTGTGGAAGTATATAGGAAGCACTGGGAAATTTGGGATGTGGCTTAAAAGCAAATCACTAGAGAAAGGGGGAAAAAACATCACAATATTTTAAAATGCTAAAAAAAATAAATAAATAAGTTTTGATTCCACACACAAACTCTCTTTCCCTCTCTATCCTTCTCTCTCTCTCTCTCTCTCTCTCTAGCACCCACACAGACTTGCCCTAATGATGAGACACAGCAGGCTGAAAACATAAAGCATGGCGATTCTGTAGGTTAATCACAAATCTTTTGCTTATTTAGTGGATTAAACCAAATAAAAGTACTTGTATGCAGCTCAAGTCTCCACTAATCTAGAAGTTTTTTATTCTTTTAAGAGACTAAATATGACCACCTAGAACCATACTGTATTTCTGAAGGTGTATTTTTTCTGCTGTCAAACTAGAAAACTTAGACAAACTTTCTATATTTTCCCAGTCTTTTGAAAGTCTCCTCTTTTTGAAGATGCCTGCCAACTAACTGAATGAGTGAAAAACCAGGCCTGCACACCCCACACACAAGAAAAAGAAAGCATTTATTTGTGTTGTATATATTACAGAACAATGAAAATATTCCAACTCCTTAAGAAACTCAAAACAGAGTCCACCATAATATAGCGCCATGGAGCAAAGAGGGTTCAGTGCTTTACTCAAGTGGCAGCTTGGCGTGAACCCCAAACCTTTTTTCTAATCAGTAACTCAAAGCCACTGAGCCACCATTACGTAAGCCAAGTGCAGGGTGAGGTTGCCTTAACTACTAAAATATATCTAAAGGGAGACATATTATTATTTCCACTTTGCAGTAAAATTGAAATGGATTCAGAGCCCTTTTTTTTTTTTTTTTTTTTTTTTTAATTGTGTTATAATAGATGCTATTTAAAATGGATTATATATACATGTGAATACAAAAAAACAAAAACAAATAAATAATAATAATCATAATAATAATAATAATAATAATAGTGATAGTAATAATAATAGTAATAATAATCAGCTAGGTTGTCAGACCGTTTTTTGTTACTTGTGACATTGGCATCAATTACTGTCTTTGAATTCCTATGGTAAATCTCGACAAGTTTTGCACACCTGGGCAGCTTCATCCTGGTGTATGTTTAATCAGATTGGGTGGGTATTGTCATTAACTGCTACTTTCAGGCCTCTACACAAATACTGTTTGCTGTTCTAGCGTGGGCTTGGGCTGGGCCACTCAAGAAACCCCCACTAGCATTGTCTTGGCTATATGCTTTGAGTTGTTTCCTTCTTTTATATTATGAAATAAAATAATTTCCAGGCCCAAGCCTTGTCTTTTCAAAATGTTACGGTACTGTTCCTATTCTTGTTTTAAAAGATCTGAGTCCAGAAAATATGCAATTGCCACTAAGGACAGCATTTACACAATGTATTACTTAAACAAAACATGCTGTCTCTAATAAAGTTTACAACGAAGAACAAAGAGGGGAGAGGGTGGGAAATGATGATCAGTGACTGGTCATAACCAGAAACAGCTACTGATAGCGCTGCATTCACTCTTCCCTCACACTTCCCTCTATTTTAACCAATCTCTGACCATCCCAGTTGCTGATAAGCGTTGCATAACACGATGCTGCCAACACCATGTTTCATTGTTGTGATGATTTTAGCCAGTCAGTAAAGCGTAACTAGTTTTCACCAGAACGACTGCTTTGAGTAAGGCCGAAGTATAAAACATCCTTCCGTTTCACAATGTTGCAGCACAGTGCATGCTTGGGAACATTCAAAGCTTTAGAAATAGTTTTAACCCTTACACAGATCTACTCAATTTCACCAAGTGTCCTCTAGACTTCAATTAAGTATCAGTGACATCTTATGATACTTAAAGTAAGTGATGAGTAAAAAAGCACCTCAGAACACATATTTTGAAACTTGATGGGCCATAATGGCAAAAATGCACATCAGGTTTCACTCCTGTCAGTAATCTGAGACTGTATTGGATAAAGGATAATCAAAACTAGCAGAAGTATAGGCTTAATACCTCACGAAATCTAAGCAGTACTTTGAGAGGACAGTAGGAATAGCCTACATTGTGATGCAGCTGTTTAAATGCAGTAAGTGGCATATTGAATTAAGAACCTTACATTACTAGAATACATAACCCACATTTTGATCCTTACTATCGAGGAGTAGAGAATGGTGCAGAGAATTGCTTCGATTTTATTTTCTTCATTTTAATAACCAGCAGGGTTTTTTTTTTTTTTTTTTTTTTTCTGGGTTTCTATGGGAAATGCTTCTCTAGTCCTGGCAACAGGCTATCCATTGGCTGACCTGGAAGATCAGATGGTCTGCTATTGGCTGACAGTGCAGACTAATTTAAAGAGAAACATTCATCTCAGCACAGTCGTGTTACTGCAGGCTGCAGATCGGTGCTTACTTACTCACTCGTTTGCTGAACCGTCTATTCCTATTAGGCTGGAGCCTATACCAGCTGACACTGGGCGAAGGCGTGGTACACCCTGAACAACACGCCAGGACCTTCTTGCTGTGAGGAGGATGGGTGCCACCATGCTGTTTCAGTGCTCCACACTTGGAAATTATTTTTACTTTTATTTGGGATAATAATAATAAAATTGTATGGAAATGTGCAGCAGAATTAAATTTTAGGCTTCAGTGAGTAGTGAATTGTTATCATAATCACAAGTGTGTTCATAATGCAAACAGAGGAAGTAATTAGCACTCAGTAATGCATTCAAATACACCTCTTCATTCAATTTGCAAATTCAGCAGCATTTCATGCTGTGGGACTATATCTGTTGGGTCCAACTGATTGTTCACTCTGCAGCACAGGCCGAGTCAGATAAATGATCAATTATCTGTTAGATCAGATTAAAAGAATTTTTTATTCCTTCGATTGGAAAACTGTTCATGGGGTACAAAGACATGGACAATGCTATGGGTAGAGCTAGAGGAGCTCTGTCTCTCTGTCTAGTGATTTCTCCTACCATTAAAACATTTTTCCTTTGTTGCAAATTAGAATGAAATTAAATGAGCTGTACAAATAAACTCAAAATATTTATTGCGATTGTTTATATACACACTAAAAAAAATAATCCCTTCACTTTACTTAATTTGAATGTGTACATCGGTCCCACATGAATAAAATGTGGCCAACCGACGGGATTTATTTTTCCGATTTTCAATAAGTCACGTCACTTGGCCACATTCTGATTAAGTGGGACCGATGTACACATTTAAATTAAGTAAAGTGAAGGGATTATTTTTTTCAGTGCAGGCTTGGCATTTAGATTTAGTCTGCTACGATCAGTTCTCGTCAAGCACATGAATGTTTTTTCAACACATCAATTGCCTAGTAACAGACTGCATAAAGGGCGGCACAGTAGCGTAGTGGTTAACACGTCCACCTCACAGCAAGACAGTCCAAGTCCCAGGCTCAGTGAGGGCATTTGCATGCACTCCATGTGCTTGCGTGTATTTCCTTCAGGTACACCCGTTTCCTCTAACGCTCCAAAGATATGCACATAAGGCTAATTGGCTCATTGTTCCAAATTGCCCCTAGGTGTGAGTGTGAATAGGTATGCTGGCTCTGCAATGGATTGGTGAGCTGTTAGCAGGTGAACAGGATGTACCCTGAGATAGGCAACCCTAATAGGATTAATCGGCTTGGCAAATTAACGAATAATGTGAAGAAATGTTTAAAAATACTTATCAAATTTGTTTTTAACTATGTAAAGCTGCTTTGCGACAATGACAGCTGTAAAAAAGCTCTATAGAAATAAAACTGAATTGAATTGAATTGAACAGACTGCAGGAATCTGCTTTTGCTATTTCATATATGCAACAGTGAGCACATGGAAAGAAATATTATGCAGCACCATGTTTCAGTACCATGATGTATGCTAAAGTTTTATTAAATATACTACTGTACTACTTATATATACACAATACAGACACAGAGAAGGCAGAGAAACATAACCTGCACAAGCTTTATTTCTGAATTAGCATATTTCCAATTTGATTATTTTTTTAAATTGAAAATATCTTCTGGATAAATAAAGATGATGACAATGATGATGACTGGGTTGGATTTGTGTAATGCAACTTTTAATCTAATCTAAATTGTTGAAGTTTATATAATTTGACATTGTTTTTTAAATTGCTTCAAAGCGATGTCCCTTACCACACATGACCAACATAGAGGCAATGCATCTATGACCACTTTTCTCTTTATTTTTTGAATTTTTTTCATGTCTCATTATTTTGGCTCTTGTGCAACTGCTACATAATTATTCACATTCAAGATAAGTGTCACCCAGGAGACAGCTAAAAGTTAAAAAAAAAAAAAAAAAAGAAACCAAAAATAAATATATGAATGAAATAAAAATATTACTGCCAAAGACAATTCATGGTCCATGTTCTGACTGTGTCACAAAAACACTGATTCTGAAACTCCACTGTAGCTCAAACCATACATGTTGCAGTATGCATAACATGACAAATAAGCACTCATAAATCGCTGAGAGCAGAAACATGGTTAACAATGTCATGATATAGTTCACTGAGGAAAAACACGTGCACACTCATGTGATCAGTAGTGTTTTTCAAATTTTAGTTTAGCTAAAGAAATAAAACATATTTCATATCACAACAGCAACGCCCATAACAGATCGTTTTATTCATAACAATCACAATTCTTAAATTAGCAAATCAAAAAAGGATAAATAAGAAGAGATCAATATGAAGCATGTTTTACTTTTCAATCATAGGAATACATAACATCCAAGGTATAAGTTAATAAAGTCAAGCTATTGTATAAATACATCACCAGCATGCACAATATTGAATCATTAATAGTATCATCATTATCTTACACTGACAAAACAGTATAGTTGGCAAGTGCAAAAATAAATTAAACACAGAAGTAAACCACAAACTTTAAAGCTGCAATATTTCCTCATTTCTTTTTTTTTTTCTGTCTCTGACTCACACTGACTTATCACCTTATCACCTTAAGTGCCTTTAATGATCCACGGTTCCAGAAACGTCAGAGTAATTGATAACTATGCCATGTTTATTTTACTGCAGCTGCTAAACTCCCAAATTTTGCCTTACAAATGTTAATCTTTTTATGACCTATACTGAAACTGTTTAAGGATATTTTGCAGTTATTCCGAAAAAAAAGAAGAAGAAAAAACCTGTTTTTTTTTTTGTTTGTTTTTGTTTTTTTAGCTCACCCTCTTTTTCATATGCTTTTCTACTACCCAAAAACATAAACGAGCAGCATCACTTTATCTCTTTGAACTACATAAGTCCATATGCCAGTGCATGACTGCAATTCCAAACCAGCGACGACCCCTTACTGTCTGATTAACTGACATTTTCAGCGGTTTGGCAAACGTCATAGAGAACCAAGACAAAGGAGGCTCTTACAGCTATTATAGATTTCTGTTTATCTTCAAACTAAGACTTCAGCCCCTACCCCTTTTTAACTGCCATCGATATTTTTTTTCTTTTTGAATTCATGGAAAAATAAAGAACTGCCACTGTAGAGGAAACCATGGCGAAAGCTGCTTGCCAAAGTCCACCAGCCATATTTCATAAATCATTTTTCTGCACAGAGAAAGACCTATCATTTAGTTGTTGCCCTCGCCACCCTCGTCATCCTGCTGATCGCTCGTCCACAGTGTCAAGTTGTCTCGTAGCAGCTGCATGATGAGCGTGGAGTCTTTGTAGGAGTCCTCGTTGAGGGTGTCAAGCTCAGCGATGGCATCATCAAATGCTGTCTTGGCCAGGTGACATGCCTGCTCTGGTGCATTCTGAATCTCATAGTAGAAAACCGAGTAGTTGAGTGCCAGGCCCAGGCGGATGGGGTGTGTAGGCTGCATGTGTTCCTTGCTGATCTCGTGGGCCTCATTGTATGCCTTTTCAGAGGACTCTACCACTGTGGATCGCTTTTCACCTGTTGCGACCTCTGCCAGGTAGCGGTAGTAGTCACCCTTCATCTTCAGGTAGAACACCTTGCTTTCATGCTGTGTATCGCTGCAGTTCTTGATCAGATATTTGTCGAGCAGGCCGAGCACATCTTGGCACACAGCCTCCAGCTCTTTCTCAATCTTCTCACGGTAGGCACGCACCATCTCAATCTTCTTTTCATTACCGTCGGCCGACGTTTTCTGCTCAATGCTAGAGATCACCCTCCAGGAGGAACGACGTGCACCGACCACATTCTTATATGCCACAGAAAGGAGGTTTCTCTCCTCGTTAGACAAAGCCTCGTTCAGCTCTGTTACCTACAACACAAACAAGATAATGCCAGGTGCATAAAATGTTTAGAGAAATGCAAATTTTGTCAATGTCAATTCTTGTTCAGTCCCTGCAAAAGTATACATGGTACAGATGTAATTTATTACATTTTCTGTCTTCAACTGTCAGGGTATACCCTGAACAGCTCACCAGTCCATCATAGGGCCAACAGACAACCATTCACTCTTGCACCCAAGGGCAATTTTGAAACAGCCAATTAGCCTAATGTGCATATCTTAACTATTTTAAAACTAGGTTTATCGTTTCAAGTTTCAACTGATAAAATATCCCAAAACTTTTAATATTACTTTTGCTAAAAGTAAAATAAGACCAGGATTCAATTTAAAAGCATGTCTTTGTTACCTTCTTCCATGATATTTGCTAGATTTGCTCTAAACCTGCAAAGCGCTGCTTTGAATTAGGCAATATCAACATTTAGGTGAAAATTGCAATACTTTTTCATACACTACAGTTCAAAAGTTTGGCGTCACTTAGAAATTTCCTTGTTTCTGAAAGAGAAGCATGTTCTATTTCAATACAAAAACAAACCAATTGAAAGACAGTCTAGACATGGCTGGATTTTTAGGGAATATCTACATCTTTCTATCTATCTGGAGAATGAGGGTTTGATTATAGCCAGAAAAAGGAATTTTTTTCTGAAATTCATCAGTCTGCACTTGTTACGAGAATTGAAGGCTATTCCATACAAGAAACTGCCAAGAAACTGAAGATCTCATCCAGCAGTGTGTACTACTCCCTCCACAGAACAGCACAAACTGGCTCTAACCAGGAGAGACAGAAAGGTCTGAGGCCCTGGTGCATAACAGTGAAAGAGGACAAGTATATCAGAGTCTCTAGTTTGAGAAACAGACATCTGACAGGTCTTCAATTGGCAGCTTCATTAAATAGTACCCACAAAACACCAGTAACAACTTCAACAGTGAAGAGGGGACCCCTCGAGTTGCGAAGAAAAAGCTATATCTGAGACTGGTCAGTTAAAGGAAAAGGTTAAAATGCATTGGCACGCACAGGAACACAGGCATTAGACAGAGGAAGACTGGGGGGAAAGTGCTATAAATAGATGAATTTAAATTTAAGATATTTGGGTTACAAAGAGGAATGGTAAGGGACAGAATAAAGAAGAAGATACTGGTGGAGTGCTTGATGCCATCTAAGAAGTATGGAGATGGCAGTATGATGGTGTGGGGGTGCTCTGATGGTGGTAAGTGGGAGAGTTGTGGAGGGTAAAAGGGATCTTAAACAAGGAAGGCTATCGCTATATTTTGCAACGCAATGCCATACGCTGTGGATGGCGACTGATTGGAGTCACTTTCTTCCTTCAACAGGACAATGACCCAAAACACTATGCAAAAACTCTTTAGAGAAGAAGCAGTCAGCTGGTATTCTTTCACTTGATCTCAACCCAGCTGAGCTGCTGTGGGAGCAGCTTGACTGTATGGTATGCAAGAAGTGCTCATCAAGCCAGTCCAGGTTGCAAGAGGTTCTTCGGGAAGCATGGGGTGAAATTTCTTCATCTTACCTCGACAAATTGACAGTTAGAAATGTCTGCAGGGGAGTATTTGCTACAAATGGAGGATTCTAGACAAAAGCAAAGGTTATTATTTCGAGTAACAATTATTTTTAACCTTTTTAATGTCCTGACATCATTTCATGGTCATTCTGCAACTCGTTTGATTTTCATGGAAAATGTGAAATTTTCTGGGTGACCCCGAACTTTATTTATTATGTATATGCCCTGAAAAAAGCTGAGGATCTTTTTATTCTCCACGATTTTTCTCCCTTTATTTAGTCATAACCAATTTCCACCCATCAAGTATTACCTCCGTGTGCTCCCTCCATGACACCTGATGCTACCACTCGAATCTTTACGAACTGCTGCGCATGCACATTCAGGGGTGGCCAAAACACTCTGTGGGAAAGCGCTATTCACCCCTTTGTATGAGCTTACAGATGCCCATGATTGGCTGGTGATCGATGTGAGTGACAGGGAGGTGAGCATATGACATTACTTCCTCCCTTCAGAACACGGCCAATAAGCTCCCATGGACTCCCACCTGCAGACGGCTGCAGCATAAACCTGGATTTCAACTTGCAATCTCCAAAATGATAAAAAGCTCATTACAGCAAACTTAACAGTGTTTATTTTTACACATTAATTTTTATACCAATTATACCTTTATTTATACCAAACATGGGCCATATTTATCAAGCTGTGCATAAATGAATGTAAACACATCTACTATCTCTCCCAGAATCTACTGCTTACTTTACATTCCAAAGCTTATCCAAAGCATACCTTGGCCTACAAACATGGCTGCTATGGAGTATAATTCCCAGCACCCACACACATTTCCATGTTCACAGACACCTGCTCTCAAACACCCCGTACACTAATTAAGCACGCTCGGCAGTAAATGCTCGGTGTATTCTTGTCTGACATTATCAAGCCTTACTGTTATGATTGCTATGCTAGTTTTGATCTCAATCGGGTTTCTTGAGTTTTTAGTTTTTTTTCCTTATTACAGATGTTTCCTGAGAGTTCGTTGATTTCCTGACCCAAAATGTTTTCAGGAAACCTCCCAGTGCATGATTTTTCTTCTACAATGACGACATGACCCACCGCAGCTTCACTGATCCCTGAGTAAGAGTCTCTTGAGGATTATGGTCAAGAAAAAAGAAAAAAAAAAAGAATGACTGAGGAGGTTCTAGGATCACCCCTCCTAAAACACTTGTAAGCTCAATCATGTGTAATTAAACAAGTTCCCCACTGCACACCAAGGTCTTTGGCACCTGTTATCAAAATTAAATTTGAAATTAATTATGATTAGTTCAGAATAAAAAAAATCCTATTCCTAGAGCACTGCATTGCTTGGAAGCGTAGAAAACAAACAATCTACTATGGTGGCAAAACACTGTCAAAAGAGCTAAAGAGATAAAGGTAGGTAAGTTCTGATCTGTTCCAACATGTTAATATATTATTATTTTTATTTTAGAATTATTTATTGTTGGCTGTCATCATGCAAGTCAGCGTTACATAACAGCGAATTAGCATCAACTCAGCGACACAGCAGCCTTATTGGGTTTCCTGGGGTGTGCACACACGAACACAGGAAAACCTTTTCAAAAGAAGTGGATGGGTTATAAGTATGCTGTGGTGGATACACCATATTCCATAACTCTGGTGCTTTGCTTGCGAGCGTCACTATAAATCTAATGGAATCCTTTAAATTTACCTTCGCCTATGAAAATATTTGCATAAATGTTTATTTAAAAAAATTAGACAAATATTACTAATTACTATTTTAATGCAAAGCAGGTTGCACCAAGCCATAAATCCTTGGTTGCATAACAGTTATAATCACACTGGACTTCCTGAATGTGACTACACAGGTGCAGAGATGAGCAAGAATTTATGCAGTTTCCAGTTTCTATGGCAATCATCTACTTTTGTACTTCTGAGAATCTCTAGCTGCTGTGCTGTTTTGTGAAGCTGCAGAGAAATACTGTTGAGCATGAGGAGCTGAACTGATGATAGGGCTGTGTGTGTGTTAGAGAGTGAGAGTGAGAATGAGAGTGAGAGAGAGAGAGAGAGAGAGAGAGTGAGAGAGAGTGAGAGAGAGAGACAGACAGACAGACAGACAAAATATCCTGATGAAAAGTCCTGCACAGCTGCACTGTAAGTTAAGATGACTAGTACATGGTGGGTCACCTGTCACACTGGCCTTTTCCCCTGACCTTTCTCCAAACCCTGTCAGAAGCTGTATTCTATTTCCACTACTGATTTTAAATTACAACACCATACACCTTTTTAAAATTATACATCAATTGGTCTGCATCTCTGTGCCTGTGCATACCTGGTCCTCAGCCACTGTTAATAAAGAGCCCTTATAAATCCATACCAAAAAAAAAATTAAGATGTGCATGGTTTTTCTGTGACTCTTCTCGTCTTTGGTCCATTAAGTCATGTCATGTTTAAGCCACATGCATAAAACTCCAATCTTTTCCATCCATTCATCCATTTGCTAAACCGCTTAATCCTACTGGGGTCACATGGAGGTTGGTGCCTATCTCAGCCGACACTGGACAAAGGCGGAGTACACCCTGAACAGCTCACCAAACCATTGCAAGGCAACACACACACAACCATTACCACTCACACCTTGGGTCAACTTGGAAAAGCCAGTTGTGCATGTCTTTGGACTGTTGGAAGAAACCATAGTACCAGGAGGAAACCCACGAAAGTACATGCAAACCAAGCTGGATCGAACCAAGGGCCTTCTTGCTGTCAGAAGGATGTGCTAACCACTACATCACAATGACACCCCCAATAATTTCCAAACAGTGAAAATAGGATCGGAACATGAATTCAAGGACATTGACATGCAGGTTATGGTGAACAGGGTACCAAAATAAAACCAACAAATATTCTTCTTCTTTGCCCAATGCATTTTCAGGTCCATCTATATCTATGATCATCTCTTGGGCGAACTACTCTGTTAATGCCTATGTGCAGGTACTTGTGTAGCTAAAAGGGCTTTCATCGTTGGGTCTGTTGCCATATTACAGTTAAGCAGCTTTTAGGCATCCCTCAGTAAGCACATAAGCAATTCCTTATGTAGATGCTTGGGATGTCTTTGTTTGGAGTCATATTCAGATGCATTTATTTAACGATGTTCCAAATCAGCAGACAAGTCTGTTCTACACAAAACCTAATCATTCCTGGTTAATGTCGATTGTTGAAAAACTATATGTTTGTAGGACATTTGCCAAATTTTAAAAAGGGTTAGTCCTATCTAATTTGTATTGCTCTATGTCTGATTATACGATCACATTATAAGAGATATTCTCTGAGTGTGTATGGTCCCTAAAACTGGAATACTGGAGGAGAGCAATAAATCTTTAGGTATAGTCATAAATAACCTGCTTTGCAGCTTTGCTTAATTAACAAGGGACACAATAATCCAAATGACACAACCTAATTTACTATGATAAAACTATGATACTGTGAGCATCACAGCATGTAAACTGAAATATGACAAATGTTATGAATTGACCCAGTAACAGAATATACAATATGTGGCCCTCCAGCACAAAACCAGTCGGAACTAGCCGCTAACAGAGCGCGACATTAGGACATAAGAGGCCTCCACTTAGGAAGTTGGAAATGAAAGATGACGTTATTCTATGGGCCGCCTACCTGGGTCATGCGAGTTCCGACTGGTTTTTTGCTGGAGGGTCACATATATTATAATTATATAGAATATGCAAACAAAATAATTGTTATAAAACAAAGAAATTAAACTTGCTTTTCAATACTGATGGGTAAAGATGCACCAATTAATTGACTTTTTTTTTGCTGACTGGTGTGAACTTGGAACTGACTGATCAGCCCAAACACATCAGCGGATTTATGAGCTAATTTTGTCCCCTTGTTTTAAAGATGTTTCCATCCACACATGCCCAAGCCTCACTCTGTCAAGACTACAGCCTGCTTTCAATAAACATCAGAAATACAAGCACACCTTTACAAATACGTGTTGTAAAAATTTGACCACAATGGAATATGACGTTGGCTGCCATGAATCAGACTTCCAACACCGATCAGGCACAACATTCAAAACATTATGATCAGTGACAGGTGTAATAACATTGATTGTCTCATTACCATGACACTTGCAAAGGAGTGGGATATATCAGTTAATTCAATCAGTTATTTTGGAAGCAGGAATGCAGTGTTACAAACCTACCAAACGTGGTCCAAGAAGGGATAGTTAAATAGTGGAGTAATTATACCCAGGACTATTATGACTGAGCAAAATACGATCCATCTATCAATTCTTCCTGCACAACTGCAAACATGTAATGCAAGATCCTTAGAAAGGTAGTTAATGATGTGCGTTAGTGCTTTTAACTCACTCATTCACTCACTTGCTGAGTTAATCCTATTAAAGTTGCTGGGCGGGCTGAAGCCTATCTCAGCTAACACTGGGCGAAGACAGGTACACCCTGAACAGCTTCCTAGACCATCACAGGTCAACAAACACACACCTAGAGGCAATTTGGAACAGCCAATTAGCCTAGTGCATGTGTTTGGACTGTAGGTGTAAACCAGAGTACCCAAAGGAAACCCACGTAAGCAAGGGGAGAAAATGCAAACTCCACAAAGAAGTGCCTGAGACCAGGACTCAAACCCAGGACCTTCTTGCTGTGAGGCAGATGTGCTAACCACTACACCACCATGCTGCCGTAGTGCTTTTTAATGTATTTTATTCAAGAGTAAACAGCAAAACAAAAGCATAGTGAAAAAGTTTCCACTGAATATAACCATCCATCCACTTTTTTTTGCTTATCCGAGGATGAGTCACAAAGGCAACAGGTCTAGGAAAGAAGCCCAGGTATCCCTCTCCCCAGTGACACTCTCTAGCTTCTCCTGGGGGATCCCAAGGTGCTCCCAGGCCAGACGGGATAAAATCCCCCAGTAAGTTTTGGGTCTGCCCAGGTGCCTCCTCCAAGAATACCTTTAAAGGGAGGCGACAAGGAAACATTCTCTCCAGATACTTGAACCACCTCAACTGACTCCTTTTGGTAGCGAAGAGAGGCCTGCAGCTCCTGAGGTTTTTCTTTTAGCTCTAGAATAACTTTCCTATGTGTGCTTGCTTGGCTGGCTGCTCCTAGGTAAGTCTGTTGGGCTTTTTACACCCGAGCCTACTGGCTCATCAGGTCGGAGCTTACCCCCGGTTTCTGTAGCGAGAAGCGACTAGGAGTTAGACTCCTGGGTGGGACGCTAGTCCATCACAGGTTACCTTCCCGGTATTTATTTACTAGTACCCATTTATACTGCTGGGTGGTCAGAGGCACACTTATGGTTAAGACCTTGCCATGGTCTTTGCAGGGTGGGGGTCTAATGGGGATTGGAACCCACGACCTCTCGATCATGAGCCCAGCACCCTAACCACAACACCACCAGCCCCACAAGCTGGTTACTCCTGGTAGATTTACAACTGTTCCATCTTGTTTCCATTTGAAGATGACAGCTCTAATGGCGGTTTGCTGGAGTCTTAGAGTGTGAGAAATGGTAACCCTTTTCTAATTGATATATTTTAATAACTACTGGAAGAAGGTCCAGGGTTTCTGTGTGTTTGCATGTTCTTCTTATGCTTGTGTGGGTTTCCTCTGGGTGCTCTGGTTTCCTCCCACAGTCCAAAGATATGTACACTAGGCTAATTGGCTGTTCCAAATTGCCCCTAGATGTGAGTGTGAATTGTTGCATGCATATTCTCCTGTGATGGTCTGGTAAGGTGTTCACGGTGTACCTGCTTTCACCCAGAGTCGGCAGAGATAGGCCCCAGCCTCCCCTTGACCCCAATAGTAAAATTAAGCAGTTCGGCAAAAAGTGAGTGTGTTAGTGAGTAATAACTTTTGGCCTCATTCATCGATATCCAAAGTTTTTTCGATAAATTTACTCTTGAAATGAAGTATAATGTATAAGAAAAATCTACATTGGGTTCATTACGTGCTCTTAAGCCTCGGATTCAGTGCAGTTGTACTCTTACAATGACGAATCAGATTGTCTCCTTAAATTGAAATGTATGCCAGTTGTTCTAATTAGCATAGGTGAACGCCTCATTAATCCATAAAAGGGCATAAGGGCGTGTGAACCCACAAAATATTCACGCAGACAAAAACAATGGTAAAGCTGCAAATTAATGGAAACACTGGAATCTAACAGGGCGAAGAATTTTATTTCCTCTGAGATAGAAGCACAGTTGCAGGATGTAAATTCCAAATGACATATTATATTCAGTAGCGTGAATTTAAAAAAAGGTGGTTTGTCAAGATTGCAACTTAGATATGCCTGTGATATTATACCCACCTGTCTCTAAGCTTCCTCTGAAATATCCCTATGGCCAAAAAAAGCCCAGGGCAGTCAATACCTAAACATCTGGTGCTACCTGGATGGAATATCGGGTATGGGCTCACAGCGCCAGCTCAAAGTATTGCACAGCTCCATGAGAAATGCTCTTGGTTGCCGAAAACAGGTCTCTGTGAATAAATCTGTGTGTGCTTCAAAGATGCATTTTCTCCTAAGTGCCCGGGCTGTAATTTATTCTAGTCACAATAAATATGCAATTATGGCAGTTTTGAAAGAATCAGTCTACAATCGCTCTTTAAGAATCATCAATTAATAAATAAACCATGAACATTATTGATACCTCATGAAGTGATAAATATTAACATGATGCTTTGTAGCATAATGAAAATAATAATTTAAAAAGTTTAATATGGTTTAAAAAATAATAATAAGTCGCTGACATCATATTATGGATCGGAAAAATGAAAGAAAATTAAAAAATAAGGGTGTCAAGCCCTGCCCATACCTAAGCGATTTCGCAGAATCACTTCAGCACTGATGTGTGTAAGAGTGCTCTTTCGTGTTTGTAGATTCTGTTCATAGCTAACGACGAATCCCAAATAAAAAAAACATTTGTGAATGCCAGAAAAATGCATGAAAAAGTGAGAGTTATGAATGAATTTCTATTCCATACAAGACTATTCCATACAAGAAACTGCAAAGAAACTGAACATCTTATCCAATGGTGTGTACCATTCCCTTCACAGAACAGCACAGACTGGCTCTAAGCAGGATAGAAAGTGAAGTCTGAGTCTGAAAAACTTGGAGGGTGTCACAATTTTTTTTTTTTTTTTTTTTTTTACTTTTGCATAGCATGAATGAACTTCAATTCACATGGAATGGTTTAGCGAGAGAAGAAACACTTAACAAAAATGTGTTATACAAAACAATGATAAATCAAAGATAAATCAGAAACCAAGTACTATTCAAGTATTTATTTCATGTATATTGGATCATATTGATGAGAATAAGTAAACAAACAGTCTCTTTCTTGAGAAAAAAAAGTCAATTATTTTTATTTAGTGTGGCCACCCTTTACTCTGATTACGGCATTTAACCTTTCAGGCATAGTGTTCACATATTTTGTCATTTCTTGACTCGCTGATCCACTCACATTTCATCGGCATAAAATACAGGGGACCAGATATCATATTTTTGATAGCAGCACTTTGTGTCTATTATGTGCATAAACACGTAAAACTAATTATTTGGTATACTTAAAAATAATAGAGCAAAAACCCTTAATGAAACGTCTAATTAGCTCGGGTACGAAACACCGGCTAACGAATCATCAGTAATCCCCAAAATTACATAAAATTACATACAGCCATACAACTGCTACATGTTATGCTTTCTAATAAATAATCAGACACACTAACACTAGAAATATTTATATACACCTTAGATCTCGGCAGGTGTTATCTGCCCCCTCAATCTGAATAATTCTCCATATCGTACTTTGCCATATGTAACAGTTGCTTAATGCAACAATACCAGCCTTAATTCTGTTTTCTTCTTACAGAAATATGCTACATTTAAACATTTATACAGTTTAAACAAAATGCTCACAGTCTGCATGTGTACCAGTTTGCCGTTTATTTACTCGATACCCACCCTTACAAAGGTAGCATTTATTCATTCAATCATTTGCTGTACCGCTTAACCTTGCGAGGGTCACAGGGAGATTGGAGCCTATCTCAGCCGACTGGGCAAAGGTGGAGTACACTCTGAACCTGGAGAACACTAATCTGAGCGTTAATGGCTGTGTGTGGGCCAACCCACACACAGCCATTAACACTCAGACTCAGACCTGGGGGCAATTTGGAACGGCTAATGTGCCTGTCTTTAAACTGTGGAAGGAAACCAGAGTACACAGAGGAAACCCATGCAAGTACAGGGTGAACCCTAATCATTATGTCAATCACTTTGCTAATTGTATTGCCACTGTGCCAACCTACAAATGTAACAAGTTCTATCTAATTTCACAAAACACAATTTCATCACCAGTCTGTCAAAATATTGCTATCACAGAAAGAGTATTGGTAATACACAGATTTGTTAATTAACTGTGATTTACTTATATATATTTTATATTATGGTTATTTACTATAAATTTCCATCATAATCACAGCTGGTTAACAGACATGTAGCAATGTTAAATGAAAAGATTTTAAAAGGGAGAAAAGAAAGAACACAACTTGGCTATAATGACATGATGTCAACCACAAGGTAGGGGTGGGGGGGTGGGGTGTCTCTGCACAGTGTGTCTACCAGTGACGCCTCCTCAGTGTGTGTGCAATGAAAGGAACAGATTAAAATCCATGTGCCCTTGCCATTTGTTTGCCTGAACAGAACTGACAGATGTGGATTGCATCATATGAATTCCTCTAAAGGCCCTAAATTGAGAATGGCTTAATAAACCGTAAACACAAATATACAGTGTTTATTAATGCTGCTGGTGATATCTAATAATTCATTCTAGACTGGTATTCAGTAAGTATGTTCCTTTATATAAGTATTATAAATGCTACTTATAGAATTGTACGGAACTGATACAAGTATATACTGACAAAAAAAAATCACCAGAAATAACAAGAGAACAAGTAAGGGCATAAGAGAAAGCAGTGCTGGGCCCCACTGCAATATGACAGCGGTGGAAGCTTCGAGAAGGATTTCTACCGCCTCTGATGCTGGCTTAGAGGGGAAATGCACATTTGTGGCAAAATAGCACACACACACACACACACACACACACAAACACACACACACAAAGACATATATACCATTAGTGAGGAGTGTCCTTATGGCTGTACAAATTTATTCATGATAACTCAAATTGTAGAAATGTTTTCTATCTTAACCTTTTGTCTTTTGCACGTGGTGCATTTAAGCGTTAAACTTACTCAGTGATGCTTATGAATGAATGATCAGTGAGTGAATGAATGAGTGAATGAATGATCAGTGCATGAATGAGTGAATGAATGAAAGAAAGAATGATCAGTGAAGAAATGAATGGATGGATGAATGAATGAATGATCAGTGAATGGATGAATGAATGGATGGATGAATGAATGGATAAAGAATGAATGATCAGTGAATGAATGAATGAATGAATGGATGAATGATCAGTGAATGAATGGATGGATGGATGGATGAATGATCAGTGAATGAATGGATGAATGAATGGATGAATGGATGGATGATTAGTGAATGAATGGATGGATGATCAGTGAATGAATGGATGATCAGTGAATGAATGGATGAATGAATGGATGGATGATTAGCGAATAAATGGATGGATTATTAAACGGATGAATGAATGATCAGAGAATGAATGGATGGATGATCAGTGAATGAATGGATGGATGGATGAATGAATGGATGAATGATCAGTGAATGAATGAAAGAATGAATGGATAATGGATGAATGGATGAATGATCAGTGACTGAATGGATAATGGATGGATGGATGAATGAATGGATGAATGATCAGTAAATGAATGGATAATGAATAAATGGATGGATGAATGAATGATCAGTGACTGAATGGATAATGGATGGATGGATGAATGAATGGATGAATGATCAGTGAATGAATGGAAGAATGAATGGATAATAGATGAATGGATAGATGAATGAATGATCAGTGAAGGAATGAATGGATGGATGAATGATCAGTGAATGGATGAATGAATAATCAGTGAATGGATGAATGAATGGATGAAGAATGAATGATCAGTGAATGAATGAATGAATGGATGGATGAATGATCAGTGAATGAATGGATGGATGAATGATCAGTGAATGAATGGATGAATGATCAGTGAATGAATGGATGGATGGATGATTAGTGAATGAATGGATGTATGATCAGTAAATGAATGGATGAATGGATGGGTGGATGAATGATCAGTAAATGAATGGATGGATGATAAGTGAATGAATGGATGTATGATCAGTAAATGAATGGATGAATGAATGGATGGGTGGATGAATGATCAGTGAATGAATGGATGGATGATCAGTGAATGAATGGATGGATGGATAAATGGATGGATGGATGGATAAATGGATGGATGGATGAATGAATGGATGGATGATCAGTGAATGAATGGATAATGGATGAATGGATGGGTGGATGAATGGATGGATGATCAGTGAATGAATGGATAATGGATGAATGAATGAATGAATGAGTAAAGGAATGAATGTGCTATCAAGTTGAAGCAATTTTATTTGGGAAAACATCTGGTCCATGACATTCTACCGGGGGAGTTGAGTAAAACCACCAGAACGCACTCGGTTACATTGTGTGTCGCTGTTTCCGTTGATTTCACTGTGAGCCAGAACACAGAAGGCACCGCCCAAGCAGCAGCTAGAATAAACCCTGGTAGAACACATCCAGCCTGCCTCACTGTTTAACCCTTTAAAGAGCGACATTCAGAAACACATCCATTAATCCAGCTGGGGTTGTTTTTATTTATTAGATGTCGGAAGAGCTCGAGACAGGAGTATTATCTCTTCATTCTAGAGCAGAGCAGCGCCCGGACCTCCTGCTCCCTTTACAGGCGTCGACAAGGGCGTTTGTACGTCGGGAAAAAAAGAAGAGAAAGAAATAAACGCCCGTTTTGACTGCAGTTAGAAATGAAACGGGGAGACTTACCGCTTTCATGGCTGCTGCCATGTCGTCATATCTCTCCGCCTGCTCAGCTAGTCGAGCTTTCTGAACCAGCTGTTCACGGTCAACCATGTTTAGCGAGTTGTCTTGGTTAATCTGCGATAGGAGTGAGAAGTAAAGTGCGCTGTATTTTCTCTCTTTTCCCGGCTCGCTGTGTTTAGGTGGAGAAGCGCCGCTATGCAGCTGTTCCTTGCCGTCTGCGCTGGTGCCGACGGGGGGCCCCTTTAGCTCCTCCCACTCTCCTCTTCTCCCCGCCCCACTCATCCTGCGCGCTCTGCGGCTCTACGTCAGCGTCTAAACCTGGCGCGCGCCACGCGCGTGATGTAACGCTCCATATACATGAGAGGCCCCAGAGCAAATAAAAATATTTATTTTTATTTTTTTAAATAAAATATATATATATATATATATATATATATATATATATATTTTTTTTTTTTTAATAAAAAAAATATTTATTTTTATTTAGTTTATTTTCCATCGGTTTCGATTAATCTCCATCAAAAGTGCACACAGTATGTTTGTTTGTTTGTTTGTTTGTCTGTTGTTGCTGCTTTTTTTTTTTTACATTTTTTAAATTTTACATTTTTTTTACATTTTTTTTTGTACCCTGTTTGCCTCTAGGTGTGACACTCTCAATAAAATTTTTCAGTTCAGGTTTACTTATATAGCGCTTTTTTAACAATTGCCATTATCGCAAAGCAGCTTTACATAGTTTCTCAACATTTCTCAATAAACCCGACACATCCCCAGTGAGCAAGCCAATGGCGACCGTGCCAAGGAAAAACTCCCTCAGGTGACACAAGGAAGAAACCTTGAGAGGAACCGGACTCAAAAGGGAAACCCATCGTCATTTGGGTGAAACCAGATAAAAATACAAACCACGTAGCAGAAACTTCACTAAAGGTTAAAAGATAGTTACACTATAACTGTGATGGTAATTGTAGTCCTAAATCAGTTAGTAAAAGAGTTTATATCACCAGCTGTGAAAAGTCATCCTCACAGTTTCTGAGTGTATATTTAGGTTCATGTGGATCATCATCAGCAGGGGTGAGGGGCATCTAAGATCTCCAACCAGTAGTAGCACATCAGGACAGATCACAGGATTCAGAGAGCAGAAGGAACAGGATCACTGCTGTCTCAGAAGTAGCATGTGTACCTCAACAAAAACACAGAAAGAGAGAGAGAGGTTGATAGTATGCTCATAACAATGTAATGATTGAAAAAGCAGAGTTTATTAGTGCTGAGTGCAAGCACGAACTCCAGCATGACTGACTATGACAGCATGACTAAAAAGAGGGAATTCTGTGCATTGAGTCGCTTTTCTGTTCAACATGGTTGTAACGAGTGGTTATTTGAGTGAATCGTGTCAGCTCAAACCAGTCAAGCCTCTTGAAATCATCAAAGCATCAAATCCCTGCTTTTCATGTGATGTTTTTACATTCTTCTCTTCTTTTTGAAGATCCCTGAAAATCTGCAGTTTCCAGAATACTCAAGCTAGTTCTACTGGTACCAGCAACGTCACTAGGTTCACATTTTCCACATTGTTTGATCAATTGTGACCATTCGAGCCCTTGAGTTGCAGGGCACTCCGCACTGGCCAAACCTATAACACAACATTTTCTTCCCAGTTGCAACCCTTTAATAGTCCGTGTGTCATATACATCGGATAAAAATAGCACTGTCAAACTGGCCTTCTTGAAAGTTCTCAAATTGTTACACACAGAAAGATACAGGATTTTACATCCCCTGACATGATAATGTTTTATGGAAAACAATCTTCGTGTGTGGACTTTTGGAGAAAGTGTTAAAGGTCCATCATGTGGTGCCTTGATAAATTTTCCCTGGATTTTCTTTTTTTTCACAATGCACACAAGAATTTATCATTGTGAGTGTAATCACTGGAGTCCCGTCATGTTACACCCACAACAACTATAGTCAACAAATAGAGAGTCAATCCATACTTTATGGTTTATATTCTCAAAGATATTAGCTTCCCAACATTCTGTGTGTTGAAGGAAATTTGTTCTTATTGTTAGGTTTTGTTCAGAGAAATGATTACATTTTCAGATTATTTCGGTGTCTCACATTATATGTTACCTCCACATAAAGCATTAAGTCATGCAGGAAAATCCCAGATCCAATTTATGGATTTTACAAAACATTGCTTGTTTGGAAACAACATTCTGTGCATGCCTCGACCACTTCTGGGGAGCAGTGGTGCTGTGCTGGCCGTGTGTTTTGTTCTTGGCATTTCACATCCTGCAATGTTTAGATCATCACATCCAAAACAAAAGCCAACATGATGTAATTCATGGCATGACCACCAAGTAACAACTCTTTGATTTATCTTTTCTTTCTCATGATAAGTATATATTTATGGAGGATACTCTCTGGCTTGTAGGAAAAATTGGGGTAATTTCAAGTTTCATTTTTTTTAGTCCTCATGTAATTAATTGTCCCACTTAGTGTGGAGTGACCCGGATCTATATGCTCATATGATTACTGACGGATATACAGTATGTACAACTAATGACTGTGTCCCATTCTTCCCTAATGAGGACCTGTATTATTTGTTCCTACCAGGGCCGCAGGGAGGTTGGTGCCTCTCTGAGCCGACTCTGGGCGAAGGCGGGGTACACCATAAACAACTCGCCATCTATTGCAGGGCCAGCACACACACACATATGCACACACACACACGCACACACACAAACACACACACATACACACACCTAGGGGCAATTTGGAACTGTCTATTACCCTAATGTGCATGTTTTTGGACCAGGGAAACCCACGCAATCCTGGGAAGAACATTTAAGCTTCACACAGAAACGCTCTGGACTTCAATCCTGGACCTTTCTGCTGTAAGGCGAATGTGCTAACCACTATGCCACCATGCTGCCCTGCACCTGTATTAGACTATGCAAATGCATGCTATCATGGACACACATTTTGGTACATTACTCAAAACTACAGTAAATTGGTTAGCCCACTTGTGCTTCATGCCATCCTAAAATCACTAGCTGTGCTTTGACAAGACAAAGAGCAATAAAATCTTTCCTTGCTGTAACTAACATCAGAGTAAATTGCTGGCAAATACCAAGACAGTCACATACAAGCAGCACTTTCAGCACTTTCAAGGATTTGACCTAAAGGATATTGGGAATATGTATGGGATGTGGCTTCGTGTCAGTTGTGTGTATTGTTAATATTTACTGTGCCAAAGCTAAAAGTATACAGAAGCTAAACTTCACTACTTGTGTTATCTTTTTGGTCACATAACTCAACAGGGGTAAACCAGCGAAAGCATTGTCCTTCATAGCATAGACCAGCACACATTTGGCTTCCTTGAGCCATATTTCTAAGTCAACTTTAAAATGTTATAAAAAGTCTTGATCCAAGGTATTGGGACTTCAGTCAATATCCTGTTCTAGGGTTGTGGGAAAGCTAGAGCCAATTGATCTGTTGGAAGCAGGTAAAATGAGCAAGAGCAAGGATCTCAGTGATTTTGACAAGGGACACATTGTGGGTCTGGGCCTACTCATCTTATCAAATGGCAGGTCTTGTGTACTGTTGCTGGTATTCATTGATATATAACTATCATAGGTGGTAAATAAATAGATATAGACAGATATGGCTGTTCTGGTGCCCTCTGCAGGCAGAGAGAATTCATGAGTTTGACTCAGCATTGGTACTGATGAGATGTTGATGAGTTCCAGCTGTGTGTAATTTCCTGTGTGTAAAAAAACACCTATTTATGTGTCCTCTTTTCTGTGTTTACAAGGAGAGGCAGGTAACCAGAGAGAGACAGAGAGAGAGAGAGAGAGAGAGAGAGAGAGAGAGAGAGAGAGAGAGAGAGAGAGAGAGAGAGAGAGAGAGAGAGATCCTCATGAAAAGTCCTGCACAGCTGCACTGTACATTAAGTGTATGCGCACTAATCTCTAATTCGCAAGTTTATCTACTGTCTCATTGGTGAAGGTGTTAAAACGATATTCAGATTCACACACATGAGGAAGGGGTGATTCACTGGCGCATAGCGTAGAGTATTTTTGGCTGCAAGCAATTTTATACCTGTGTGTGAATAACATTCACATATTCATTAATTTTAATATTCATTCTCAGAGTGAGACAACAAATAAATAAGTGAAGAGATGCAAAGTCCAAGGGAAAGAGAATAAATATATGGTATTGAATAATAATAAATGTAATTCGTCCATCTCTCTCTGATTCTTCAGTGTCCCAAACCTGTGATCTGTTACGCTGGTACTGAAACCCAGGGATACCGGGAAAATTGAGTGAGATTGATTCTGCATTGCTCATTGACTTTATCCACACCATTACCATGATCATCCAGAACCAGCAGAGGGTGCATGTCTGCCAGCACCAGGATCAGGTGCACCACTTCCAGACACTGTTCCTAGCAATGCAGGAAGACTGGGTGGTTCTCCAGGATTTGCTCCAGAGTACCACAACACCACTTTCACCAAAATGGGACCTCAGGATGACCCTTAGGCTTTTCTCAAACCATTTGAACAGGTGGTGAACATGTGAGGGTGGCCAGAAGGCCTCTGAATGTTTTGCCCCTCCTTACAGGCAAAGTTGAACATCCAGTCCAGTAACTGCCATCAACCAGCCACCTGATCCATGCAGAGATGAAGCAGGCTGTCCTCCAGCTCATCATTAGCTCCTCAGAGGAGCATCACCAACACTTCCAGTCGCTGGCACTGGAGGAGACTGACTGCTCTCTCTGTTCTTCCAGCAGATGAAGGGCACCTGCAGGAAGTGGCTGCTCCTGAGAGAGGTGTGCCACCCTTAGGAGATACTCGACACGGTGGTGCTGAAGCAGTTTATTACCAGACCACTGACAGAAACAGCAGGCTGCGCCAGGGTCATTTTCCGGCTATATTAAGGAGGAGATCGAGCAAATGGAGATCGAGCAAATGAAGGCTCATGACAGAGGTGTGCCACCCTTAGGAGATACTCGACACGGTGGTGCTGGAGCAGTTTATTACCAGACCACTGACAGAAACAGCGGGCTGCGTCAGGGTCATTTTCCGGCGATATTAAGGAGGAGATCGAGCAAATGGAGGATTATTTCACTATTAAAAAAATATTATATTGAGTGACACAGGACACAGAAAGGAGATGACCCAGTTACTGGTTCCAAAAAGCTACAAGGAAATGTTTTTTCCTGTGGTTCATTACTTGAGCCACAAAAAACACTAAACAGTCTCATAGCTCGTTTTTAATGGCCAGACATTGCACTTCCTCCCATTAATCAAGATCCCTTTTGAGAGAATTGGGATGGATCTTATCAGGTCATAAGTCAGATCCATGTTGGCATTGCTTTATTTTAGTGGAATACGCAACACGATACCAGGAAGCTGTGCCACTGTGCAACATTTTTGCAAGCGGCTGTTATAAAGTGTGCTGAATAAATACAGATAAAAAAAATATTTTGTGTCCTCATTTCAAGCAGCAAAAAAACAAAATGTGAATATTCTGAAGTGATTGTCTATATCCACTATATGCATGTATGTATGCGTATATTTGTTTGTTTCTTTATATTTACTATTAATTCTAAATTGAGTTGTGCCTATGGAGTGTAATATAATATGAAGCATTTCTATTTGAAAAAAAAAAACAAAAAAATATTCAATTAAAATAAAAATTATTAGCTTTCAAAATCATATGGCTGCTAAGACTAACTCTGGGTCTTGCACAGATTAGAATCTCATACAAGTATGGGGAGAACATCCAAACTCCACACATAAAGTTCCCTTGCATACATTTAAACAAATGTATAATACAAACTATATAAAAGGGAACATGAAAATAACATATCATAATCATAAATTGCACATTTATAGTGCCCATAAGAACGAGGTCACTGATACAAGCAGCCAACACGAGTTTCCTTGAGAGGGTGTCTGGGATCAGCCTTTAGAGATAGGACGAGGAGCCCAGGCGTCCCGCTGGGAACTCAGGATAAACCCGCTGCTCCACCATATCGAAAGGATTCAGATGAGGTGGTTTGGGCATCTGAGGAGAATGCCTCCTGATCGCCTCCCTTTAGAGGGGCATGTCCAACTGGGAGGAGGCCCCAGGGTAGACCCAGAACGTGCTAGATTGATTAAATGTCCCATCTGTTATTTTATTATACAGTATATATCCTCAAGGAGGAGCTAGAGAGTGTTGCTGGGGAGAGGGATGTCTGGGGTTCCCTTCTAAACCTGACCTCTGATAAACAGAACAACATGGATGGATGGGTGGATGGATGGGCCTCAAATTTGTTCATGAAATTAAAAAAAAAAAGTTTTAGTCAGGGTTAAGATGTGTTCTTAAACATTGGATTTGATTATAGATGTGTTTTTAGTTTGGAGATTTATTGCCTTTGTTAGCTGAAAGCATGTGCCAGTTGTTCTAATTAGCATAATAATCCCCATAAAAGGACATAGGGGCGTGTATGCACACAAATCTTCATGAAGACGGAAACGATGGTAAAGTTGCAAATCCTTGGAATAATTCGAATATAACAGGCTGCCTCTGAAGTAGAAGTGCTGCTCCAGAAGATAAAAACCAGACCAGTTATTATATACAGTAGCCTGAATAGTAGATATAGTGATATAGAGATATCAGTGCAGATTATAGTGAAGTCTGGCACACTGGGGCTCAGAGAACATGATTATTTGGGAAGGGCACACCACTGAAGAAATAAAAAAGTGGTTTGACCTGAAATAAGAGGCCAAGAAAAACAAAGTGAAATATAAGTATCAGATGCTGACCACTGGATATGGTGTGGCTGGCCCGGTGCTGTCAGTGCTGGACCAGGACATCTTGGATGTGCCTTTGGAGGGGCACATGGATAATGACTTGTGCCCTGTACCCGTGGTTTCAAAGTCATATCCTGACAGAGAATCAGAAGGTATTGCTTTGTTTAATTTAAGTTTGATAGAATTTTACTCTAGCTTTTAAGTAAAAGCAGTGACTGTTCACCAGTGGCTGTTCTGCTCTTTTGGTGATCTGCTATAATATGCTTAGCTTGTACTCTTGTTCCTTTAGACATTTGCTTCTACAGCAGTAACCAAATAATGTAGGCCTAAATAAGTACAACATCAGAAACAAAGGGTCACAAGGATGGTTTCAAATTGTTACAATTTATTTACTGATGGCTTGGCTGGCAGACCTTGGGATGTCACGTTCAGAACCCGCCAGCAAGACCACCACTAGTGCCCCGAGGTCCCGTTCCCCTTGTCTAATCTCAGAGGCAGGCAGTCTTGGACAACCAGGAATGAATCGCTCTGACACTAACACTAATAGCAGCAATACTGAAAGAAATAAAATACTTAAAACAAAAAATCCACTGAAACTGGTGTCGTTCTTAAGTGACTCTAAGAAAGTCTACTGCTCCTGTAATGTTGTGATATACACTCACCGGCCACTTTATTAGGTACACCTGTCCAACTGCTCATTAACACTTAATTTCTAATCAGCCAAT
>JAQMYF010000013.1:25033487-25054122 GCA_030014195.1 Neosilurus mollespiculum | reverse complement strand
GTGAATCTACAATTTTCATAGTCATGAAAAGAAAGGAAACTCATTGAATTAGAAGGTGTGTCCAAACTTTTGGTCTGTATTGTACACTGACTCACACTATGCTTTCGGTATAGCTCATGATTTTGGTTTTATCTGGCAGTCTTGTGGTTTCGCTCTGCAGAAAGGAAACCTACTTCACATTCTTCCCTAGTTCAGGATCTCATTGACGCATTGCTACCTCCCACGCACTTTGGCTATCATCAAAATAAAAGTGCACTGTCACGGTGATTTTCCTGAAATACGGGGTAATTCACTTGCCGACCGTGCGGCTAAAGATGCTGCTGCCAATCAGATTTTCTTTCCTGAATGTGAGCTGTGTGACGGTGTAAACATCACAATTAGCAAGCACTCTTATTCCAGATTTGTATCTGTATTTTTTGCAGGCCTCTGCTTCACCCAATGACACTGCTCATTGGCAGACTGAGAATTTTTTCCTTATTGTGAAAAGGATTGTTTGTGTTTACCCTCACATTGCCTTCCTTTCCTCATGCGCCTATTTCATGGTGTGACTCATCGCGCACAAAGGGGGGTGAAAGAGGATATGTGTAAACTTTTTTGTATCGCTAATTTGAGTAGCACAATTGATTCTATCCTCTCTAGGTGCCTAATCTGTGCACAAAACAATATTATCAAACTCCTACCAAACATGAAAACCTTCAAATACCAACTTCTCCATTTGTAGAATGGCAAATTGACTTCACACACATGCCCACATGTGGTACATTTAAGTACTTGTTAGTGATGGTTGATAAATTTTCTAGATGGGTAGAAGCGTTTCCATGCAGTAGAGAAAATGCTAAAGTAGTCACCAGAGTACTAGCTAAAGAAATCATTCCTAGATATGGTGTGCCTCATGCTATTGATTCAGACAAAGGTACCCCATTTGCATCAAAAGTAACTCAGGATTTGTGTAAGTACTTATCCGTGAATTGGCACTTTCACATTCCATACCATCCTCAGTCCTCTGGTATTGTAGAAAGAACTAATAGAACTTTGAAAGACAAACTAACCAAAGCCATGCAAACAACAGGAAATAAGAATTGGGTTGATCTGTTACGAGTTGTTTTAGCTGAGCTCAGAATGACGCCAAGGAAAGATGTTCATCTCTCACCACACGAGATCATTTTTGGTAGACCTTTCCCAGTTCCTTGGAGGAAGGGAAAACCGGCAACAGATACTCCTGACTTAGACGTGCATATCGCTAAGTATTCTGCTGCCCTCATTGACACCCTCTCAAAGAATTATGAGCAAATGGCTAAGGTGGCTCCAGCTATCTCCACTAACAACACTCAGTGTTTTGGTAAAATCATTAAAACCAAGGAAATTGGGTGATTGCAAGTACGAGGGGCCAGCAGGAATAGTCGTGATTACATGAACAGCTGTTTTAATTGATATTTTTCCACAGTGGATTCATGCCACCAGACTCAAGAAGTACCCTGGGGACGCCCGTAAGATTTAAACTAACGTGATAAAAATTGTGTGTACTATCACTCTATTCTTTGTGTTTCAGGCCTTAATTAGGTGTTCATGAGTTCCCCACAGGCATTTCTTCAGATCCTCATAGGAAAACCACCCTCTTCTGCAAAGTGGTTGTAATGTATACCTGCGCACGTAAGCTTCAGGACACGGACTGGCAGCGACTAATAGAAGGTTGATGGGGCACAGAACATAGCCAGTGACCAGTATGGCTGTCCTCATCTTGATTGGCAGGGTTACCCGCACAAGCGCATCCATACGACAACACCTTCTGGCAATTTGCTAATTGGACAGCATGACAATATACAAATGAATCAAGTTATGTATGCCATTTGTTACATACCTTTAAATATTTCCCTTGGCCTAACAGATAGTTTATACCCTCTTGGAATTGGGTATAAAAAGGGAGGATTGAAGGGAAATATTTAATTATTTCTGTTTATTGTTTGCATAGTTCTTGTTATTGTCTACCTCCTGTATCGTATATGCATTACTCTTTAAGTTTGGGTCTTGTGACTTTTTCTCTGTATTTATCTAGGCTTCAATTGTTCTCACATCTGTGTTGTATCAGACTACAATGGTTCCATTAGCCACATTCCATATGTAACATGTATTGTTTACTGTCCTCTTGTTATGTCCCTGACCAAGTCCACACCTGTGAGTCTATGTAATCTGCGTTGTGTTCATGTATGCGATGTTGACTGAGAGGTCTGGACCACGACAGTTTCTGGTTGTTCCTTTAATGCCAGTCTAGTAGTTGCCAGCCTTGGCCTGCACAAATAAACAGAAAAGAGCTGTAACATGCAGTTTGCTTCACACAGGTCGGTCATGAGCCTCCTTTTCTCAGACAGCAAAGCGCGGACTTTTAAATACATGCCTAATACAGTTCTTAGTATTACAGTAATTATCTATTTTCAGTTGAAAATAAAGAGGAAATAAACAAATACATTTTTAACTGACAGCAATTACACACCAATGTACATCAGACACAACCAGACTTAAATGCTCATATGAACAACAACCAAAATTAACATACTTGCACAAATAAACAGGAAAGAGCTGTGACATGCAGTTTGCTTTACACAGGTCGGTCATGAGCCTCCTGTTAGCAAACACATAGGGAGACCCTGTAACTATAAGATACATGTAACTGCTACATTCTTGTAGAACATATGATTGACCACCACGAAATTGCATGTCTACAGCTTCAGAATACAGTTTACAATCATATACGTTTGAATTATACACTCAAAATAACAAAATACTCATTTAACCACGAGCAGAAAAATATGCCATACCCTCGCTCAGACAGCAAAGCACAGACTGAGAGCACAGCTGCGCGGGCTGAGTTTAGCGAAGGGCTGACGTCACCAAACCGCGACTTCTTAAAGGGACAGTACTGATACTAAAACCGAAGTATTAGCAAACTGCTGAACGTAAGCAAGGTGAACATTTTCTAGTCTCAATCAGGATTTGGTGGAATTTCAAACATAAAATCAAGGGCATTTCTCCATCGTTACACATAGGTAGATTTAGAGCCCGAATTGCACTTAGTTACATTCCATAGGTTGACCCCCTTGTGACCCTTATTTGACCCTGTTCCCCACACTCTTTCCTTATATGGTAATACCTCTTTGCTATTGTTCTCTGTGGAAAATTACAAACCCCCAGAGACACTACATGCTCCTATAAATACTGCTGATGTTTGACTGTTTCTTCAGAGTGCTTGAATAAATGATTCAGTTTACTTTGGTGTGCTGTTTCATTATTTAAGTCTCTCCCAAGTGCTTGGTGACTGTCCGGAGTGAGAGTGGAGCCGACGTGGAAGAGTGGATGAGAGAGGAAGAAGGTGCTCACAGGTGGACTATGTCCTATGCAGAAGATACAACCTAAAGAAGATTAGGGACTGTATAATAAAGAGGAAGAGAGTGAGAAGTAAACCAAAGATCAGATGGTGGAACCTAAAGTAGGAAGTTTCACTTACTCAACTCATTTGGTGAATTGAATAATCCAATTAGGGTTACCGGTGAAGGCGGTGTACACCCTAAACAGCTGGCCAGACCATCGCAGGACAATGCACATATGACCAACTACACTCTCACTAACACCAAGGGACAATTTTGGAATAACCAATTAACCTAATGTGCATGTCTTTGAATTGTAGGAGGAAACTATAATTCCTGGAGGAAACCCACGCCCAAGTCTGGCATTCAAACCCAGGACCTTCTTGCTGTAAGATGGTAGCACTGACAAAAAGACAGGAGGTGGAGCTGGAAGTTTCAGAGATGAAGATGATGCAATTTTCTTTGAGAGCGGCAAGAATAGATAGAATTAGAAATTAATATGTTAGAGGGACAGTACAGTTAGGAGTGTTTGGGGATAAAGTGAAAGAGGCTTGATTGAGATGGTTTGTGCATGTGGAGAGGAGGGATGAAAGGTATATTGGTAGAAGAATGTTGAGGATGGAATTGCCTGGTAGGGGGAGAAGAAGGGGGATACATTTTTTATTTTTTTTTTGCTGTCCTGGAAAAAGCAACTCTATCCTCTGTTGCCTTGTAGTTTCCTATGTGGGGAAAATTAAACAAGGTGTGGTGATTGCATCCTTTTTTGGTTTATTTTTTTAAATTGTTTTCTTGTGTGGAGTCTTATTGTATTTTTCAGAGATGGGGCGGCTCCCGCCGTTATGGGCTCTACCCGCACCTGCACACCTGTGCCGGATTTCCTGCAATCACCCCCAGCATTTAAGCCCTGCTGGGAGGCTTCTCCGGCACCAGAGTATTCTCGCTGCTCTCGCAGTATCTCGGCCCGTTCTTTCGCGGACTAGTTTATTGTTGTTGGGGTGTTTTTCCGGCTCACTACTAATTCTTGCTGTCTTCCCTTTCTTCCAGTGCCTCCACGAGCCCCATTGCTTCCGCCCCATCTCTGCCACATGAACACACTCGCTTCCGGTATTGCATGCCCAGCGCTTCTGCCCTACCTTTGCGATGCAGACACGCTCTCTTCCAGGATCCCTCGCCCAGCGCTTCCGCCCCACCTCTGCTACGCGGACACCATCTCTTCTTGGATTGATTGCCAGCCTCACCTGCTTGTCCCAAGTCTCCAGCCAGCCCCATCACGGTTTTCCTCCTTACCCCCCGGGACCCTGGTTCTCTTTCCTTCCATTCTACCCACTCAATAAACATATTTAACTGCCTTTTTGCCTCTGAGTGTGCTTCTGGGTTCAAAACCTTGCATTGGGTTATCCCACATAATGCAAGGTTTGTTTAGATTCACAGCCATAGAAAGCTACAGACCATGATGGATGGAGATATTGCTCTGGATGGGGTCAATTCGATTTAATTTAGTTTTATTTGTGTAGCACTATTTACAACTAACATTTACATAGCAGCTTTACATAGTAAAACAAATTTGATAAATAATTTAAACATTTCTATATAACACCTACCCATCCATAATGAGCAAGCCCATGGTGACGGTGGCAAGGAAAAACTCCCTCAGACAACACAAGAAAGGAACTGTGAGAGGAACCAGACTCAAAGGAGAAACCTATCCTCATTTGGCAATGCTACAACCAGAGTAGCAGAAACTTTAGTTTACCATGAAGTCTAGTTGGTTATCTTAGAACTCTAATGGGGATTATAGTCCTGAATCATTTCAGTAAAAGAATTTATATCACCAGCAGTTAAAAGTCATCTTCACAGTTTCTGAGTGTATATTTAGGTCCATCTGGATCATCATCAGCAGGAGCGAGGGGCTTCTAAGATCAGAACGCCAACCAGAAGTAGCACATCAGGACGAATCAAAGGATTCAGAGAGCAGGAGGATCTTGATCACTGGTATCTAAAAAATAGCATATGTACCTCAACAAAAACAGAGAGAGAGAGGGAGGTTGTTGGGTATGTTTATAACAGTGAAATGGTTAAAGAAGAGAGTTTATTAGTGCAGAGCACAAGACAGTATAACTAAAAAAGAGAACTGGAAAGACGACAGACATAAGGGCACCCTGTGTCATCAGTCAATCAGCCACTCTACTGTCGACAGACCTGGGTGAGCACGTGAGAGTGAGGGCGTGACAGCATCCCAACATCACAGTTTACCAGATCTCTCTATGCCTGAGAACCTCCAGATTTGCTCCTTTATCTAATAAAAGGCTATTAACAAAATGCTCGACTAAACAAGTAAGTTGTCAGCCTTGTATTAAAAACAGAGACTGTGTCTGAGTCCCCAACATTAACTGTAAGGGTATTCCATAACTGTGGGGCTTTGTAAAAGAAAGCTCCGCCCCTGCAGTAGTCTCCATTATTTAAGGTATCACTAAGCAGCCTGCACCTTTTGATCTAAATGGGCGTGCTGGATCATAAACAACAAGACGTTTGCAAGGTAATTTTCATGCAAGACCATTCAGTGCCTTATAAGATAAAAGTAACATTTTATATGCAATGTGAAATTTAATTGGGAGCCAGTACAGTGTAAATAAGATAGGGGTATTGCTCATATCTTCTGGTTCTTGTAGGACTCCTGCCGCTGCATTCTGGACTTACTGGAGCTTGTATATGCACCTATTAGAACATCCAGACAGTAACATATTACAATAACCCAATCTCGAGGTAACAAAAGCACATCATGCAGTGACATCATATTTCTTATTTTAGTAATATTCCTAAAATGAAAGAAGGCTACTGATATTATCTACACGAGCATCAAATGAAAGACTGAAACACCATCCAAAGTCACTACATAATCACTTATTTAATAACAACCTTATTTCTAGCTACCTGTGATCTGAGTACAAGTACTTCTGTCTTATCAGAATTTAATAAGAGGAAGTCAGTGAGCATCCAGTGTCTAATGTCCTTTACACAATTCTCAACTTTATTAAGCTGGTGTCTCTTATCTGGCTTTTCTGAAATATATGCGTATCATCAGTGTAACAAGGTCAGGTTTTTTTAATCAGAGGTTTAATAACTGCTAGTTCAAAGGATTTAGATAGATAACCAGCGCTAAGGGAATAATTAATTATATTTAATAAAGGGTTGATCAATTTCACTGCTAGTATCTGTTTAGAGAATCATGTAGGTACTGGATCTATCAGAATCAGAATGCTTTATTGATCCCAGAGGATCTATAAAGTACACAGGTTGATGATTTTGATGACGAAATTAATAAGGTTAGCTCTGTCCCTTGATTGGGGCTAAAACACTCTAGTTGCTGATCTGATAGTGGTATATTGTTATTTACCGTTTTAGTTACTGACATATCTGACTCTAAGTTTGGGGAATCAATTAAAAGCAGCATCCATATGGGCACAACTCTGGGGGCAAATTGTTCCAAGAGCAGTTTGTTCCCATTGCTTGTGTAAAGTAGCTTTTCTCTCTCTCTCTCTCTCTCTCTCTCTCTCTCTCTCTCTCTCTCTCTCTCTCTCTCACACACACACACACACACACACACACACACACACACACACACACACACACACCCAATGGAATAAGCCAATGTTTTTTGTTTGTTTGTTTGTTTTTGTTTGTTTGTTTCTTTAACCATAAAGAAACTGCAGATATCTGGACTCCTGAAACATAAGTGGGCAATTATTATTATTGCTACTTAATTTGTTAATGTATTGTGTTGCCCTTAGTGTCTCTGACCATTTGCTAACTTGAGATAGCAAGTAGGGCCTAGGGTGTGTAATAATGGCATTTGTGCCCTCATGAGTGCAGTTCTTGTCAAGCTGTTTAGGATGGACATGCCCAGAATATGACATAAATAGGTCTTAGGGCTTTCCATTCTTTAAAAAAATAAGGTTAATTAATAACTTGGCATTGCTCACAGCCAAATACAACAAATGAAATGCTGGACTAGACTGGTATGCACTCAGCATGACAATTGTGCAAAAACAGGAGTGCAAATGCCATGCAAATATAGCAAAAATACAGTAGTGGCCCCTGGCTAGAAAGAGAAGAGACAAAATACATTAATGTTTGTTAGGTTTTACCTTTGCTGTAATCTCTGCTTTGTGGTTATTGGTGGAAAAATCCTGAGTGAACTTGGTAAACACATCAGTGATGACTAAAACATTTTCCTTGCCATCCATGGCTGTCTCCAGGATAGTCCACTGCCACAAACCCTAAAGGTCTGGATGCAAGAAATGACTTCACAGGTCAGTGAATTTCCTTTGGCATTTTGGTCAAGATAGAGTGCGGGCATTTTTTTATGAACTGTTCGACCTCTTTGTGCATGCCTACCCAAAATGCTCTCTGTCTCAGCAGATTTAAGGGCCTTGGTGACCCATAGCATCATGCACACTCTCCAGTATCTGTTTATCCAGGCAGATCAGAACAAGCAGCTGAAAATAGTCTCTATAGTACACATCCTCAATCATTTAGTACAGCAATCCATCCGTTTCTCTCTGATATATTTCCCTGCTTCAAAAGTGACTTCACAGCTGTGGGAAGATTCTTCCTTTCTTGTGGACTTGGCTTCCATTTTTTATTCTAAAATGAATGGAAGACACTGGTTTGATTTATCTGATATTGTTTAACTCCTGCACTGACTAAATCAGCATTAAGGGACCTTCCCTTACAGATCCTGTTACAGATGGCAATGTAGTCATCATACTCTTCCTCATCTCTGTCAGGTTGTGGCTTCCCTGCTAATGGGCCCCATGTGAGAGCATCATCAGCTGGGTTGTGTCGCCCTAGAATATACTATACTTCAAAATCAAAAGCAGCTAACTGTGCCACCCATCCCTGCTAAATCACTCCAAGTTTTGCACTTTTGTAATGATATAAGGGGTTGTTATCAGTTATTACAGTGAACCTTGAGGCAAACAACTAACTCTGAGGCTTTTCCACTACAGCAGTTGGGGTTTGGTGCCTTGCTCAAGGGCACTTTAGCCATGAAGGTGGAGGAAGGGAAAGGTGTTACTCACTTCCCCCACCTCCACAGATTTTTCCTGCTGGCTCGGAAATCGAATGAGCAACAATAAGCGTTTAGTCCCAAACCTACTTCTTTATCCATTAGGCCACGGCTGCACACTGAAGGACTTTTTGCAGTTACTGTTCTACAATGCACTTTGGCTAAACTTAGTCTAACTATACGCACAGAGACACTGATTCTCTACATCATGCAAAGGGCCAGCAAAAACCCTTTTACATATTGTCAATAGTAACTGCATAGATAGAGTTGTGTCAATGTCCATACCAGTATCAGAGAAGCCACCGATACCAGCAGAAAAGGTTGGATTGGTATTGTAGATCACCCAAATTCATGCACCAATGTGATTCCACATAACTAAACAGTTGTTTTACACACATTAAGATGTTGTTTTCAATCCCAGAAATCATTTCTTCTTCCATGATGTGCTGATGTTGCCAGCTTCTATTTACGGCAGTTTTAGTTTATTTAAATTTAAAACAGTTACATTAGTGAGACAGATTAAGTTAATATACATAAGAATCTTTCACTTTATCATACAAGCACAAAATTTGGCACAAATGTTGTCCAGGACCTACTTTTTAAGAAAAGTACATTAGTCAACTTAGAATCCAAGATGGCTGCCATTTTAAAAAATGACCGTCTTGTCAAGTATGAAAAAACTGTTTTCAGTGCAGAAGTTGAATGAATGGGTGTATATTAATGGCATAGGCATTAAAATTTATGTTTTCTGAAATGGCAAACTCAATGGTGCTAACCTAAATTCAATATGGCTGGCAGTTTTGGTGGAAAGAAAAAATTAAACTCATGATGAGTTTTCTGCACCTATTTTATTACAGATATTGGATAATGCTGCAGCCCATCTCCTCAAGTGGTTGATATTTTTATAAAAGAGATTGATGTCAGAGCAAAGTGCCATGCTTGGTGCTGAGTCTCTTTCTCAGCAGAAACCAAAAGAATGATTGGAATAATTATGACACATGCTCAGATCATGATATGCATGGCTAGTGTAAAGTTACATTCCTGGACATCGCATGAAATTGACTCAGAATAATTATTTCTGCAATAAAATTGCTCTCATCTTTAAAATTTCCACAATTTACTATTTCTAAGTACAGAACTGGATTTCTCTTATTGAAAAACATATATTTTGATGTAAAGATCATTGAAATCGAATTATTCTTTCATAATCCATCCCAAACTTAGTATAAAACCAGTTAGAGTGGAGACCATCTTGAAAAATGGTGGCCATTTTGTTTATTCAGGTGGCTATCATGCTTTCTGGAAAGAGTAGGTTCTAAAGCACCAGTGTGCCAAATTTGGTGCTTGTATGATTTTTTTCAGTAATCTGCTTCATTACATATATTTGATGCAAGATAACATTTAAGGGATGGTACCAGTGTTGGCAATTTCAACACCAGAAATCTTGTAAGGTTTGTAAAGATGCGCCATGCAAATGAATAAATAAGCAGATAACAGACAAATTGTTTGAATATATCGTTCTGGAAGAACAGCCCTTGTCAGTTGTGGAAACATGGGATTTCTGTGCTTATTGTGCCATTTGGAGACAATCTACAATTTACCAGGATGCAAATCCATATCCAAGACTGTCATTCCTAAACTATATGAGACAGTCAGGGAACACATTACATATCACCTGTAACATGTTCAAAAAATTTGCTTTAATACAGACATTTTGAGCTCCATTCTGTGCCCACTGTCTTTGCTCAGTCCAACTGCTCATTATATTGAGATGACTCAAACATTTACTGTACAAAGTGTGGTGCTCCACGCTAACCAGTTCAGTGGCTCTCACACTAGTGCCTCAACTGCAAAGACACTTCAAGAACTGCCAGCTACCATAACAGCCAAGCAGTGGACTTTGCTGGACAAATCTACTACTGTTCTAGTACCTCTTGAATAACTGACCAGACAGATAAGCTTTTCCAACTCCTCTGCAGAAGAAGTTATCCTGTCAGTCACTGTGCTAATGGGTCTACCTACGCCTGAGAACCAGGAGGACACAGGTATAAAGACAATGAAAAGCTCCCTGCTTAAGGCTGTGAAGAAAACTTGTTATTAATAATAATAAAATAATAATAATAATAATAATTCATTTTATTTATAATGCACTTTACATTTAAAGAAAATCTCAAAGTGCTCTCAAAGAGGAAACTGGAATGTTGGAAAATGATGGAAAATTTAAATATAAATACGCTTGTTCCATATTCATTTCAATTTTAGGTTCTTTACTATTTGAGCTTACACAAGGGCTGTAGACTTTTAGTTATGTGCTATTTCAGAGACTTCATGAGTGCTGACACCATTAAGCAAGCAAAGGGTGTTCTGGCCCAAGAGATGAAGAGGATGAAGGAATCACTGAGGAGGACCACAACTGAGGCAGTAGAGCGGTGGTAGGGGCTGGCTTACTGATGTGAAGATCCACTATCACTGAGTTGTCACTGCTGTCCCCCCAGTGCAGCAAACTGGGTTATCAAAGGCCAGCCATGTCTCTCACTGTCTGTGGTGAGAGGCATGTAAAAGAACGTTCGTAAAGAGTATGCCATTGGGTTGCTGTCAGCGTGTTTCTGCCCTCGATGGCCTGGCAAGCTCTCCAGGGTGTACTCTGACCTTGCCCAGAGTTGTCTGAGACGGGTGCCAGCCTCCCTGCGACCTGAATTAGGATTAAGAGGTTCAGAAAATGAATGAATGAATTGTATACTGTCTACCTGCAGCTCCATTATTTGAACTTAATTCTTGTCTTTGTTTTATATTATTGATATTGATTATTTAGTTCTAGTTTACTTGAATATCAGAAGTTATTACACTGCTGTTTGTACTGCTATTTATTTGTGACTGCATTCAATTTTTCATTGTCAGTCATTTGTTGCATGTATAATTAAACCTGGAATTGCTATTGCACTATTTTGCTTTGCTACTGCAGTACAAAAATTTAAGTTATGCAGCCTACTCTTGACAAAAATCAGCAATGGTTCTTTTACATGCCTCTCACCACAGACAGTGAGAGACATAGCCAGCATTTGATAATCCAGTTAGCTGCACTGGGAGGGACAGCGGTGAGAACCCGTTGATAGTGGGGCTTGAACCCCTGACCTTGGGATTAATAATCTAGCACCCTACAACTGGGCCACCACTGCCCCCACATATAAAGTGTTATTTATAAATGTATACTTTATTATCTATACATGTAGCATTTAATTTATATTAACTGGTTTTAAATCAGTGGAATAACATCAGAAAAGTTGGATGTTGTCCAAGCTCCTGATTTCCCAAATTCCAAGTTGAATGAATGTCCCATCACAAACTTTGACTTCAGAAAGTTTTTCAGCGTTTGGGTACAGTGGATTACAGCATAACTTCAGGAGAAGAAAAAACTGAGCATGGTGAGGGAACAATTGTTTATAACAGCTGCTCTAACATACAGTACCAGTCAAAAGTCTGGACACACCCATTCATTTTAACCGAAAAAGGAGGCGTGTCCAAACTTTTGGCTGGTAGTATATATATATATATATATATTGCAAAATAAAGTAATAAAATGGTTAGGATATAATGTGTTAGGGTATTGATTATCTGTTTGTGTTTATAATGTACAGATCTACACAGGGTGCACAGGCAAAAATTAATACAGATGTTTTTAATGCATGGGTATCAGATGAGTAAGACTATTATCAGATACTGTAAGGCCAAGTATCGGTATTGGAAATAAAAAAAAAATACAGTATCACAACTACATACAGGATCTTCATATATATAGACATAAGAAGAACTGTAGCTCTTTCACTTTGAAAAGCACAGGCCATTCCCGAACAGCTGCCACCTTGGAGGGATCTATCACACTACCATCTGCAGAAATCCGATGCTCTAGAAATGTGCCTCGTTCTGAAAGAAATTATATTTTTTCAATTTAACTTTGAGCCTAGTGTGTTTCAGTCTTTTAAACACTATGTCAGGTCTTTCTAATTGGGACTGGGAGAAGTACGCTAGTATATCAATTAAATATACTAACTTTATCTCAAAAATCAAGCCTTTCAAAGTTGCATCTTTGAAATGTTGCTGGCCCATTGCAAAAACCCATAAGCATGCACAAATACTCATACAATATAGTGTTGTGAATGCAGTCTTATGTCATTCAACCTCATCTACTGCCTCCTGGTGGTAACCACTTGCAAGATCGATGGTGGAAATTTACTTTCATGGCATCGAAGTTCTCATTGATGTGGGGTAACAGGAAAGCAGGTCTCTTGGTTCTCAGGTTTATACAGATAGACTTATGCTGCCTTCACTCTATCAGACTACCACCACAGAGGAGGTCTATAAGCTCTTACTTTTTCTAAGTATGCCTTTTTTTAAGAGGAAGTACAAGAACATATGAAGAGTTCGAGTTCAAAAACAGATAAGTGCCATTGTTTTAATTATGAGTAAAACAACTTTTTCTGTAGCTTTATTTTAAAGCTACTGAAAAAAAGGTTTTGAAAGCTACTGGGAAAAGTTTTTTTAAAGCGACTGGGGAAAGATTTTTTTTTTTCTCCTTTTTTTTAAAGCTACTTAAAAATAGTTTTTCTCATGATTAAATCAATGGCACTTATCTCTTTTTGAACTCAAACTTTTCATATGCTCTTGTACTTCCTTATCCTGATTAGGTGGGATGTGTTGGTAGGTCTAGTAACATGTATATCATGGACCAACTTAATTTCATGCTTCACTTTGTCAGTTAAGCCAAGGTAATCGTTCAGTTCATTCATTCATTTTTCTTTCTTAATCCTAATTAGGGTTGTTTTACAGTGTTTAACAGTGTGTCTCTGCATTTGCTGAAATTTGTCTTTACCAAATGTGTCAACAAGCTATGATGTAAAACACTAACACAGTCTTGTGCTGCAGTAGCACTGTCAATGGCTTTTAAACCCAAAATTCTCCAGTTAGGGTTTTTCAGACCCTTTGTTTCAACTTGATTTTTTAGTTTTAGATTTTACCTCAAAAGTGTGTTATTAACTGAAAAAACATATTCAACCTGCAATAACTCCCTAAATATCAATCCCCCACCCATGATATTCTGTATGCACATAGTCTGAGTGTCTCCCAGCACATCATTAGACAGATCAAACAAAGAAGAGAATCTGAACAATTTAACTTTAAAAATTACAAGTCCAAAAATTGTCTTTTTGATCACCCCCCCTCCCAAACAAAGAAGAATTACTCAATTGCAAGAACATTTTGTGTAGCTTGTGTTGAAATTACTATATGTAATTGATTTTACATGAACAAAATATGAATAGATTATAGTTATAGCAAGCCAGGGTTATACAGTATTTTAACAGGGTTAAATGTATTATGTTATACAGTCATCAAAATTTGATGCCAGTTTTCATGGCCCGTTGAATGAGTCCACAATGCAATTTTAGTTAGTACCAAATTAAACAAGAATTTTAACCCTGGCAAGCTCATTCATTCATTTTCTGAACCGCTTAATCCTAATTAGGGTTGTGGGATCTCAGCCGACTCTGGGCGAGGGCAGAGTACACCCTGAACAGCTTGCCATTGCAGGGCAGAAACACGCTGAAGGCTATGCAGCCTACTCTTGACGAAAATCAGCAATGGTTCTTTCACATGCCTCTCACCATAGACAGTGAGAGACATGGCTGGCCTGTGATAACCCAGTTAGCTGCAATGGGTGGACATGAGTGACAACCCGTTGATAGTGGGGCTTCGATCCCCGACCTTGGGATCAGTAATACTGATAACAGTAATACCCCTATCCTGGCAAGCTGTATTTCTATATTCTATATTGATATACTATATTTCTAATCATGTTAGAGCCCTTAAAATTGGTAATCAATCAATAATGTACAATTTTTTTTATGTATGCAATTATTACTCATATTTTTTTCCTCATTATAAAATGCATTTTTATTAGTTTTAAGTGTAAATTGTTGAAACCCTGACCTTTGCTTGAGCTGTTTAATAATTTGGTATATGCAGGGTGGTACTCTATGTGCTCACCAAATTTCATGGCTATGGAATTAATATACTATATAATACTGTACTAATCCTGCAAGGGAAATTATTACCTCTGCATTTCAAATGAGAATTTTAGGGAACTATTGCAGTCTGAAAACGACTTCTCATCTAATATGTATTTTTCCAAAGTATGATAGAAAAAAACTCCCAAGAGTACAAAAAATAAGACATTCTAAAAATGCATTCAAAATAAAAGACATACGTTTTCAGTGTCAAACATATAAAGTTTGAACAAAATCTGAGACAGTGCAGCAACACCTCTATCTGAATTTTCACTGACTTACCCATTTACTGGCTACTCTGTTTTTTAAAGTAAAAGAAATATATATTATCAAATAAACAATTAACGTAAAAAAAAAAAGAAAATAAAATTCCTAATGGTGCATCTTTCACTCCGCAAACTTCACTGCTCTTACTAAATGAAAACTCATTTCTCTCATTAGATGTGAAATATTGGTGACTAACTCAGTTAAGTAACAGTTTTGTTCATCAAATTAATAATTAGGATTGATTTATGAAGAGATTGAATATTGCAGTTAAATTATTATGTCCGTGTGTTGACATTCACATTATCTTTTTCTTAATATAATATTTAAAACTGAACCTTTCTGTCTTATTATTCATTTCTTCTTCCCTTTTTTCTTAGTATTATTATAATTAAAAGCCTTGCATTTCTTTCTTGTTATTCACTAAATTCTCTTCTTCTTCTTCTTCTTCTTCTTCTCCTTCACTAATAATAATAATAATAATAATAATAATAATAATAATAATAATAATAATAATACTATTCACTCATATATTGTTATAGTTGTATTTAATACCATACTACACTCCAGCTGTATTTGTTGATACAGTTGTGTGAAGTGGATGTTGTCTGTTATGTCTGTGATACAGCTCACCTGGATTGATTACTCAGCGTGGTGTATTTTGCCATTTGAATGTAGAAATGCTTTGGGCCTATTTGTCTTGATATAATACAGTGTATTAATGCTATTATACATTTACAAAATACATTATATGCACTTCGATCTTGTTGTTGCACTTCACTGTATTTGTAGCTTTTAATGTGACTCGTTTTTCAGGCCCCCTCCAATTTGGGACCCGGCCCTCATTGCAAATTACTTGAATAGCCCTGGCTTATCATCTTCGTTGTACTTATTCACCATTTATTTGCCAAACTGCTTAATCCTGTTAGGGGAGGCTGTAGCCTACCTCAGTCAACACTGCGCGAATACACCCTGAACAACTTGAATCCAGACTATCTTAAGGCAACACACACAACCATTCACATCCACATTCACACCTAGGGACAATTTGTAACAACCAATTAGCCTAATTGGCAAGGGTGATTCTGTGTGGAGTTTGCATGTTTTCCCTGTGCAAACTCCACACAGAATCACCCTTGCCAAGCCTGGGACTCAAACCCAGGACCTTTATGCTGTGAGGCGGACAAGCTAACCACTACGCCACCCAAGTGTGATTTTATAATTCATTGTTTTTCTCTCTTCTCATCAAAAAAGGAAATAAAAACTGTAGACTTTGTAAAGTGTTACTTCTTCTCAACAGAGAAACTGAACTGTACAGAGTAGAGATGACTGTGTGGGGAAAGGAGGCCACTTGGTGATTACAACCAGCCAGACTGAACAGACCACATGTTTTGTGGAGAATTTTTAGAATTTAAAAAAATTTTTTTTAGAAGGACTTTCCTCTAATTTGCGAGATGGGCCCTCCATGGATTGAATTTGTTTGTTCAGCATATCCCAAAGAAGCTTCATCAGATTGATTCATCAGACTTCTTCCATTGTTTTATGATCCAGATCCTGTTGCTCATGTGCCCACTGTAAACACTTTCAGTGGTCAGCATAGGCCTACACCTGAAACACCTGAAACCTTTCTATCATGATCAAAATGAACAATTTCTTCAACAATTTGTGTCTATCACATTGTATCAGGTATTAAGTTGCAGGCCAGTTTGAAGCTGTGAGAAATAAAAAGGCTGTAGCCCAAAAAAGAAAAGAAACAGTTGTCAGAAATAAACCTGCAAAGAAAACATCGACTCAGTTATCTTCATGAGCCATTCGAAGTTGCTTGGTCAGTTTTAGATGAATTTTTCTGAGTCTGGTAAAAAGAGTTTTTTGTATGTCAACCTTTACATAGTTTTTAGATTAGAAATCTACATAAATTTAATTTTTTTTTTAAAAAGATTTTTATTTTTTATTATAGAATGTTTTTTGAAGGTCATTGGTTCTTAACTTTTAAAAAGTTGCTTAAATTCTTGAAATCTCCTAAATTGTCTGAACAAAATTGGCCATATTGCAGGAACCATACCTGCTCCCTGAATGATTTAATACCAAACTGACACAGTCAGGAATATGGAAATATGCATAACTCATATAGCCCAAAATGTGACTCAACACCTGTTTTTATATGATGGGTCACATTTGTGCCACATTAGCTCTATTTTTAATCTTAGTGCTAATCAGTGTACAGGATTGTTGCATGGCAACATTTCCTTTTCCAAACCATTTCACACTTTGTATCTCAAAGCCTATCTGATTATAAATAGTTAATTTCTTCCTGGCATTTTGTTTGAAATCATTTAATTGTTAGGTTCAAGAAGAGAGGATTTCGATCAATGAATATCCAATAATGTGAATCCAAACTGCAAGTCAAGCCCAGGTACATCATGCTGTAATCTGAAAATAATAGAAATTTAAATTTGTTTTCATTTTTAAGTAATTAAATTTTTGAGAAGATTTTATATTGAATATTACTTAAATTGTAGGAGCTATAAATAGTCATGCAATTTTTGTTATGCAAAAATAAATATAAATACATTTTCCCACCAATTAGTGTTATTTAATTAGAGTTTAACTTGTTAACTGTAGGGTGGCATGGTGGCTTAGTGGTTAGTATGTACATGTCACAGCAAGAAGGTCGTTGGTTTGAGTCCTGAACACGGCAAGGACGTTTCTGTGTGAAGTTTGCATGTTCTCTCTGTGCTTGTGTAGGTTTCCATAATTGGCTGTTCCATATTGTTCAAGGTATGAGCGTTAGTGTGAATGGTCATGAGTGTGTTGGCTCTATAAGAGACTGATGAACTGTTCAGAGTGTACTCCACCTTTGTCCAGAGTTGGCTGAGATAGGCTCCAGCCTCTGCAATACCAAAGTAAAATTAAGTGTTTCATCAAGTGCAAGAGTGAGTGAATGAATAAATGAATAAGTGGTTAACTGTAGCTATGAACTAAAGGAATGGATTGTACACTCCCATAAGGGAAAACAGTATTAGACACTACACACAAGAAACAAACTACAAGTCAAGAGTAACTTCTGCTTGTTCATGTGAACGGAGGTTAAGATTTGGGTGAGATTCAGAAATGCAAGTCATCAAAAGAAATACTGATTTTACCATCTGTAAAATAGAAATCTGATTTGATTTATTGATTGATTTAAAGATTAAATTTTAATTTATGTAATGTAAACTTGGCTTTTATAACCAAGTTATAAAATACTTTTATAACATATATTCTTATATATAACTGCTTTTCCAAAAGATAAGCTTCTAAAGACATTCACATAGGCTGTTACAAATTTCCCCTAGGTGTTGCTGTGAGTGTGAATGGTTTTGTGTGTGTGTGTGTGTGTGTGTGTGTGTGTGTGTGTGTTGGCCCTGAGATAAAAAGGGCTTCAGACCACCCGCGACCCTAGTAGGATTAAGCGGTTCAGCAAATGGATGGACAGAGGATGTGGGCATGCTATTCTCAGATTACTGATGCCAAGATTGTGCTGAAGTAATAGAAATATTTTTATAAGTTTTAAATGTATGTTGTATGCCTTTTGTCATGATTTTCTTAACACATTTTATATAGACTGATCACTCACTTACTCATTTGTTGAACCACTTAATCCTATTAGTGTCGCAGGGAGGCTGGAGCCGCGTCTCAGCCGATTCTGGGTGAAGGTGGAGTACACCCTGAACAGCTTGCTTAACTGTTGCAGGGCAACACATACACAACCATTCACACTCACACCTAGAGGCAATTTGGAACAGCCAATCAGCCTAAAGTCTATGTCTTTGGACTGTTGGAAGAAACTGGAATACCCGTTGGAAACCCACTTAAGCATGGGAAGAACATGCAAATTCCACACAGAAACGCCCTCGCTGCCCAGGACTTGTGAGACTCTTCATGCTGTGAGATGGTTGTGCTAACCACTGTGCCACTGTGCCGCCCTTGCAAACATAACAAAACAAAAAAACTTCCTGGCAACAGAATTTTGACTGGTTGAATACTTTGCCTGTATCCTAGTGAACCAATAGCAGAATGAATTCACTAATAGTGACTTCAAAGCAGGTGTATGCTGTACTGGTGAGCTGTTCAGGGTGTACCCCACCTTTGCCCAGTTTTGGTTGAAATAGTCGGCTTCAGCCTCCCCACGACCCAAGTATTATAAAGTGGATTGGCAAATGAATGAATGATTTTAAAACTTTATGTAAGTTACATTGGAGAAGAGAATCTGTTAAAATCCTATAAATGTAAATGTAGTGTTTATTTTAAAAGTAAAATTAAACATTCTTGTGAACTTAAGACATTCATTTTGATTTACTTTTTTGAGTTAAAATGCTCCTTTGACTCTCATAAGATTAAGCCGCTTGAGAAATGAGTGAGCGAGTTAACACACTGCCACAGATTCTCCGAAATAACATCACAGATTTTATACAGCTCACACCTGTGCCAGTGTTTGGGGGCTGTGTTGATGGAGGGTGTCTATGTCATGTTTCTTCCTTAAAAAGCTGTGTAAAACTCATTTAGGTCATTGGTTAATTATTTTGTATTAATGAGATGGAGTCAGTGTGACCAGTAAATGCTAACTACTTTTCAGGTTTTCAGAGTACCTCTGCTTAGCTGCTTTAATTCTCTTAGTTTGTTTTCACATGCCTTTAAATGTCCTTGTCTCCCCTCCTGTAAGCTTCATATTTTGACAGACATAGCCTATGTACTGCTGAGAACCATGAATTGTTGTTGAACTTGATGTATGTCTTAATGGGACAGATGACTAGTGGTGGTTTAGTGGTTAAGTCTCTGGGTTGCTGATCTGAAGGTAATGGGTTCAAGCCATGCTAGTGCCAAGCAGCATTTGCTCTCCAAAACACAGCAAATGTGGTGACGTGATCTGCCATGTCAGAAATTGGTCTCACAGGTTTGTTAACAGCATGCAAGCATGCAGCCTCGGAGTTCTAATCAGTTTCTAGTCAATTTAACAACCATTGGAGCGATGTCAGTGAACCTGACATTAATGTACATGATTTAGGGAATGATTTATTCGCATATACACCCATGGGGGAAAGTTTGGGGTCATGTTTCAGTGAAGAGGATTAAGACAACAGGGAAGAGCGTCTCAAAAACACTGCATAGTGAGCATTGTCTGTGATCAGATTTCAACCCCATTTTGTGTAACTTAATTATACACAAACCAACATATGTAAATATATCACGTAGCTATACTGTGTATAAATATATAGCGTATTTAAATCTACTCAAGCATCTATAAAAATTAGTAGCTACATAAAGGGTGCAGTACAATGTATATATTATATATATGAAACTTTTTATTATTATTATTTTAGATGCATGTATAAATGCATGGTACAGCTCATTAAAATCTGTTAAAGTAATTTGATCATCCATGAAATATTAACTAACCTCAAGAATCGACTCTGAAGCCTTTATATACACTGTATGTATATCTGAATCAGGGAATCGAGTCTCCTCGGAGTCAGTTCCCAGCCTGCCCGAACGCTGTGGTTGTTATTCAGGGATACAGTCCTCTCGCGGGAACTTTATGCAAGCTTAATCCATCCTCGTTGGACTTGCTACAAAATTCCATTAAGCATATGTCTCAGGTTTTCAGTTTTTTGCACGCGTGAAGACCGTTTTCAGCCATACTGGACATGTTTTCACTTTCACACTTTTGCTGAGCCCAGTGTGTGACGTTTCATGTACCACGTGATCTAACTTGACCTAGTTTAGCCTGTTTGGAAACTGTGGGCTTAAAGTGCCGGGAAACACAAAATTGAACTCAAATATTACAGTACACACAGCTGTGATAAATGTTGGAACTGAAAGGTTTGATTTATTAAGTCACCATGAAC
>JAQMYF010000013.1:25001181-25014899 GCA_030014195.1 Neosilurus mollespiculum | reverse complement strand
GGATACCCCCCCCCCCCCAGTGCTGCGAACTGTGTTATCAAAGGCAAGTAATGTCTCTCACTGTCTGTGGTGAGAGGCATGTAAAAGAACCATTGCCTCCCCGTGACCCTAATTAGGATTAAGCAGCTCAGAAAATGAATGGATGAATGAATGAAGCATGATCAGCAACTAATAAATGTGTATATTACAGCCATGGAAATATGAAATAAAATATTTTATGACAAATCTCTCACTGTCTTAAAAATCTAAGCAAAATTACTGACCTGAAAAACACAAAGGTCAACAAGTTCAGTTTTGGCATGCACAAAAACTGAGTGCAAAATCTTGCATGGTTTATTTAAATTTTTTAGAGTCTTTATTGTCTAATATTCAGCTAATTCCAATTCAGAAATTACAGTATCTTTTATGGCAAGCTCATCAATTTGGAGCTAACTGCCAAACTAATGTAACTGACAAGCCTCACAGTTCATTTAATGTAAAATAGGAAAAATGCTTACCTTCAAAACAGTTTGAGAAGTAAAGAGGACATAACACAGAGGTGGGAAGATATAAAAGGTAGCCTATAGGCCAGTAGTGATTCAGGGAAGGAAATATGGTGGTGTTGGTAAAGACTGGTTGGAGTGTGTTGGTAAGGGCATGTTTGGTCAAGTAAAACTCAGACACAGCTAAAGCAACAATAAGGAGTTTTAATCTAAGTGACATACCTAAAAACATGCAGAAAAACAATGAAAGCACAGCAAGCAGTGATGAAAGCATGCTAGCATTCAAACTATTGTATTTTTCACTGTGGCTGGCAGCTATGTGCTGTGAAAGATGTTCTTGCATTTTCAAGTGGTTGTACAGACCACAGAATTACACAGTGTGTAGCCTGCCTGGGTGACTAACGTGGAAGAAAGCTGTATTCTGGGCTTTATATGAATAAAGTATGAAAATAAATTACTTGAATTACTGGACTAGATATACTGTATAAAATTTCAAAAAAGTTGTGGTGATGTGTAAAAAAATACAGAATGTAATGATATGCAAATCTCATAAACCTATATTTTATTCAAAATAGAATATATACATTATATTGAAAGTGGGGCATTTTACTGTTTCATGAAAAATATTAGCTCATTTTGAATTTCATAGCAGCGACATGCCTCAAATAATGGTACAGGGTAACAAAAAAAGCTGGAAAGTTAAATGGTACTAAAAAAAACAACTAAAAGAAAATTTTGCAACTAATTTGAATTAATTGGCAACAGGTCTGTAACATAACTGATATAAAAAAAAGTGCATCTTAGAGGGGCTGAGTCTTTCAAAAGTAAAGATGAGCAGAGGTTCACCAATCTGCAAAAAAAAAAAAAACTGTGTCCACAAATTGGGGAACAATTTCAGAGTTCCATTCTGTGTTTATTGAAAGTTAAGCTGCTCTACAGTTGATAGTATGTGCTCCCACCCACACCCACTCTTCTCTATAAAGCCACCCATCCATACTGGGGATCATCATAATCAACCTGATGTGCTAGATCCTTTACCTACATGTTTCTTTAAACAGATTATTAAATGAAGTTAATTCCTCCCTTGGCACTGGTTATGTATCTAAATCCTTTAAACTAGCAGTTATCAAACCTCTGATTAAAATATCTTCTTAGAGCTTAAGGGGTCTTCGAGCATAGAGCGTTCTGGTTCTGGTTCTGTAAGCCTTCAATTTTTTTTTTATCCTTCTGGTTCTCTCCTTTTTGTTCCACTGTCATAGTTTTGCTGGAGTCCCTGCTTTCACTCAGCATTGATAAATTTTCTTTTTTAACAATTAGACTGCTATGTGACAACTGCTATTTTAACAATTAGACTGCTATGTGGTTCGGTTTGGGAACACTAAGTATGTGTGTGTTTTTTTGTTGAGGTACACATGCTACTTCTGAGTTATGAGTGATCCTAATCCTTTTGCTGTCTGAACCCTATGATTCGTCCTGATATGTTACTACTGGTTGAAGTTCTCAGCTTAGAAGCTCCTTGCTCTAACACTTAGATGGTCCGCCGGATCTGACGGTGACATCTGGGCAGGTGTGAACCCACAGGTGGCTCTGGAGTCCGATGCGGCATCTATATGTACATGCACAGTTGGACTGTGGGAGGAAACTAGAGGGCCCAGTGGAGACCCATGCACACATGAGGAGAGCATGTAAACTCCACAGGGGAACACTTGAGTCCAGGACTAAAACCCAGGTTCTTGCTGTGAGCTAACCACTACACCACCATGCCAAAGGTAAACTTCTTTCAATGAAATTCACATTTCCTGGGTTTAGCGTATAACTAATGCTGAAGCAGGAGGGAAGGCACCTGACAGATATTTTGAACATGTTCATCAAAACAAAAGTAATAAATAGATGATTATGAAACAGGACAACATCTCTTGAATTGGATATCGTTTATAAAGTCTTGGAATACAGAATGCACATTAGCAAGCCCGTATGGCATTGCATTGTACATATATACATTGTACGTATTGTACATTTGCAGACATAGTGCTAAATGTGTAGTGCTAAATGCGATTTCCATTCATCACCTTCTCAAGAATAGATGTGGTATTAAGCATTCCTCAGAATAAATTTGGTGTAAAATTTGGTGCCACTGAGTTGTTCATTGTCTGACACAATAAGCAGAAAAAAATGAGGATACTTCACAGTGACTGCATCAAGCCACAGGTAGTCAATGCAGGGCCAAAGTCCACCACATTTTTTATTTATTTTTTTTACAAAAAAAGACGCTGATGGAAACAGGAGAGGTGGAGCGGCTAATGAGCTCCTGTCTGAGCAACGTGGCCACATAATCTGCCATTGCCCAAGTTTCAGTCTCAGGCAAGGTATAAAACCAAGACAGATGGGGTGTTGTGCCAGGCAGGAGTTCAATGGCACAATTCCAAGCCAAAAACTGAGGGTGACGGTAGCTTTTACAGCACAAAATTCTTCTGCCAGTGGCAAATATTGTGGGAGTATGGTATTGGGAAGATGTCCTTCTGGCAGTATCAAAACAGAGATGCATGTATCTTTAGGGATATAAACTGGAGATGGAACATTAAAGGGAGCAGAAGCAGAGCCAGGAGAGAACTGGCATGATTGAGTGCTGAGATTGTGGCAGGTCAAGAAAAGTGGATTTGTGCAGGATGGTTTGGCAGTATGATTAATTTAAAGGGAAGAGTGACATGATTGGTGGAAGTGTTGCAAAAAGGTTGACCATCCAGAGCAGTAACAGTGGCCAGCTGGGTCAGAATAATCTTCTTCTTTTGGCTGCTCCCATTAGGGGTCGCCACAGCAAATCACCCTTTTCCATCTCACTCTGTCCTCTGCATCCTTCTCCGTCACACCAGCCTAAGAAGTTGCCATCCAGTTTGAAAGACAGAGACACAGATTGGTTACTGAAACACAAGGACACAAATTAAACTGAGCTTTTGAAAAAAATTACATAAGATAAGATGATACATGGTCACTTCTTAAGGAGCACTGAGCAAGCCAGTGTCCACTGCAACCCCTTACACTGGTGGCAGGTGTGTAAGGAGGCTAATATGTAAGATGAGCCTAGATACATGAGTTCTAGAGCTGGTTTATTTTTAATTGTCTCTAGGACAGGTGAGATGTAGAAATCCTGATTGTTCTGACATTCCCACAGTCTAGCATGATGAGGAGAAAATGAGGAATGAATTTGCCCCTGAGATGCTGATCCAAAGTTGTAGCTAGAAAGATGACTTGATCTTGTAAAGCAAGTAATATTTTATAATATTATTACATACTTTAATATTACATATTACATATTTAATATATTTAAAATATAAAATTTTCATTCATTCATTCATTCATTCATTCATTCATTGTCTAAGCCTCTTAATCCTAATTCGGGTCGCAAGGGGGCTGGCGCCCATCACAGCCAACTCTGGGCGAGGGTGGGATACACCCTGGACAGCTCACCAAGCCATCGCAGGGCAAATATCTAGTATTTTGCACACTAATATTTTGTTGGACCACCTTTAGCCTTGATTATAGCACACATTTGCTGTTATACACAACCTTAGGCAGTGACGCAACATTCTTCCATCTAAAGTTGCTTCCCCCCCCCCCCCCCTTTTGCCAAGATCTTCAATTTATGACAAGAGGACCAATCACTCAAAAATATGAATAAATATCAGTATAGGGAGAGATTAAACCAATAAAATGTCAGATGAATGGGGAAATGGTCAGTCTTGTGGGCACTGGTATCATTTGACTTTAGCCATTTTTCTTGTGTTTTGACATGCTGCCTAGAAATAAAATGTGTTTTTTTATTAGAAATAAAGCCATTGCTCCTTGATTGTCATAGTTAGGAATCCCCTCTTCTTTGTGGTCCTCTGGATCTCTTAATTATTGTCCTCAGCTTTTCTCTGGTTCTCTGTCTCGAACAATGATGCTCAAAATCTCCTGTGCTTTGCAGTAAAGCTGTGACTGAAATTCACAGTGCTCAAGCGATCATGGCCTACGCCACCCCTTGAGAGTTGTACCAGTTTTTGTTACATTTACTGTTTTAATAACTTTCATTTTTTAAAAGATTTTGAAACATGTCCATGGGGATTTCCCCATTTTGCTGCAAAAGCATTAGCGAGGCCATGCACTGATGATAGGAAAGCAGGCCTGGGTCTCAGTCTTATAATTCTGTTCAACCCAAAGTATTTGGTGAAGTCAAGGTCAGGCTTCACCGCACTTTGTGCACTGGGGCCTTGTGATGCTGGACAACATTTGGGATTTAAACTTCTACTATCAGTCTCATCACTCATTTAGCAAACTGATTAATCCTACTAGGGTCACGGTAAGGCTGACGCATGTCTCAGGGGACACTGGGCAAAAGCAAGGTACTCTATGAACAGCTCCCCAGAGCCTCGCAGGGCAACACACAAACAACCATTCAAACTCACACTCACCACTAGAGTCAATTTGGAATAGCCAGTTAGTCTAATGGGCATGTCTTTGGACTGTGGTAGGAAACCAGTGTACCTGGAAGAAACCCACACAAGCATGGGGGGAACATGGAACATGGAGCCTAGGAATTGAACCCAGGACTTTCATTTTGTGAAGCAGAAATGCTAACCACTACACCACCGTCGCACCCCTTTAAAGTTCCATTGAACTTAAACATTAATGCTACAGTAAATAATACACAGACATTCTAGAAAATTCTGGAAATATCTGAGAACTCATAGCGGAGTGGTGCTCTGTTGTTTAGATATTTTTGGGCATATACCAAAATTTGAAAAAAAAAAAAAAAGGTTGAATTTGAATTCTGAGTACTCCTGTGTCCTCCCACAGTCCAAAGACATGCACATAAGGCTGACTGGCTGTTCCAAATTGCCCCTAGGTGTGTATGTTGGCCATGCGATGGTCTGACTTGCCTAGTAGGATTAAGCGGTGCGGAAATTGAGTAAGTGAGAGAGTGGTTTCATCTAAAAGAGCACAAATGGTTCCAAAATGCTCAGATGCCATCTGGTGGTCACCTGCAGATTTTTTTTTATATTATTATCATCGTGTTACATTTCACAAAATCACAGTCATGCTAGTCAAATAAATGTAACCCTCCAGCTCCAAACCAGTCACATGGGTAATTTTTTCATAAATTTATTTATTTGTTTGTTAATTTTATTTATTTATTTAAGTATTTGCATAATTTTTATTTTTGATCGAGATATGGACAAATGAAATTTTAACTACAAGGGTTACATTGGGGGGGGGGGGGGGTTTAATTTCTGTAAAATCTACCAACTTGAAATTTAACACAAATATTTAACCCTATGAAATCCTTACCTATTTATTAGTTAAAGTTAATAAATATATTTCACTTGGAACATTCTCAGAATAGAACATTCTCTGTTTCATCCAACCAATACTTGATTAATCATAATGTCTAAACATTTTTCTAGAATTTTATGCTAAAATCTTAAAATTAATTAATCCTCTATATTTCAAAATATGGTCCTGCAACTTCCGAATGGTTTGGTGCTGGAGGGTCACAATTTTACAGCGCATGGTGGGTTTTCATTTGATATCTGATCCACCATACACAAGACAGCGGTCTACCTTTACAAGCTTTGGAAAAGCTACGTTTTTAGAGTCCAAATTCAACTCATGGCCTTACTGTCTCTTATCCACCTGTTTTACATCTTATTTTGGTTTTGTGGCTGTTTGCAATAACAATAACAAGACTGTGTGACTGTCAGGAACGATCTTGAGTATGTGCAATAGCTCAGTTAGCCTAATGTGCATATCTAATGTGTGGCAGTGCAGCACCGATTTGTAGAAAGTGGAAAAGTCTAAGAGCGAGTGTTAAGAAACCGAAGAAGGCATATGATTTCAGGAGAAATAAAAAAAGATGGCCATACATGACCTGATAGCTATTGCTGTTTGAAATCACCATTTTCAAAAGCTCTGCCCTCATGAATCATTTGACAAAAGGTCATGATACTTGGTATACAGGTTCCACTCCATACATGTTGGAGATTTGTTTGTTCAAGTTTTGCCTCTTGAACCTTTCACTTCTGCCTACTTGGATTGTGAGCTAATTTGAACAATTAGAATTTGAGCAAAAATGACGTCTTCTACTGAAAGGTTGGACCGATTTGCAGGAAAATTTAAACATGTTATCATGAACCTATTCTTGACTTAAATTGTGAATGGAGAAGGTGCTAGGTCAAAAACCATGGCCACCACAAGACAGTGAATTAGCAAGATTTCTTAATTATTATGTGGTTGAACCAATATAATTCACTGTTGCATCAATCATTCTAAAGTCTCTTGTCCACAATTACAAGCCCTCAGTGTCAGGATATTCGAAATTTGAAAGGAATCATTAAAAAAACACAGATTCCACAAGCGCTTGAACATGCACATTTAACCCAATTTTTACATCTGACAAATATTAAATATTCATTTAAAAATCTTTTTCGCATCTACTGTAAATTCAATTGATGCAAAATTGCACTTGTAGGGCCTTTGGGCTATGCTCTTACTAGATTGTAATGGAAAAGTTGCTAACTCCAAGAACATCAGAGCTATTTGTCAATCAAACTGCAATAGTGACATAATGCATATTATTTTATATCTAATACTCATGTGCTCCTGAACTGCTGGCCAGATCAACACAAAACTTGGTCATTAAAACCCTTTCACTGACTGTATAATTTCAACACCCCAGGGAATTCTCTTATTGGCACCAAGACCCCGGACTTGCTGCGTGCAGCTATATTTGTACTTTAAAGTTTTAGAGTACAGCATATATTGTTGACCTGCTTCATCGCTCAAAGTAGAAAAATGGCCAACAATATGCCACCACATACATTTAATATAGTTCATGAGTCACTGATTTATGCATCACATGAAATACAGCTTGAACCTATTTTCAATTGAGTATTAATTTAATATTAATATAAATATGACTTTCTGCCATTCTATCCAAATCTATATGTATGGCAGGGAAATGTGCTATTAATACAGTATATCAGTACAGAGAGAGGAAAATTAAACATTTATTATTTTAAACCATACCACATGAAATTATGATGGTCAGTAAAGGCAACAAAATCCTACAAAAGGATGCTTTGTATGCTCCTAATCTAACAGCATGTGAAACTGTATTTTCTTCTTGTCCTCTTGTCATTGTGTCATTAAGGTTTTCTTTTCATTTTTTGGCTAATTTTATAACATATTGACCTTCTCTTACAGCTCATGTTTAGTTTATGGTTTTGTGCTTCTGTCTTTGAAGCAACTTAGTAAAAATAAGGTCAAGCAAATGATTAATGTACTTTCACAGCAGGGTCTTTAGCTTTCCAACAAGTGACACTTTTTTCCAACTAGACTGCAGGTTGTCTCATAAACCGTTTCAGTATGCCAGTATGCCTTTTTTCCTACCATGCGAATAAAGGTGCACATTGTTTCATAGCTCTTGCTTGAAAAGTGAAAAGTACTAAAGGGTTTTGAGGGCGGAGTCTTGAGTGGGAACGGTGTAGTTTTCACATCACACCATAATTTGAATGATCGTATGACTGGTATTCCGCTCTTCTTACTGGTCCGTCTGTGCATAGCAAACGGGTGCATAGCATTCCTTTGTTCTATTTTGTTTGATCTTTGGATCCATTACAAACAAAAAAACCCCCTAAATTTCTACAAACATTTTTTTTTCCATAGCTCAGCATATTATACATTTTATGTGTGCTTTCATACACTCTACATATGTCTAGGCATTTTCATGGAACATGTGAGGGTCAGCTGACAAAAGATTTGCTGAGCTGGCTAATCAGAGTGAATAGCTGGTAGAACCCAATTCAGTTTCTCATTTTGCAAAGAATTTAACCTTTTCCCACTTAATCCTTTTACTCCCCTGGCAAAGGACTGAATCTGAAGGATCAAAGCTCAAACTCATTAGATAGTGTAACCCCAGTATATAGACAATAAATAACCAGACAACAGGCTTTTTAACTTGGTTTATTTAGTGACAATGTTAAAAATAGGCAACCATGCTGTCTACAGTCATCCTTTCACTGAGTTTTACAAACTTTAAATCACGCCTTTCTTATTATACTAACAACCCAGATCATCATGACAAAAGTAAACTAAGAAACCATTCCTTGATTATTTTTCACACGGTTAAACCCAGGTTTTTGTGGCTTTGTTTTTTCTTCTACTCTTGTCATGCCTGCCCCTTAATCTTCTTCTCCTGGATGTTGTGGTTTTGAGAGTTGACATGGATGGAGTGAAAGTCTGTAGTCCTGGGGAGAAAAGATGCCCAGTGCTTTCCTCAGTGTCCTTTGCACGAGTACCCAGATGTGTTATTGCTGAACTTGGTGACGTAGTGGTAACTAGGACTTCGGCTTCCTGCCTTGCCTTAATAGCGTCGTCCGTTATGGATGAATTGGACTTGGGTCGTTGAGCACGCTTTCTGATCGCACTGTCCCTTAATGTTTTAAGTCGTATTTCTCTAGACACACCTGTTGTAGGTCTTTCTGTCATGCTCTTTTGTCTATTAGTCTGCAGCCTCTGTGATGTACTCTGTGGTTCAGGAAATGGGTCACCATTCAGCTCCTGTGCTGTATCAGTCCAGAGAACTGTTGGTTCGTCTGTTGGTAGGGCATCTGTGAAGGAGGAAGGGCTATACAGCTTCCGACTTTTCCTCCTCCCCCCTTTCTGTCGTGACCTCAGCCTTTTGGTTCCAACAATGGGTGTATTCTGAGCGGTGGCATTAAACGCAGATCCCTTTTTACGCTGGGACCTAACATTGTGTAGTACCTCCTCCCCTGGTAGTCTGATGGGAGTTTGTGTTGTCAGACCTGCTAAGCTGGAGAGTTCAGTTGTCCTCACTGCAGTGTTTTTTGATATCATGTTGTGTAGGGAGCCTTTTGTAGCTGTTGGAGTTGGAAGTCTCTGTCTCTTTTTTGCCACTCTTTTTCTAGGCATAGCAGTGGTAGGTTTGCTGGTAATAGTCAATGGCAGTGAGGGAAAGAGTTGCACAAGTTCCACATCCTTTATTTGCTTTTGTGCATTTAACACTTTGGACTCTTTTTTTGCAGCTGGTGCAGAGGTAGTGCTGATTTGACTCTCGTCAGGCGTCCTCTGATGTTCATCCCTCATCATTTTATTGGAGTGCCCACTATCTCCCACAGAACTAAACTGGCTCTTCATGAAGTTGTCATTCTTGCTGACCCAGTCAAAATTTACAGAGTCCTCCACAAAATAGTTCTTGTTGATGACGTCCTCGGCTCTGTTGGCAGATGGAGCACCAGTGACACTCCCACTTGCTTTTGAAACCCTGCCTGTGTTCTGCTTTCTCTCTTTGCCCTTCCCCTTTCCTCTTCTCTTCTTTGGGACTCTTTTCTTTTTTCCTGCATTCTTCTTTCTCTTCTTCTCTGAAGCCTGTGCTTCACCCGTGTTTTCACCATGAGTCGATGAACTTTGTGAAGTAGAAACTGTAGCAAGGACTTTGATGAAGTCCTCAGCTGCTGTGACAACATTTGTAAGTGAAGGCTCTTCTGGTGCAGGGTTTCTCAATCCCGAGGCTGTTGACTGTGCCGTGCTTTCTGACCTGAGCATTTCTTCATTCTTGTCTTCATCTATTTCAGATAACCGTATCATCGGAGGTGCTATGGTCAACACATCGATAACTTCAATACCCCCAAAATCATAAGGGACCGACTCTCTAATTAAAGCAACAGGCACTTTGTCATATCTCTTACACCTATATAATAAAAGAAAGCCAGAATTACTTACTACAGTATCTGGTGAGATCTAATTCATGTTTCAAGTGAAAGCTAAAGAATGTTTTACTTACACTCCATACCAGTGCCGCTCAACACATTGTTCCTCAAGGGAGAATTCAAAACAGGGAACTTCAATCACATTAAAAAAAGCCTGGCCAACCACCCGCGATGAAGTGTCATTAACCGTCCTCAGACACTGCTTCATTCTGTGGGATGGCAAGAGTTTTTTTTTTATTTGTCATGCTTTCACAAGTACTAAACTAATGTAACTTTATGGGTTTACTAAGTAATAGAGTCGAATGTAATTATTACAGATGTATGGAATAAACAGAGGATTGTAAACGTGATGTGAACATCATATCAGTTTAATACTTTATCCTCTAATCTATGTGTGTGAGTGTGTGTGTGTGTGTGTGTATGTATGTATATACTTCTATATATACTTCTAAATAGCTTGATCTTTCCCTACTGTACAACATCTGATTTCAGTGAGTCATATGTGTTCAAACATATAAAGCATGAAAGTTAGTAAGGTGCCTTCCGGGACTGTACAATGTGAGCACTGGGTTACTCACGCATTATCGCAGTCACAGTGTGAAATGGAATGCCACTTGAAGTTGGTGAATCCATATTTTGAAGAAAATGCATGAATGACATGGGGACAGTGGTCATGCTCACGGCAGCATTTGTCCGTCTCAGAAAACTCTCCTGGACGAGAAAATATGAGAAAGTTAAATGAAGTTAAAAAAATAAATAAACAAACAAATAAATAAATAAAAGTTACATGAGGTCCAAAAAGGTCAGGTGTTTACACACACACACACACACACACACACATATAATATTTATTATATTATATATATAATATTTATTATTATAATAATATTTAATAGATGGACTATACCTCACATACCTCATACCTCACCTGCAATTTCAACAAAAGTTTCTATAAATTAAGGATAAATTCTAGGATCATTCTAGGAACATGATGATCCTCACCTAGCTGATGGTAGTTGTCGGCGATGTTTCCTGCTCCACACCACAGAGTCCCGGGATAAGTGAGGCCCCGTTTGGATCTCCTGAAACTGTGTGTGTCCCTCACGGGGTGTTTTCTTTCTTCGGTCTCTTGCTTTACACTCTCTGGTCTCCCACCGTCGGCTTTCTGAAGGTTCAGCCCGACATCACAGTCCGACGTGTCCGCACACGAAGTCGTATCGAGCAGTAAGTCTGAACCGGGGCTCCTGGTTTCCTCGAAGGCGGAAAGTTGGCCTTTAGTGAACTGTCCGTCCAGGTAAAACAGGGATAAGAGAAAAAGCGACCACATGACAGCTGCGCGCTTTCAGCACCACGGTTTCTGAGACAGCACCAGACCAGCCGGGCTGCAGATGCTCGTGTGAGCGGCTTTTAATAGACTCCTGCTCATGGGAGGGGTTTCAGATTTCATTAACATCTTCCCATCATGAGACCAACTCTTGACCCTTGTGCAAATCTTTGCAAATCGCAAGCAGAGCATGCATCAAAGTTATTTCTCTTCTGCGTGCAACACAGTGCAGAAACACTGAATGTCGGAGTATTTACTAAACCAGAGTCGGATCTAATGCCAGTCTGCAGATATATAATAATGTGATACCTATAGTCTTATCATTTAATCCAGTACCTTCAGCTCTTACTGGGAACTGTGGGCTGGCTGTGGAGACGCACGAGCTCCCAGTTGGTTTTGCAGAGCAGGTTGTATTATTATAATGAGGTTATATATGATCATTATTTGTGAATGAGGTTAAGGTGCGTGGTATGTGGTTTCCTGGGGCTGGGGCAGCTCTCACTCCGAGAATGAGCTGAGAAATACTCCTGTGACCGAAAGTTACCCCTCATTCTTTACTAGCTGGAGATTTACTCCTCTGACGCAACGAGAGGCGGGGCATTTCGCCGTCTCCATGGCAACAGGAGATGGGGTGATTCCTAGTGCCCAACGAGATTGAGCTTCACATTCTACAAAGCAGCAGTGACCTGATTTGGATTGGAACCAGACTGCTTTCTTTCTTTCTTTCTTTCTTTCTTTCTTTCTTTTTCCCCTCTAGGGACTAAACATGGGTGCAGACTAACCACCAGAGTCAACCAGTTGTTTAACCTACATTTTAAAGTGCTACTTAAATCAAGATCTACTCAAATAAATGCCTGCTTATATCAGTAACTGTTGAGAATTCTTCATACCACTTGTTGGACCATCCATTAAAATATGTCCAAACTCTGTAGTGCTTGTTTTCTTTACTTTTCAGGAATTTTCTAGCCAATCATGTAATGCTCGTTCGCTTATTTCAGAAAGAAATATATAAGCTTTGCTATGATTTGAAGGAATTTTTAACTCAGTAACATCCATGGCTGTATCTTCAAGCCCTGAGCGAAATAAAGGGTTTTTGTTTAGTGGTGACACGGCCACACCCTCTTTCAACTATACTATTTGACATCAAATAGCTCTGTACTGGCTTTATAATTTGTTAATAAAGAGAAACCATTAAAAAAAAAAAAGTTGTTAAAAGAGAAACCATTATACAAACATGACATGTGTTTCTATCTCTGTATAACCACCGTTTAAAAATTTAGGAATTTAATGCGATGAAAAATGCAATTACATCTCACAAAGGTCAACCGAAAGGCTGAAGGTACATTTGTTCACATGCAAATAGTCTGTGCACAGCATTCAAATTGTTGTTATGCCTAGGATGTAACTAAGCTGACCGGTAGCTTTTTTAATGGTCCTATAGGTTATATTTTGTTCATTAGATACTCCAGATTTATAGTTCGGGGAATCTACAGGGGAATCTGATGAGACACGAGTGATAATGTCTTTAGTAATGGATATGTGAAGAAAGGGGTGGAACAGTGGTGTACCGGTTAGCACTGTCACCTCACAGTGAGTAGGTTCTGGAGCCTTTCTTCATTAAGTTTGTATGCTCTCCCTGTGCTTGAGTGAGTTTTGTTCTGGGTACTCTGGTTTCCTTCCTTACTCCAAATTGGCAATATTTGCAAATGTGAACGATTGTTTGTGTCTGTGTTAGCTGTGTTAACTGTTCAGAGTGCACCCCACCTCTCACAAGTTATGTCAGTGATTGGCTACTATGCATCGTAACACTGATTGGCTATTTTAACTCACTGAGTTGCATGACAGCTGTTGATGAAACTGGCCTATTCATGACATAAATCTGTTTTTATTTTTGAATACATTTAACGTTGTTTTCTTTTAATTGAAAACCATGCAAATTATTTTTTGGTAAAAATAGTGTTTGTGTGTGTGTGTGCATGTGTGTGTGTGTGTGTGTGAGTGAGAGATAAAGAGATGAATAGATAATGAGAGAGAGAGAGAAAGAGAGAGAGAGAGAGAGAGAGAGAAAGAAAGAGAGAGAGAGAGAGAGAGAGAAAGAAAGAGAGAGAGAGAGAGAGAGAGAGAGAGAGAGAGAGAGAGAGAGAGAGA
>JAQMYF010000013.1:24984679-24995696 GCA_030014195.1 Neosilurus mollespiculum | reverse complement strand
AAGGTTGAAAGGTTGAAGGTTGAAGCTTGAAATGTTGAAAGGTTGAAGGTTGAAGGTTGAAAGGTTGAAAGGTTGAATAGTTGGAGGGCTGAAAGGTTGAAGGTTGAAGCTTGAAATGTTGAAAGGTTGAAGGTTGAAGGTTGAAAGGATGAAAGGTCGGCTACCTGACTGATTTTACCTGCTCTGTTTTAATTTAGGTGTATTACGGTGGTTCGGAGCTTTAAGGAGTGTTGCCAGATTAGGATTTTTAACACCTTTAACTTTTTTCGAAAAATTACGCCACAGTAAAGCCCTAAACCATTGTCTTAAAAGAAAGTTTAGCAGTACAGCATAAAAACAAACAAATTAAGGATTTTTAAATCAAATTGGTGCTGATTGGTGAAATGGTAAAAAGTTTGGTCATCTAATCAGTTATTCATACAGTCAGGGGACATTTAAATTACTATCTGGGTACCAGCACAGAAAATATATAAACTCTCTGGTCCAGGTTTGGATTTGAATATAAATAATAAGGTTTTTTGTTTGTTTGTTTGATTTTGTTTTTTTAAGAACTATTACATGTTACTTAGTGACTATTTCTACTAAATTCTACACTAGTTACAACAATTAAAGAACTAGTTGCAACAATAAATGAACTATAATAAACAATTAAACTAGTTATAAAGCCAGTGCCTAATACCCACAATTCAACAGCAGTCCAGCAGCACAACATCATTCCACCCACCCTACCCAATCCACCCACCCCTCCTGGAGCCAGACTCAAAAGGGAAATCCATCCTCGTTCGGCTGAAATGCGATAAAAATACAAATCATGTAGAGAAAACTTCACTATAGTTCTGTCTGGTTGTATCTTATAACTGTAATGGTAATTGTAGTCCTAAATCATTTTAGTAAAAGCCGTGAAAAGTCAGTGTATCTGAGTGTATATTTAGGTCCATATGGAGCATCATCAGTAGGAGCGAGGGGCATCTAAGATCAGTAGCACATCAGGACGGATCACACAATTCAGAGAGCAGAAGGATCGGGATCAGTGGTATGTCAGAAACAGCATGTGTACCTCAACAAAAACAGAAAGAGAGGGTGGGGGTGGGGGGGATGCAGATTGTTAGATATGTGTAATGGTTAAATGGATAGTGCTGAGTGCAAGCAGGGACTCTGGCATGACATGACAGACTATGATGGCACAAATTAAAATAGAGAGCCAGGAGGAAGACAGACATGAGGGCACCCTGTAGCATGATGTAATCAGCCTCTCCACTGGAGCGTTAGTTTCGTTTTAACGTGTGCATGTGACCTGTGTGTGACGTTTCAAAGCTGTTGCTGTGGATTTGTAAAGGCAGAGCCTGGTGTGCAAAGAGAAATGACTTCAAGGGTGTGAGCTGGTGCTGCTGGAACTGATACACTGCACATATAATAACCTGAAACTCCAATGTGTGTGACAGCAAAACATCGACTGACTTATATATATATACACGATCTAATGCTTTTAAAAATTTCAACACACTGCAACGTTCGACTGTGATGTGTTTATAAAGTAGGCTGATTGAATTTTGTAATCCCTCTGAGGATACTTGAGCTGTGGTTGAAATCTGGCAACCCAGAAGTCTTAAACGCCCCTTGGTGTCGGTGCTAACAGGGCGCCCTCCACTCCACTCCACTCCACTCCAAGTCCACCAGGGCAAGTTCCTGCTGTCCGGCTTCCGAGATGACAGAAGAAGAGTTGCCCCCCGTCAGAATGAACGAGTTAGCTGCTCCCGAGAATAGAGATGAAGGCTGGTATCTGTCACTCATGGCACCAAACACAAAGGGCTCAAAGTTTGCATGGCTGGATCCCTCCAGAATTTACTGCAATTCCCAGGTATGGAATTTTAATGCCAAGTGCCTTGAATAAAACTCTCTTGGAATATAATCACTTGCTTGCTTGCTTGCAGTGTCATCTAATAATTTTTTTTTTTTTTTTTTTTTTGACACCTGTTTATTCTTTTCATATGTTCACCACCCAGGCCTTCTCAGACTGTGTGAAAGATCTTCTCGAACCTTTCCAAAGTGACTGTGTTGACCTGGTGGCTGGAATCGACGCAATGGGCTTTATCCTCGGTACACGACATGTTGTCATGCTGCTGAAGGCAGTGAGACAGGACTGACTCTATATCACTTTTTTATTTTTAGCCCAGTTCACAAGTTAGGTGTAAATATAAACTGGGCTACACACCAGCCACAGGACTATGTGTGTAGGGTCTTCTGCATGGTTGCCACGTTCATCTATGCATTTACATGGTGAACTGCTTTAAAATGAATTGTTTCTGTTTTTGGGCTAGCTAGGACAGCCGCTTGCATTATGTAACAGTATAGCATACTATAAAGCGGTATTTTCCAGTAATTTCTTTTTTCCTAATGGATAAAACGGTTTAAAATGGTATTTCTAGATGCAAAAATGTTCTTGCGTAATTGTTTCCTTCTTGTCTAAATGCTTCATTGTGTAATTGAGGCATATATTTTCTGTTTTCGAGTGTATGAATAGATATTTAACTTTTTTCAGTTTTCATTCTTAAATTATGTTTATAGGGTCAGCTGTGGCCACCACCCTGGGAAAAGGTTTTCTGGCCATTCGAAAAGCAGGACACCTGTGTGTAGAAACTCAGACACAGGAATACACCGACTACTCAGGCAAAGAAAAACTAATGGAAGTGAGAGTTGATGTGTTGAAGCCAGGTACAGAAATTGCAGCACACAACTGAATCAAGAACAACAGGGTTTAAACAGGTTGATGTTTAGGCAGATGCTGTTTGTAACCAGGATGTCAGTAGCCAACAGAGCTATTAGTACTCAGACTGGTTAGGCAAGGTGGACATTTATTATCTTTGGCTTGACAGAGATCTGGAATCCTAACCTCCTACGGTGCAGGACATTTTGCTTTGAAGAATGCAGTATGTGGTAAATGACCAGTGATAAACCCGGTCAGTGTTTGTTGTCAAGTTTAACAGGTGGCAGATGCGTCGAGGAAAAAAAAAAAAGGCAAAAAAATTGTTTAAAAACTTAATGATAAAAAAATAGCAGGTTTTGTCAAACTTATTAAATAGAACTATGTACAATTCAATAATTCATTCATTCATTCATTTTCTAAGCTGCTTAATACTAATTAGGGTCACGGGGAGGCCGACATCCATCTCAGTGGGCGAGGGCGGGGTACATCCTGGAAAGCTCGCCAGGCCACCACAGGGCAACTCTCACACAACCATTTACACTGACATCTAGGGGTGATTTGGAACAGCCAGTTAGTCTACCGTGCATGTTTTGGACGGTGTGAAGAAACCAGAGTACCTGGAGGAAACCCACGCAAGCACAGGAAGAACATGCAAACTCCACACAGAAACGCCCGAGCTGGGAATGAAACCCAGGCCTTCTTGCTGTGAGGCGGATGTGCTAACCACAGCGCCACCGTGCTGCCACTATGTACAATTGCAAACTTAATGTATTGTAGCAACATGGGTTACATTTATATGTAAACCCTAAATATTTTAAGTGGAAATTCATTATTATTACATAAATAATGCCATTAAATACATTAATTACTAACTTTTTTTATTGCTTCTTAGAAGTTTCTCAGCCAGTCACCTGATTTCTGTGTACATAATCTGGTTTAAGTCCCTTCTATTAAATTTAGGATCTAATTTGTCTTCAGAGGGTACCCACCACACTCCCAAGTTTCTCTTTCACGTTTGGTCACCTGACATTCCCACCCACCAGCCAGTTCTCCCCATCATACAAAAGCTACCAACTGGTGAGGGTGAAGGCTAACACATTCTTCTACAGTGGCACAGCAAAAGCCAGCTAAATGCTGCTAAATGTTTTTCCACGCTGAGTAACACACTCCGTGCACTTTCTGCCCTCTTCTACACAAAAGAGCTCACAGATGCCCATCTCTGGTTTTCTCTCATCCTCCAAAACTTGCCAATAGGATTGAGAGTAAGTGTCAATATGTACATCTATGTACATTGCTCTGGAATCCCATTCCAGCTGCCAAGCCCAGTGTTCCTATGTTAATTTCTGTAGTCACCCTGATCCTGACTAATGTAAACCATTTGCTGGTGATGATAAAGGTGCAGATCTCCTGTAGACCCGGATTGTCCTTCTTTGCACAACACATTAAGCAAAACGTGACGTTCAAGGTCTGGGCTGTAATAAAACACAGTTAAATTAGAGAACAACACAGAGCCTTCAAGCTGTCTGCCTTAAACCATAGTCAGCCTCATGTCACTGATGTCAGTGGGTAAAGCTCTGGATTACTGATCAGAGGGTCAGGGTCCAAGCCCCAGTCCCACCAATCTGACACTGTTGGGCCCCTGCGCCGCTCATCTGCTCAGTTGTATAGATTAGATAATAGTGTCTGCCAAATGCCATAAATGTAAATAAATGCAAATGTCATCATGATCTCACAGTGGTGGGAAAACCTGAGCAAGTTCTTACAGATGTGCAATATATGCTGATAATACGTTTTTCTGTTGCAGTTATGACCTCTCCTCTGGCCATTCAGAATGGTGTTTTGTATATTACTGTCCATTTTGGGTTTTTTTTCAGGTATGCGTGTTCTCATAGTTGATCAGTGGATTGAGACTGGAGGCACAATGAAAGCTGCCATCAAACTGGTAGAAAAACAGGGAGCATCTGTTGTAGGTGAGCATGGATTTTTCTTCAAATTCAGTAAATGCATTGAAATGACTGAAATATAGCTGAAGGAAGTAGCTGATAAAGGAAACGTGGTATTAAACAGTAGTATTTTGCACATCTAAGTCTATACACAGATGTTTTTAATTAAAATATAAATAAATCAATAAAAACTGAATATCAAACCAGTCTCCAGGGTCCCAAGAAGATCCTTTTTTTTTCTTTTCTATCCCAATTCGCACAGCCTCAGGGGGACATTTTGTTGACATGGACAAGGTCCACCTGTCCTCAAAGGGAAAGGTCACTTCAAATCAATACAGGTTATTCTGACTGACCTTCTGATGAAATATTTCTATCGTCAGCGTACACTTTTCCAGGATGATGTCACCGTTCACAGTGTGTGAGGGTCACTCGGTGGTTTGATGAATATGGAAATGTTGTGTGACCCCCTCGTTAAAAGTGGCCTCCTAATTTGTTTCCTTTAATTTATCTCTCTGATGTGATATTTGTTTGTAGGTGTCGCTGCAGTGGCCATTGAAAACAGTGAGGGCGGAAAATGGATAAAGGAAAACTACAAACACTCACACTGCATCCCTAAAAATCTCCAATCTCAAATTGACAGCCAGTATCTGGAATCTTTCAACTGTTAGACATGTTACAAACTCTATACCTATGAGGACAGTGAAACTACAAGGGGAAAACTACAACCCCTGGCACAGAAGTATGGAATCACCACTCTCGGAATTTTTAATTGTGTAGAAAAAAAACAAAAAACAATCAGAGACATGCCACTAAACTATTTTCATTTAACATTCCAACCTCCAGGCTTTATGAAACACTTACAAAAATAAAAAAGAAATAAAACTGTAGTCAATTGCAACTGTTTTTACAGATCAAACCAAGGAAAAAATTACAGAATCACTCAATTTTGAGGAAAATATTATAGACTCACCAAACAAAAACACCACTAGTACTTTGTTGCACCACCTCTGGCTTGTATAGCAGCTTGAATTCTGGATTGATGGATTTAACAATTGACAAACTGTATTCTTCATCAATCCGGCTCAAACTCCAATCTCTTATTGCCAGATCAGCTTATAAAAAAGTTGCAATTGACTACAGTTTTCTTTCCTTTTTGTTTTTGTAAGTGTTTCATAAAACCAGAAGGTTGGTGTGTTAAATGAAAAATACGTTTGTGGCATGTCTGTGAATGATGTTTTTTTTTTCTGCGCGATTAAAGAATTGAATGAACATCTTCCAAGAGTGGTGATTCCATACTTTTGTGCATTAAGAATTAAACTCAGAACATGAAGTGGTTCATGGTAAAGGATTATTAAAATGGTACCGCGACATTTGGGCCCAGTGTTTAGCATTGTTGCCTCACAGCAAGAAGGTTCTTGGTTCAAACCTCATGAACGACTCGGGCCTTTCAGTGTGTCATTTTCATGTTTGCGTGGATTTCCTCTGGGTGCTCTGGTTTTCTTTCACAGTACAAAGACATGCAGATTCGGTCAGCTGGCTCTGAATTACCCTTTGGTGTACATGACCGTGAGAACAGTCGGTTGTTTCTGTGTTAGTTCGGCAATATATTGCTGGTTTGTTCAGAGTGTACCCAGGTCTCACCTGAAATCAGCTGGGATTGGCTATAGCTTCCCTGTGACACTGATGTACAAGGTATAAATAATGGATGTGTTAAAAATTCCAGGACTTTCCTGTATAGAATCCGCAGAGCACAGCACAGTCATGAACGTGTAGCAGGAGAACGCAGTAACTCTCATGACACTCAGTGGCACATGACATTGCACTACTAACATTGCGAACTGTTCTACCTGCACTTATTTATATATCACTGGCATATGTGTATTTGTGACTTTATTCTGGGCCGGAGAGTAAAAAAAGTCTCATTTAATCTGAGGATATGAGCAATGGTGGCTTTAGAAATTCTTTGCCAAGCCTATGGCATTGAAGCAATGAGCTAGCGAGTTGTTTTGTGTGGCATTAATACATGGAGTGGAGAAACATCATGCTTTAATGACATCCTGCCCCACCTGAAGCACAAATGCCACTCAGAGCACCTCATCCAGTTCACCGCTTCATTGCTGTGGGCACGCTGAGGCATTTCTTGTGATGCTAATTGCAAATGCACAAGTGCCAAGTCCCAAAGTTGACAGCATGATGCCATGAGAGTTACTGTTTATTCCTGCTGCACACATAGCCTTGCCGTGCTCCATTTGGTGAGTGTCTCTCCTGCGTTTCCGACTACGCCATTCACTAGCTGATTTCTGTGTTCATTTGTAGCACCTGTCTTGTTAGATAATTATCTGTTTAATCAGTACATGTTCCGTGCTCCCATTAATGTTTCACGTTTTGCTCGAGGAAAGTCTGTCTGCCTACCTGAGTCGGACTGTGTTTTTTATTTCGTGTCTCGGCAGTGGTGTATGAGCCTCTTTTTTTGAGTTCCAGTTCATTATTAATTTAAAACAAAACAAAACTGATTCTTATTGGTGAGGCAGCAGCTTTATTGGATTTTCTGTGTGGACACGGACATGAGATTACCATCGAAGTTGTCTTCCATGCCTATGGGGCTCCATTCAGGAGCTCCACTATAAAGATAATGTCATGGTAAAGTATATTGTGTTGACTGCTTAAAAAGAAAAGAAAATACTCAAGCAACAGGCCATGGAAATATTTCAAGATATTTTAATCAAACTAATTTAATAACATAGTATTCAATATATAAAGGACATGTATAAAATTGTCACACAAAATGACAAGAGAATAATATAAATTGTTCAGCAAATTACTGTATAAAGCATTACAAAGCATTTATTTAACTATAGAAATGTGTAGAACACTTGTTATAGTATAGTTAATACTACTTTCTTATTGCAACTGCATTTTATTTTAAAATACAATAACTATTACTTTCATTGTGCAATGCAGCGTCTTAATGTGATCTTCAGTGATCCTAATAAACTGTATGTAAAATGTAAACTAAAGAATTCAGTCTCCTGACCCTGTTTTCTGATTTATGCCATAGTACCTTAAACTGAACAGAAGGCTGAAAAAGTAAAACACTGAAAATGAAATAAAAAAGAGAAGAAAAAAATACTACGGAGGAATGTTGACTCCAGCCTCCTCTCTAAACGACACATTATAAATCATTTTTAACACTTTATATAGTTTCCCTTGTCTGTGTGTTCCTGTAGTTTTTGCTTTGGTGCCACCATATAATTCAGTGCAAATTTCTCAGGTTGTCACGTCCTTTACTGACAGCAGTTTGGCTGTTTCTTTTTAGAAGTTGCATACAAGTTAGTTGTGTTGGTGATTTCTGTGAAGGGAAAACAAAAAAAAACAAATGAGGAGTGTTTACATTATATACTGTATATTTTAGCTCAGAACTGGCATAACGAAGTGGCATGGTACTACGTAGCATCACAAGCTTTGCAAATTTCTTTCTGTACACCACACTGAATTAAAAAACTTCTGCTTAAAAAAAAAAAAGATACTAACATTTTAGAAATTATATTTTTAATATATATTTTTACACCCAGTCTACCTATTTTCAGCAGTTCTAATAAATATCCATTTATACGTCTAAGTAAAGTCCTTTAGTCAGCGATCACCTGACGTCTGGAACTCATGAAGATCACCAGATGCCAAGTTTCATTCCTTGAGATGCTTTGCCAGGGCTTTATTGCAGGCGTCTTCAGTTGCTTTGGATCACAAGCCCTTCCTTTATTTCACCACACTTTCATTTCTCTAAAGAATCGTGTTCCAAAACTGGACAGCATTTTGAGCAAAGTCTAATCTGGCATTTCTGTTCTTGAGTGTTGCTGGTAGTTTGCATCTTGAGGTAAACCCTCTGTATTTATATTCATGAAGGAGTCTCTTGATTGTAGACTGTTTGCAGATTGTAGACAATCATACGCCTACCTCCCTGAGAGTGTTCTGGACTTGGCTGGATGTTGTGAACTGGTTTTTCTGGACTTCTATGATCATACAGTTTAGTTGCCTTCGGTGGTCTTCCAGGTCATTCAGTTTCGCTGGGCTCACCAGTGGGTTGAAGAAGAAACCAAATTGTTGATTTGGTCATTCCTATAGTTTCTGCTATTCCTCAGGTAGGTGCGTTTATTTTTCAACCTAACGGTGGCCTAATTTACTTGTTTTGACGTCTTCAGAACACATGTTTCCATATACTTAAGCTTCATGCAAATTCAACAATTCTAGATATTTTAATCTCCTTAATGCATCATGAAATAAAAAATAAACAGGCCAATGAAGACAGACACTCACTGCTAGTTACAGTAATTGTCCAAATAATTTTAAGCCGATGGAAATTGAGGAGGTGTGTATGAATAATTAATTGCTGTAATTCCTAAAAGGCAAATGCAGTACTTTTGTTAAGCCCCTTAAAGTGCAGCTGAAAGTCTACAACTCAAATCACAAATTAAAGGGAAATTAGGGGTGGTTTGCGATGCACGTGATTCACATGTATGTGATGGTAAAAACGGAAGTAATTCCCATATAAATAAACGGTAGTATGTATCACTGGTTTCTACAAACGAGCCGATGTTTTTCTGATGCAGGTGGACGTATTATGAGTAGCTGTTCCTAGTTTTACTCAGAAATTCACTAGTTTATATCTGATTAAGAATTCATGTCCTATTCTCAGAATTTCGCGCACTTGCACGAGTGAAACGCCAGTCTTTTTAAACTGGCTAATGCAAACTATCGAACACATTTTAGTAGGTTATAACTTCAGAAATGCAAGTAAAAACCACCTGATAATAACCATATACATAAGTTCATGTGTAAGTGGAGAGTTTGGAAGGTTTGTCTTTCATTTCACTTAAGGGAAGTTCATTTTAATTGTCAGTGGTGTCCAGAGACGAAATTACAATACTTCGGACCTAACTGTACATCTCAACATGAAACTACTGAAGGTCCGTATGCCACCCGTGTTACTGGTAGCAATTTCATGAAGGCTTCAAATAAACCTCATGCTAGGCCTAATCAGAAGCAAATCCATAACAATTTTGATTATAACATAACTTTTCCATTTGACAGCTAATATCTATGTATATGTAGTTATTTAACTTTTCATCGCATACTCACTGACAACATCCCCAATGCGCCTGGAGCTGCTTTTTTCCAATTCTGCCAGTACATTGGCCTCAAATGTCAGTGATGCCACACGGAAGAAAAACTCCCTCACATTTTCCCCTGTAAAGCAGAACAAGACATACATTTAAACAAGTATCTGATATTAAGAACACAGTCACTAATGTATACGTGACGTAATTGTTTAGCACTGGCAAAACTTTCAATATGTTCAATTTCAATCAGATATTTCTGTCTTCAGTGTGGCAACTGGCAGTGTCTCCACTGTGATGTAGAAATGGTTCGCTAACCCAAATGCCGCTATAAAGTTTATCTAAATCTAATGTGAATAAAGGTAGTAGCACAACTAACTTATTTCAGCATCTCAAACACACGCATTCAGCCGTATCACAGATAACTCTGAAGCTTAAAAGAAACAACAACAACAACAACAACAAAAAAAAAAGACAGATGATAAATCGTCGTCCTTTTCCCATTGCACTTCATACCATAAGAATTGATCCTGCATAGAAGGAAGTTACAAATGCAGTGCTTTGTATCACTTAAAATATGGTGCCCGGATATCCACTGGGGAAAAAAACAAGTTCACTCAGATGCTAAATAAAATCAACCCCAGATATAATCTTTCAGTATAAAAGTATTTTACCGAAGTAGCCCCGCCCATCTATACAGCAATACACATGAAACATGTCACGCCTCTAGCTTTTTCTAGCTAAAAAAATAAAAGCACTCAAAAGTAAATTACAAATGTATCTTGTTTAGAAAGTTTTTTCTTTAGGTTTTCCCCTAAAAAAGGACTTTATTTATTTTTTCATTACTTTCATTAAAATTTCCTTACTTTGATTTATATTTCATTGAGCCTAAAGGAGAAAGTAACTACTGAGCAACAGTCCGAGAACAATTAAAGTTCTAAACCAATTAAAAAAGGTGTTTGCTTCTTTTCTGTATTGATATTTTTCGAACAGAATTAATGCAAACAGTTTCTTTGCTTAAAAAGAAATCTGACATTTTATTTTTAGGCCCTATCGCTGAGCAGTACTATGCATACATGTAGGGCAGTAAATAGAAAAATAGTCGTTCTACAGAACATCGTAACCCCTCAGCCAGGATGCCTGATGTGCAGAACAAAAGCATGAGTCAAAGGTCACATATCTCAAGGTTTCTTCCTCGTGTCAACTGAGGGAGTTTTTCCTTGCCACTGTCGCCGCGGGCTTGCTCATTAGGGATG
>JAQMYF010000013.1:24929038-24959281 GCA_030014195.1 Neosilurus mollespiculum | reverse complement strand
ATGCAGCCTACTCTTGACGAAAATCAGCAATGGTTCTTTTACATGCCTCTCACCATAGACAGTGAGAGACATGTCCGTTCTTTGATAACCCAGTTAGCTGCACTGGAGGGACATCAGTGAGAACCCGCTGATAGTGGGGCTTGAACCCCTGACCTTGGGATCAGTAATCCAGAACCCTATCACCGGGCCACCACTGCCCTCCCTTGTTTTTAAATTTTCTTAAATTTTTTTAAGATTCAAAATATGATGTCAAAGAGTGAAACTTTTTTTGTTTGTTTGTTTGTTTGTTTTGTTTATTTATTTAAAACATCCATTTTTCATTACTTTAATATATTAATAATGATTTTGATCTATTTATTTAAATATTCCTCACATCGTGTTACAACATAGCTGGTTTTGTCAGACCATTACGGCTGAAAACTGAACTCATTCACCAAATCTGCATTGAAATTTTAAATATAACAAATAAAAATTTGTCACTTGTTACAAAAACTAAAATATAAACCAGGACTTTCACACACATGTGCAATTTCTTGTCCTCGAAACTGCCATTCTCACCATGATTGTTACTTCCTGTTTGAAGCACATTTGCTTCATACTTATTTATGTACCCACAAATATAACCATTCTTTACTAACACAGAAACATAACTGTACTGTAAGTCTATAGAAGTTTGCAGTTAGTGGTGCTTTCCTCATCAGACAAAGGTAAACCATAAGACTCCTCCATAATCAAATGTATTGCTCAAGTTAGCACTGCTGTACTTATTGCAGTTTACATGAACATGGTTCTGATGTTTTGTAATGCTAAAAAAAAACAACACCGACATCTTTCTGTACGTTCTACTCTGCATCTACAGTCTGACCTTTTGTGACCTTTTGATGAAAGACATACAGACAGGCATTGGCATCCTGTCTCTGAATATTATCACTGATGGACCATATCAAATTTTTCACTCTTTTTCACTCTAGTGCACAAATTTGACTCACCAAGAAGTGATGGAGCAGGAACTCCCATGATCCTATGGCATGTCCTGAAAATATGATGTCCCCAGCATCTTGCACAAAGTAACCTGGAACAGAAAAAGGCCCATAATTAGTGTCAGGTTATGATTTGCCTCACACGTGTTCCAGGGTGGATATAGCACTGACTACTCTGAATAAAATACATATGGTGGGTTATTTATTCATCATGATTTTTATTATTATTATTATTATTATTATTATTATTGTTGTTGTTATAATAATAATAATAATAATAATAATAATTATTATTATTATTATTATTATTATTATTATTAATATTATCATTATTATTATCATCATTATTAATATTATTATCATTATTATTATTATGATTATTATTATTAGTAATAGTAGTAGTAGTAGTAGTAATAGTAGTATCTTGTTGTTGTTGTTACTGTTGCTGTACATATATTTCCACAACCCTGAAATAACCCAGGTGAGTTTAATGGAAGTAGAATATAAATTGGACATATATTGTGTATTACTGATGGATTAGACACGAACTGTTTGGCTCTAAGAGCCAGCTCACTTATATGACTGAGGGGAGATGACTCTCATGTGAGAGGCAAATTTTATATTAATTAATTAATACTTAATTTTAATGCCAGTCGCTCCTAAAGACAATTTTACAATGTTTTGCTGTTAAAACTCTGCTCGATGCTGCTGTTTTATTAAAAAATAAAATTGCATTGCAATTTAGTTTTTAGATGGCACACTGTGTCTTGAGTGTGATTTGTCTGGAATGGCTTATCATTTGTTTTAATGTTTTATTTTTCTATCTATCTATTTATTTATTTATGTTTATTTTGTTTTATACTGCATTAATTCTGCATTTAACCCATCCAAAGTGAGAACACACAAGTTAACAGTGAGTATGCACACACTCGGAGCCGTGGGCTGCCACACACATTGGGGTGCCTGTAGAGCAGTTGGGGGTTCAGCAGTTGGGGGTTCAGTGCCTGGTTCAGTGCCATGAATGTGGAGGAAGGGAAGGTGCAGTTCCCTCCCCCAGCCGCCACCCATTTTGACATGGAGTTCATCACAATAGCATTATAGTAACATAGATGCGCTGTTTAGTGTAATTTACAATATTCAACATCAATTAAACTTTTAATACACATATAATAGTGGGTTTTTTTAAATAAAGTTCTATACAAAGCATAAAGTAAAATAATGATATTCTGAAAATTATAAGGTTCAGAATTAAATATTATTTTATATATAAGCTTTATACACTGAATAATAATTGATACATGTGCAGACATACTAATCATGGGGCAAAATATACAAGCCAGATGAGGTAGTCAATGAAGAGCTGCCTGGGAGCCAAATTGGTTATTGCTGAGCTGAGCCAAATGATCCAGCAACTAAAAAGAGCAGGAATTCCCATCACTATACCATAATGTTACTTTGTGATCAATAAAAAAGTTTTGTTTTTTGAATTCACCAAAGTACAGCTTTCATTGCTCAATATTTTTTGAAGCTGAAGTGAAAATAGTGCGGTTACCTACCTGCTGAAACACTCACGAGCAGGTAGCAGACTGGTGTGGAGAAAGAATGCATGTTACTCAGCATCTCTGGCCACAGGCTCACACTGCAGAGTGATAAAATAATCACAGATCAATCCTTTCATGTAGATTGGGTCCTACACTGTAATATTTTGTTGGACCGCCTTTAGACTTGATTACAGCACATAATTGCGATGGCATTGTTGCTTCAGATGGTCAGGTCGAGGCTCAGCAACAAGAATATGAAGTCAGCTGATGACCTGAATGTTCTGAATAACCAGGTTGTTCCATCAAGCATGAGGAATCATTTTCACGTATCACCAGGCATCACACAGTCCTGACCGGATGTGCTGGTGAAGACTTTATGGAGTGGTTTAATTTTCCTTCATCAGTTCATGATGTCAGTGAGAACTCAAATCTGGATGAAAGTAAATGTTGTGATGTTGCTTAAATTTTGCCATGGCAATTACACAATGTAACCAAGACTAAAGGTGGTCCAACAAAATATTACAGTGCAGGAGTGCTTACTACCCAGTTAGTACCCCTGTTAGAGTGGTAGTGTACTTACTACCCAGGAACATAAAAAAATAAAAATAAAAAATAAAAAAAAAGTAGATTTAAAAGAAAAATGTTATAAAAAAGAAAAAATAATAATAATAATTAAATACAAAAATATATGATTCATTTAAAAAAAGATTTTTTTCATTATGACAGATACATGAGCTGGGCGGCACGGTGGCGCAGTCGTTAGCGCGTCCGCCTCACAGCAAGAAGGCCAGGGTTTGATTCCCGGGCTCAGGCATTTCTGTGTTGAGTTTGCTTGCATGGGTTTCATCTGGGTACTCTGGTTTCCTCCCACAATTCAAAAACATGCAGAGTAGGCTAATTGGCTGTTCCAGATCATCCCTAGGCATGTGTGTGAATGTGAACAGTTGTGTGTGTGTGTGTGTGTGTGTGTGTGTGTGTGTGTGTGTGTGGGCCCTGCGATTGCCTGGCGAGCTGTCCAGGGTGCACCCCACCCTCGCGCAGAGTCGGCTGAGATGGGCGCCAGCCTCCCTGTGACTCTTATTAGGATTATGCGGCTTAGAAAATGAATGAATGAAGAGTCTTTAAAAATCCCTTTCAGAGTTTTATATACTACTTATATACCATGCAGAAACATAATGAAAAGCAAACTATATATATATATATATATATATATATATATATATATATATATAATTAAAAAAAAAAAAATTTTAACCATTACAAAGCGCCGAGCTGAGTTAAGTGCTGTGAATCAAAAACCTTCTTTCACGCCTACCGGTACTCATTCAGACCTACATATGTATATATGCACTCTATAGATGTGTTTTATTTTAACTTAAAGATTTTAGTATACACTACATAGAAAGACATGAAAAGCAAACTAAATTGAGATTTTAATGAATCGTTTTTTCTATTTTAAAGCAGGATAATGGTGACCCCCACCTGCTCTTAGTGACTGTGACAAACCGTGAGTGCCCTTTGTTTTGATTCAAGCATTAGTCACTTGGAATTATGTTTTTAAATTCTCTGGGGCACCATCCCTGTTCAGAATATCCTGGTAATATTTATTGCATAATGCTGATAAATATAATTTAGTCAGTCGATGTAGATTAATTTTTCCTAGCAGCAGCTACAAGGCAGCTCACAGGCTTACAGTACATTAATGCACTACTTCTATAAGTTATTTTTTCTTAGAATTCTTAACAACATCCATGGACATATATAGCAGACACTCCATGTAAGCAGATGTTTGTTTATAAAGCGTGTGTAATAGTTTACAGTACATGGTGAGGATATATGTGAGGAGACATTCATTAACATTTATGGAAGGATTCTCCAGTGTCAGCACTTTGCAAGCATCCTTTAAGTATTCCAACATGGGAAAGTGTTCAGGATGGAGAGCTTTGCACTTTACACTGGCAAATTGTCGTGAAGTAGGAGTAATAACACATTTCAGGACGTGCTTTTATTGGAAAACCATCAGTGTCAGGATGGAAAGAGCATCACAGCATCCTGGCACGGATTATTTTTCAGCATACCCCTTCATCATTACGTTATTGCGTTCATTGGTGAAAATTTTTTGAGCTTATGTTACTCTCTGTGTGGTGTTTTCTCCCCACGTCCTTGTGGGTTTCCTTTAGGTTCTTGGGTTCCCTCCCACTTCCCGGAAAAAAAAAACCCAAAAAACTGGTAGGCAGATTGCTGATTCTAAATTATTTTGAGGCATGAATATATGTATGAATGTGCATGCACATGGTACCCTGCATCCCATCCAGAGTGAAATCCCACCTCGTACCCAGTCCTTTGGAGCAACTTTAACCAGGATAAAGTGGTTACTAAAGACGGATGAATGAATAGCCATGTTTAGGGAAAAACATGGGTACAAATAATGGATAAGAATATTGTATAGTAAATATTGGTAAATGCTATGTTACATGGTAATTTGCAGAATGTTACCAAATATTTACATTGGATGATGATTCCTAAAATAAATATTTTTTTAAAAATTAATAAAATAGTATAGGTTAGCATGTCCGGCTCACAGCAAGAAGGCCTGGGTTTAATTCCCGGGCTCAGGCGTTTCTGTGTGGAGTTCTCCCCATGCTTGCGTGGGTTTCCTCCGGGTACTTTGGTTTACTCCCACAGTCTGAAAACATGCACAGTAGGCCAACTGGCTGTTCCAAATCGACCCTACGTGTGAGAGTGAGTTGTAAATGGTTGTATGTATTTTGGCCCTGCAATGGTCTGGTGAGCTGTTCAGAGTGTACCCTGCCTTCACCCAGAACGGGCTGGGATGGGCGCCAATTAATTGGGATTAAGCGGCTTAGAAAATGCATGCATGAATGAATGAATGAATAATAAAACATAGTTTTAAGCATTTGTGTCAAAATACCTTGAATATACAAGGAACCTATTTGAATACAATTTTATAAGAGCACAATACATGCTATTATACTGCCAAACAGTGAAATAAAATGGGTGCTATTATAAATAATTTCATACTTTCTTCATGGTTTCTATGTAAACCATATAATTATTAGAACATTTCCAACTCCATCCCTGTAATAGCCCTATAATTATACTTTATCGATGCCAAATTTTTACACACCCACTAGCTTAACCACATCTTCATCTAAATAAATTATACACAAGCAGAAATACTGGCACTTACCAGGTGATGGCCCAAGGGCCGGTGAGCAGTGAATGGACCAGAGACACACTGAGGTTTCTCCACTTCCAAGAGCGAAGCTCATCATGCTCTACTACTTTAGGCAGGGGCAGCTTCTTCAAAAGGTGATGAACCACCCTGAACATGAGGGAGAACAACAATACAGAGAAAACAGGGTTCTGAACCACCATCCACAATATTCCTTCCATCTTCACCCGCCGTCCTTCGTAACGTCTCCCGTGGTATGCTCTGGGCTTCCTTAGGCTCTCCCTTCACTATTTGGTCTTTGTTGCCCCCCTTTGTGTTCTTATTAGCCGTCGCACATTGCCTCGCTTTTCTCAGCTCCCTGAGGCAGAGTGGGAGCCTTAACTCTGTGCATTATTCTCCTCCTTTGTGACGAGATGACTTTTGCTGCTGCAGCTCCTGCAGGCTGAGTGGAGTGAGAGGGGTGATGGAAAAAGAGGGGGAGTAGAGAAGAGAGAGAAGAAGACAAGAGAGGAGAAAAGGGAGGGGTGTGTGCTCAGAAAAAAAATGGCCAGGAACCAAGGAGGAGCCACATTGCATTATTTCATGAAATCATAACAGGGATGTCTGAGCCAGAAGCCATCACATTTTTTCAAAGGGCTGAAACAGCAAGACAAAATGGCTGATTGTTCCCACCCAACAATGTGATGTCTATCCGTTTGTTGTGGACAAGCTGCAGGCATTGTCACGGGACACGCAGTTCACCATTCATTTGCTGTTGTCAGGAATGAATTCCAGTGAAGTGCTGCAGAAATTAGCTTAAGCGTGCATCTCGCACATTTTGTCGTTTGAAGACAGCAACCAATTTTTAAAGAAAGAGACAGATGCAACGTGTGTTTATATATGAGTGTGAAACGTGTGTGAGAAAAAAACACTACCTCCCCCAGTCTCCAATCCCTTCCAGTGGGGGGAAGGGTGGTGAGAATAGTCATATGTCATGCACGATGAATGAACAGTATCTAAACACTGAACATAGTCTCAGGAAGCCCAACCAGCCTAAAAAAAAACATCAACAACAACAACAGCAATATAACAACAATAACCATTATTATAATTACCATTATTATTACAGGCACACTCTCAGCTCACAACAATAATGTTCTGGGTTCAAACCTCCTGGCCAATGTAAAGTTTACAAGTTATCCCCAATCTTGCATGGCTTTCCTCCCTCAGTACAAAGACAATTTGTCCAAATGTCCAAATTGTCTGTGAGTATAAATGGTTGTTTGTCTCTTGTTGTCCCTGCATTTGACAGGGAACCTGTTCAGGGTTTATTCCACCTGTCACCCGAAATTGTCATGGTTGCTGACATTATTAACATTTAAAATTAAAAGGATCAAGTATCAGGCGGCATGTGGTTGTGTAGTGGTTAGCATGTCTGCCTCACAGCAAGAAGGTTCTGGGTTCAAGGCCAAGCCTGGAGAGGATGTTTCTGTGTGGAGTTCTGTGTGCATGTTCTACCCAAGCTTACATGGGTTTCCTCCGGGTACTCCAGTTTCTTCCCACAGTCCCAAGATACACACAACAGGCTAATTGTCTGATCAGAATTGCTAGTGTATGTGTGAATGGCTGTGGGTGTATTGACCACTGGTGAGTTCAACGTGTACTCCAGCTTTGTCCAGAGTTGGCGGAAATAGGCTTCAGCCTCCCTACAACCCTAGTAGGATTAAGAGGCTCTTCAAATAAACTAATGAATGAGTGAATCTAACTGACTGACTGAAAATACTCGCCCAGCTAGCTTCATGTATGTGTAAGAGGGTAGATAGCATTTTTCTCCAAATGTTACACTGCCATAAAGTCAAAATCCAGAGACCATGTACTTGCAAAATGGCATCCAAAACAGGAAACTATAATCTGGCAGTGTACACACTATGTAAAAAGCTATATGCATTTCCTTTGCTCTATTTTACCATTTGTATTATATGTGGTGGCAGTGCTGGGCATTGTGGGCAGCATGGCGCCGTAGTTAGTGGTTAGCACCTCCACCTAAAAGCAAGAAGGTCCTGGATTTGAGTCCCAAGTCCGAGAAAGATGGTTCTGTGAGGAATTTGTATGTTCTTCCTATGCATTGGTGGGTTTCCTCCACTTTATCTTTAAAAGAAAATGCTAATTAACTGAAACATAATGAATGGTAATAATTACATTATAATTGTGGTAGCAACTGAGCAATCATTTTAACAGAACATAGAGCACAGCTGAATAATAAAATGGCTGAAAACCATGGTTTCTTTCTGGTGGATAGCAAATTAATCAGGCTGCACTTCTCCGAAAACACATGGAAAAGATCCTGGCACGTGTCAGCCATTTAAAAAAACAAACAAACAAACAAACAAAAAAACCTCTGTCTAGAAGGAAGCAGGTCTTAGACTTCACCCTACCAGCCTGGTTAGTAGCTGTCAAGTCGACTGCATATGATATCCTGGCTGGGATTTTTGACACCCTGGCTGGGATTTGTTAGGTGAACAAACTGTGGAGGAAAGGGGAAAATAATACATGAAATAAAATTTTTTACATGTGCTTCATGAAAATGTTGTAAGCACATACCTGAAAAGCTATAATATTGACCTATAACATTGTGGCCATTATTATGTTATGAATTTTTCATCCTTACTTAAAGTAATCAAAATAAATCAGGGCAGGGTCAATCACAGGATGTTCATTTATTTCAAATGAATCTGTGAAAGGAAAATCGACACAAGAGGGCAGCACACACACACACACACACACACACACACACAGATGTACACCGAACAGCCAGAAGATTAAAAACATCATAAGCACTGACAAGTGAAGTGAATAGCATTGATGATCTCGTTACAACAGCACATAGCCAAGGAGAGGGATGCATTACATCAAATGTGATCAGTCATTTTTTGAAGCTGGTGTGTTGGAAGCAGGAAAAATGCGAATGTAAGGATCTGGGTAACTTTGACCATGTTGCCACGTTGTGATGGTATAACGTCTGGGTCTATTCCTCTCCAAAACTGTAGGTCTTGTGTGGTGTTCCTGGTATGCAGTGGGATACCAAAATTTTGGAGATACCAAAAGTGGCCTAAGGAAGCACAACCAGTCAACTGGCAAAAGTGTCACTGGATGCGTGCGGAGAGCGAAGGCTAATACGTCTGATTTGATCCCACAGAAGAGCTACTGAAGCACAAACTGCTTAAACTGTTAATACTGAATGGTAGGCGTTAGAAGACACAGTGCATTGATACTTGTTGTGTATAGGGCAGCCTCGCTGCATACCAGTAAGAGGGTGTCAATGATATGGCTGATCAATGTATTCTCCCTTGTAATGTATTTCTCTCTTCAATAATCAGGCTATTAATGGACTGACTACAAGGTACATTTATTATAGCCAAATTTACCAAACCTGAGTTCGGATTAGGAGTAAAGCCAGCCAATCACAAAAATGACATTTACAGCAATTCAGGTATAAAAACACTGAATGAAGGGACAGTTATTTTACTCAATAGAAATTCATACTGTTACAAATAATAGCCAACATTGTCAGGATTATCAGTATCTGTATGCCATGAATAGTTTGTCTTGATATTGATATTTAGATCAATCCAAAGAGCACCTCAGCCATACAACAAATTTTTTGGGATTGTACATGATTACATTTTAAGCTATGTAATTAATTTTATAGGAATGTCTCTTAATTTCTTAATTTTTGGGTTCTATTAAAGGGGTACATTAGTTTTCCATGCATATTAAATAAACATGAAATACAGTCTTATTTTTTAAAAATACAACAACTTCACAATTTCTTTCTGAAACCATTTGCTTCCTCTTGTACATGAGTGTCAGTGACCCCTGTACCAGATGTGATGATAGCAAAGATTGCCATCTCGAGTCAATCGAGAGCGCAGAACATTTGATTTTGGACTTTTTCACTTTTTACGAATCTGTGTCTCAATGCCAAGTTATTGCACATGCGCAAGATTATTACTTTTGTCTCTGGGTCATATTAGTGGTATTGTAAACAAACACAGAACCAAAAAAAAAAAGTAAAACAGGTGAATAAGAGATACTAAGCCGCTTGAGATGGGGTGGTTTTGCCGGGAAGCCTTTATATTCAGCCAAAATAAACTGATAATGGAAGATGGGTCATTCTTATAGAAATGCATATTTATTGTTCGACTCTTTATATACCCAATTATTTTTTAAAAAGATGATAATTTGGATTTGCCCAGAACTGTTCTGATATAAAAGTACCTTCATGTATTTGCAATTTAGGCTGTATATGTACAAAGACAGAAAATGTATAAATTTTGGCATTTCAGGCATATGAAGTTATGTCCTCAAGAACTATGTCAACTCTGTCACACAAGTATATTCTCTGCCTGAATCTAATTCAGGTTTTTAATTTTACATGCAATTGGCACTAGAGGGCAGGGCAGAACGTCAGAGCACAAAATTCAGCATGGATGTTTTAACCTGTCAGACCATAAGTGAGTTTCATGCTTAAAAACCATTGCAAATGTACAGTTTTTGGTCATCACCTCTGTGGTTTTAAGAGTGAAAACGTGGGAATGGAGGATTTAATCAACAAATACAGACCTGCTATCACTGATGTTTTTGAGTGAAAATGAGTGATTTTAATCCAGTGCTTTTATTATTTTGTCAACTTAAAGAGTGGGACATAAAATATGCATTTCTATGAGAATGACCCATATATGATATATAGATAGTAGAAGATCAATAATAAATCAGAACATCCATGATTAATTCAGCTTAATAAAACACGTACATGATCATAAAAACCTCATGTTTTACACATAAAACTGCTCATACAGCAGGAGTGTGTTAAGGGATCAGGATGTGTTCACAAAGCCTTTTTCATTACACGCAGTGAAAACTGACTGATCAAGCATGTTGCTTGTGAGTTTGTGAGCACTTTCTAATTTTTTATTTTAATGTACTTCTGCTTAAATCATCATTAGATTTTCCACACATATCCTGAAAGTAGATAAAAGGAGCCCAAATAAACTAATAAGTGAAAATATTATACCTGGTCCTTTATTTATTGAGAAAAATTATTCTATATTTCATATCTCTGGGTGGCAAAAGCATGTGAACCACAAGGATTAACAGTTAAATTTGATGGTGAAATTAGAGTTGGGTGTTTTCCAATAATTAGAGGGATCTGTCAAAGTCTGCCGTCACAACATGTTTGTGGAGGAATATCATGGCATGAACAAATTAGATTTGCTGCTCATAAGGCTGAAAAAGTTAACAAAACCATTTCTAAAGAGTTTCAAAAGAATTCCATTAGTCCAGTTAGACAGATGGAGGAATTCAAGTCCATAGTACCCTCTCCAGAAGTGAACGACCAGCAAAGAACAGTTCAAAAACAAGGGGTATAATAGTCTAAGAGGTCTCAAAGGAAACCTGGGTAACTTTTAAGCAACTAAAGGCCTCTCTCACATCAGCTCATATACCGTTTGCAGAACACTGAACAGAAGTGGTGTACATGGCAGGGTTGCAAGGAGAAAACCACTGTTCTCCAAAAGGAACATTTATGCCCTTCTACATTTTGTTAAAGATCCCATGGATAAGCCAGAAGGCTACTGGGGGTAATGTGTATGAATGAGAACAAAAACTTTTTAATTTAAGAAGTTTTATGTTTGGAGAAGGAAAACACTGCATTCCAGCATAAGAAGCTCACGCCGTCTGTGAAACACGGTGGAGGTAGTATCATGGTTTGTGCTTGTCATCACTGATGGACCGATGAATTATGAATTATACCACAAAACTCTAAAGGAAAATATCAGGCCAGAAATATCTACAGAAAAATATCAGGCAATCTGTGGGTCATGCAGCAAGTCATCGACCCGAAAGACATATTTCATTCTACCAAAGCATGGTTACAGAAGAATTCACGCAATGTTTTAATGAAGTGTTTTAAATTTAGGGCCAAGTCCTGACCCTAATCCAATAGAAATATTGTGTGAGCAGTGCATGTGAGGAAACTCCTCAACATCCAAAAGTGAGTGCCTGTGCAGGGCTGATCAACACCTACCACAAACGTTTAGTTACAGTTATAACTGCACAAGATGGTCTGAAAGCAAAGGTTCACATGTGATTTCCACTCACAGATATGTAATACTGGATCATTTTTCTTACTTAATAGAAATAGACCTTAATAAACAAAAATAATAAAAGTGTAACTTTTTTTGGCTAACTTGTTTAATTGCCTTCACTTTATCTTCTTTTTTTTTGCTACTTGTGTGAAAATCTGATAATGTTCTAAATCATATTTAGGGAGAATTTTTAAAATATATATGTATTTAGATTAGATAATTAAATTAACTTTTAAGCACCACTGTACAGAAGAATAAAAATATTACTATAATTAGCAGAGAGTGTTAGAAAAATTAAATAGTTATGTTTGTGTGATGAACTTTCACAGCCTTACATTGTTTGGTAGCATATTTCCTCTGTGTGTTGTGTATTGGCTGTGTGTTCCAATCATTGGTAAAGAAAGCACAGAGCTGTTGTTCTCACTGAAACTGACAACGCCAGAAAGCTGAAACATGCAGTGGAGTAGTATCACTGAAACAGTTCACCAAAAGCACTTACTGAAAAACTTTCAACTCCTTTCCTGTTTCAATAATTTTAGTTTATGTGTTTAATGTAACCCTAATAAATATGACATGCTTTGTTAAACATGTATTATATGCTGCTATTATTCCCACCAGTAAACACAGAATTAAAGATGGTTAAGCTAAGCATCATATATGATACAGTCTCTCGATTCCTCTCAACAATTATAGGTCTCAGAATCCTGTGTAGGGTTATACTCTACTAGACTGTATTCATATACCTGCTGGAAAAGCCAACACTGTCTGACAAGCTATCAGTTGAAAACAACAAGAAAAAGAAGAAGAACAAAAACAACACCAAGAAAATCAATTGTGTACCAGTTGGTAGGTTACTATCCTCCTTTAATATAACTTGATACGATTGATCAGATTAGAAATATTGACATCGTAACATTTTCACTTTCTGAATGTCTTTACCCTTCATTAGGGTCACAGGGAGGCTAGAGCCCATCCCAACTGACCCTGGACACTCTGAACAGCTCCACAGACCATCAAAAGGCCAACACAGACAAACAACTATTAACACTCGCATTCACGCCTGGGGCCAACAAGTATTTCTAAGTAGTCTGATGTGAATGTCTTTGACTGGAGGAAACCCACTCAACCACAGGGAGAACATGCAAACTCCAAACAGAATTACTCTTGCCGACACAGCGAGGACTTTTTAGGACCTTCTTTCCTAAGGCAGAAACACTAACTACAACTCCAGTGTGCCCCCCTAACATGAAAACATGATTCTTAATAATAAATTGTCTGAACTGCTGCCGCACAGCTCCAAGGTCCCTGTGACCAAGTTACTGTCTGTCCATGTTCTTCCTGGGTCCACATGGGATTCCTCTGCCAGAAAGAGCACTGTTTGAGTTAAATCGCCTTAATACACCACCTACATTTAGACACCACCTGTTCCCAGTGACCGTCACAAACTGCGAGTGTCGTCTCAACTCAAACATTAGGTCCCCTTTATACTGATTGTACAGGATGCAGTTTAGTTGTGAAATGCTTAAAATGGTGTGCAATTGTACAGTGATTGGAAAAGTAATGATTATCAGTATTTGTATTGAATGAAATCCTCTTGGCGCCGTGGTTAGCACATGTGCCTCACAGCAAGAAGGTCCTGGGTTTGGGCGTTTCTGTTTGGTTTTTGCATGTTCTCCTCATGCTGGCGTGGGTTTCCTCCAGGCACTCTGGTTTCCTCCCACAGCTTGAAAACATACACGGTAGGCTGACTGGCAGTTCCCAATTGCCCCTAGGTGTGTGTGTGAGTGTGAATGGTTGTGTGTGTTGACTCTGCAATGGTCTGGCGAGCTGTTCAGGGGCTACCCTGCCTTCTCCCAGAGTCGGCTGAGATGGGCGCCAACCTCCCCGCGACACTTATCAGGATTAAGTGGCTTAGAAAATGAACGAAGGAACAATGAAGCTACCATTACAAATCAGTTCATCGGGCTGCTGTTTTCATTCACGTTTATAAGCATTTTCATTTATTTAATTATTTATTTATCTATTTATTTATTTCCAACCGAAAACCTTTACTCTTTATGTTACATTTTGAACAACTCACACCTAGGGGCGATCTGGAACAGGCCCCAACAGACAATTATCCAAGAGTGCATGTCTTTGGACTGTGGGAGGAAACCGGAGTACCTGGAGGAAAACCACCCAAGCATGGGGAGAACATAAACTCCACACCGAAACACCCTCACCGGGCCCAAGGACGCAAGTCTGGGCCTTCTTGCTATAAAATGCTGACATTCCAGGACTTTTATCCAGCTCAAGGAGAACCTCCTTAACACCCAGAATTATTTCTAGCAGACCTTCAGCATGACTTTGCTATAATTTAAAGCAATTTCCTTGTCTATAATGGTGCTTAACAACCGAAATGTTTGTTCCATGCTGCTTTTTCCTCTTAAGGCCGGATAAAAACAATGTCCCAGTTTCTCATCAGCACCTGGAAATTGGCGCCGCATCAAATTTTTTTATTATAAATCTTTTTTTTCCCCCCCGAAAAAACCACGCTCAATCCTCGGAAAAAGGTAAAAATGTGATTGTGATTCTAAGATTGGTTCATTGGTTGGTTTTTGGAAGTGCAAGGCTGCTGTTCTATAGACAGGTGTTCAGAGCTGGAATTTAATACATGTTAAATGTAGGTAAAAGAGTCACTTTACCTACATATAGCTTTAAAAGCTTTTGGGCTTAAAAAAACAAACAAAAAAAAAAAAATATATATATATATGTATATATAGACTTAACTTTATTGATCCCTTTGGGATGACTCCCTCAGGGAAATTAAAAAAAAAAAAAAAAAAATATATATATATATATATATATATATATATATATATATATAGGTTTTCAAATTTTTTTATTATTTTTTTTCATCTGGCCTAAATTCTTTTGACTGTCAATGTCCTAAATGCGATTTTAATAGTGTGCCTTTTCCACGTCCACACTTCATTTGTCCTTTCTTGTTTTCCGTAGCGATACCGGAAGTGTTGCTTAGAGACGAGAGACGAATCAGTGATTTGACTGGAAACACTTTTCCAGAATACAACCAAGATGGAGAAGTATGAGAAAATCAAAGTGGTCGGAAGAGGAGCGTTTGGGTAATACAAAGATAAACTCATTAAAACTGTTTTTGTTTTTTTAAATATAGATTTTTTTTTTGGTCACAAATTAGTAAAATCGGCACCTTGGAGATTTTTATACACACTGCGCGCGAGCCTTATAAATAATTTTAGGAAGTTAACGGATTTCTTAAAAAAAAAAAAAAAAAAGCTCTTTCAGCTTTTTCCTCCAGAAAACAAGTAAAACCTGAACTAAAAGTGAAGCAGTAGATGTTAGAGTGTCCTGATAATCATCATGTTTATTTTATTAGTGTGTAGGATTTCCTTGAGGACTTTCCAAGCTCAGCATGACCAGGTTCCTGATGCAGAATAATAAATGGCTCTTTAAAATTCTTTCAAAAGACACCAAGTGACCAAAGAACTGTTTATATGCCCAGCTTTATAGGTGTCAAAAGATGTTTTTTTGTACTAATGTATTAGAGACAGCACCTCTTTAGTGCAGTATGTACTTTAATTATCAGATCAGACTCTGGTCTTGAATCCACCTTGATCATAAGCTTGTCCTTTTCTTTGGAACAGGATAGTACACCTTTGCCGTCGGCGAACTGACGGTGCTTTTGTCATTCTAAAGGAAATCCCAGTGGAGCAGATGACCCGGGACGAGCGTCTCGCTGCGCAGAATGAGTGCCAAGTTCTAAAGTTACTCAATCACCCAAACATAATTGAGTACTACGAAAATTTTCTGGAGGACAAGGCACTCATGATCGCGATGGAATACGCACCAGGTAACACATTCCCGAGTCTTATTAAGTTGAAACTTTTAGTGTATACTTCTTGGGAATGCCAGGGACGGCATGGTGGCGTAGTGCTTGGCACGTCTGCCTCACAGCAAGAAGGTCCTGGGTTCAAGTCCCAGGCTCTGGGAAGGGTTTTCTCTGTGGAGTTTATATGTTCTCCCTGTGCTTGCGTGGGTTTCCTCCAGGTACTCTGGTTTTCTCCCATAGTCCAAAACATGTACGGCCTATTGGTGTGAATGTTTGTGTCTGTGTTGGCCCTGCATTGCATTTGCGAGCTCCAGTAGATCCTAGTAGGATAAGCAGTTGGCGAATTAATGAATGCATGGGAATGGGGCCATATGATTGGTTCATTACCCAATTTTATTCTGTCATAACTAGACACAAGCTATTAATTCATTAAAACAAGAAGCAGTGTGCAGTTTAGTCCATTCATTCAAGTTTCTCTTCCACAAAATGAATCGACTTGTAAATACTTGTAAATGCTTTTGTTTGTTGCTGTGTACAGTACAGGGTGACCCAGTAAAACCTCCCATATTTCAGAGGTAAAGGAAACAAATCATAAAAGATAATGAAATTATTATTTGCACACATGAAACTTCATTCAGTACAGTTTTTATACGTCATGTTTGAAAGATAATCGTCCTCTAAATGGTGGCCCTCACTGTCGCTGTCGTTTTGGGGTGATTTCTGAAGGCTGCCGTGGCTCGACGGGCCATGTCTGGTGGAAGAGCAGCCTTAAGGGCTTCAAGAGCTTGGGGTCGATGAGTGTACACTAGTGATTAAAGGTAGCACTACAGAACAAAAAATCACAAGGGCTGAGATCACCAATGTCATCTCCACACAACGAGATCACCCGATCTGGAAACATTTCCCCAAGCTTTTCCAGTGATCTGGGCTCGAAACAGACCTTAGCACCACCTCTCCTGCCTCACTAAGATTCTTGCATGTAAGTAATGATGAATAATAACTGTATTGAATGAAGTTTCATGTGTGCAAGTAATAATATGATCTTTATCAATTTTTATTGACCTTTGAAATGTGGGCTGTAGAACAGAGTTTTGGGATGTATCATCTTCATTATATGTCATGCATATTTTAGGTGGAACTCTTGCTGATTACATCCAGAAGCGGTGCAATTCCCTGCTGGATGAAGACACCATACTGCATTTCTTTGTGCAGATCTTACTTGCCCTCTACCATGTGCACAACAAACTTATTCTTCATCGAGACCTTAAAACTCAGAACATTCTACTGGACAAGCACCAGATGATAGTCAAGATAGGCGACTTTGGGATCTCCAAAATTCTAGTTAGCAAGAGCAAAGCATACACTGTAAGTGCCATGTGATATAGCCCAGTTTCAAGTCTTTGAACGTATTTCTTTTGTGATCATACATTTGTATTTATAATGGCAGGTAGTTGGGACACCTTGTTACATCTCTCCTGAGCTATGTGAAGGAAAACCGTACAACCAGAAAAGTGATATTTGGGCCCTTGGTTGTGTGCTCTATGAACTCGCCAGCCTCAAAAGAGCCTTTGAAGCAGCTGTAAGTTATATTTTTAATTGATCTGTCTGAAATGAAATCACTTCTGCCTGAATCTATTGGTGAAAATCTGAGAGGAGTTTTATCTTTGTTTTCTCTTCTCAGAACCTACCAGCCTTAGTCCTAAAAATCATGAGCGGCACTTTCGCCCCGATTTCAGACCGCTACAGCCCAGAATTGCGACAGCTCATCCTCAACATGCTTAATCTGGATCCTTCCAAACGGCCACAGCTCAATGAGATCATGGCCAATCCCACCTGCATCCGGCCCCTGCTGAACCTCTACACTGACATCGGCAATGTCAGAATGCGCAGGTTGGACAGTTTAACAACATACACTACATTACACATATATTTAAATCTGACTTTTTTAAATAATTTTTTTTTACTAGATAACATGTTTTCAACAGAATCGAAAAGCCTTTGCCCACCATGCAGACTACTTCTCATGGCAGACCAGGAAGCCGTGTGACTGGAACCAGAACAAGGGGTGAGATTTCCTGTCTTTTCATCACACTGCAAAGATTTTCTATCAAATCAAGATTTAAAATCTTATTTCCAGCCAAAAATTCTTTTTGCTCTTGTTTTGGAATTAATATACTATGTAAGAACAGAATGTGTAAAAAATTGATAAAAGTTTGTATCCTCTTAAATCAAATTAATTCAAATCTGCCAGTGCAGTAAGATAATTACACTTGGTTAGAATATTGCTTGAAGAATATTTTTCTTATTTTAAGAATCTTAATAAGTGTAATTATCGCACTGCACTGGCAGATAATTTAACTTGATTTAAGAGTATACAATAATCAAGAAAAATATTCTTAAAACAGTATTATAATTTTTCACATTCTATTCGTACATAGTATATTATTCCCAAAACAAGATAGAAAAAAAAACATTTTGGCTGGAGATAAGATTTTAAGTCTTGATTAGATAGCAAATTTTTGCACTTTAGGAGCCATAGGGTTATTTTATAGGGTGAAATGTAGATAAATCATTTATTCATCCTCTTTGGGAAATTCAGAATGTCTGATAGTATAGTTTGCAGACTTTCTTTAGATAATAACCACAGTTCCAGAAGAGTTAGATATTTTTCTAAATGCAATAAAACATAAATTCATAAATATATAAAATATGAACAAAGTTAGAATTTGACACTCGCAACACACTCAACAATAGTTGGGACAGAGGCATGTTTACTATTGTGTTTCATCACCTTTCTTTTTAATTACACTTTCTAAGCATTTAGGAACTGAGGATATTAGTTACTGTAGGTTTTTTTTTTGCAATTGTAATTACTGTCCATATTACAGTCCGTAGTTTCTTCTTGATGCTTCACTCTGTTTCTGCTGTTGTAGCTCATGCAGAATGAGGCCTGTCATTGTTCTTCTGAAATAAGCATGGACTTCCAGGGGAAAATATCCCAACATGTGCATTAGCATCAATGGTATTTTCACATACACCCCTGGGCAAAGAAATGGGCCAAACCCCAAGTTTTTAATGGAGCTAACAACAAATAATTGGTCAGAAAATGAGCAAGAATGGAAAGTTGTCACAGCTTGTTGCTACAGCAATGTGTTGGGGGAAAAACTGGAAACGGAAATTCACTCATCAAGTGTTGTTAATAATAATAATAATAATAATAATAATAATAATGATGATGATGATGATGATATAGTTGAAAGTAGCATGAACTAGTAGCATCACAGGTAATTTTTGGTGCCACTTTTTTCAGGTGGGTTGTCAAGCTTAATGTCGACCAAGATGATGCATTCTCTGCCCTTGTCATCAGTGTATACATGGGGCAGTGGCATCTCCACGCCACTCCGACTGCCCATGCTCAACACAGAGGTGCTGCAGGTTTCGTTGGGTCGCACACAAAAGATGGGTGTAACCAAATCAGGACGCCTCATTACCTGGGAGGTTAGTTGATCAAAATTCAGCTTGGAATCCAGTAGTAATAAAATAGATATTTCTCTGGAGCTGTTATTATTATTATAATTATAATACAATGGTGCTAAAAAGTTTGCTCGAACTTTCTATTTTTAGACATAAATATGACTGATAACATCATTGGATTTTCATGTGTCTTTAAAGTAGATGAAGAGAAGCCAATTAAACAAAAGAAACAAAAGTATTTACTTCATCAGTTATCTATTGAGGACAATGAGCCAATATTACATGTCTGTTGGTGGCAAAAAGTATAAAAAAGAACTGTGACATCACCGGTCAGCCGATCCAGCAAACTGGATTCTTTAGGCTGGCAAATCAAAACAGTTTCTATCTCTGTGGTGTTCAGTTCACATGTGAATTTCCAAATGATGTTCTGTGCTCTTTTAATGTGATAAACAGAATTCTGGTTAGCTGATGTACCCCAGAGTGCACAGAGAGCTTTTTTAAAGAATCAAGCATCCATTTTTTTTTTCAAAATTTTTAGCAAATGGATCTCAGAAGGCATCAAATGAACCTTAAATTTCACTACCTGCTACTTTATGTGGTTTCCGGTGGATTTTTTTTTTAAACAGCTACTGTATCCATACCAAAGTTTGTAGACTATTATTAACCTACCACCATATTTTTCCAGAGATTAAAGCCGATAGTGATTCATTAATCCCATAGGATTTCCAATTTGAATGTTTAACTGATAGAGAACTGGTAACAGCAGTCTACAAGCAGGGTTAATATTTTTAATCATTAAACTCTACTTACAACTTACTCAATGTACAGAAAGTGTTTTATCACATATCCAAGCTTTGTGTCTCATGAGGTTTGTGCAGTAAGGTAGGTAATTCTGTTGGGCTTTTACACCTGAGCCTAGTGGCTCATCAGGCCGGTGTTTATCCCCAGTTTTCATAGTGTGAAGCGACTAGGAGTTCAACTCCTCCTGGATGGGACGCTAGTCCATCGCAGGTTACCTTCCCAGTATTTCTGACTGGTACTCATTAATACTGCTGGGTGGATAGAGGAACACTTCTTGTAACTTGTGGTTAAGACCTTGCTCAGTGATCTTAGCATGTGGGGGTCTAATGAGGATTTGAATCCATGGGCTCATGATCAGGAGGTCGTGGGTTCGAATCCCCGTTAGACCCCCACCATGCTAAGATCGCTGAGCAAGTTCTTAACCACAAGTAACAACAACTGTCACTATTTGTGTGTGTGAAGTCCAGTGTAGTGTATTGGAGAGGATAGTAAAAATCCTGAAAGTTCACATACAGCTTAGCAATGCTGCATTGATCTGGAAGCTTCTCTCCGCCAGCAACCAATTTATTATATCTACCCCGTGCAACTGTATACAAGTTTGTTCATTGGTTTTGATTTCGTTATCGTTTTTTCATGAGACTACACTATTGTAATCCACTGTCATTTCTTTTGCCAACCTGGTGACTTATACACATGAAACACATATAACAAAAACATTTACTGGGTCTATTGTACTGTACTTGCTCTCCTGCATGGAAAGCTTACAGCTGATGTACAGCATGGGGCACATCACCCCCTCCACTACCTGGGACAAAATGGCCTCCAGTCCTCTGTCAGACATGTCTGTCTACAAATTAATAAAGGGAGAGAAAAGTTACAAGAATGTTACTGAAGGCAAGTAGAGACCCTGTTCACGTGGCTCAGTCCATTGGACCTGATCGGGTACCCCTTTTTAGTGAGGTTAGCTGGTGACCTCTGAAAAATTTGTTACAAACCTCCTAAAACAGCCAACCCAAAGAAGTGCCTCACCAACTTTTTGGTTTTGGGCCTTGGGCAGGCCGCAGTCACAGCAGCCTTGTCAATTTGGGGGACACACCTGCCCATGACCCAAGTGGAAGCCCAGGTACTTTATTTCCATGTGTCGAGTTGCACACTTCTTTGGGTTTCCTGTGCACCTTCCATCTCAAGAACCTCAGAATAGCCCTTGGCTGTTATAGATGCTGCTGGTATTCATTTCTGTAAATTTTGTCCTTTAAGTAGGCAGTAGCATATGCAATACATGGATAGAGGATACTGACCATGAGCTATTAAAAAGCTGCCAGGGCTCCAAACAATCCAGTGTGAACTGGTGTAACCCAACTGAAGTTGGAGAGGGCATTTTCTTGGAAAATTGCAGTCAAGTAAATCTGTTAATAACCTTTTTTCAAATCCAATATCAAATAAAAACGAGCTACACCTAACTGGTAAAGCAGTGGAGAGTATTACAATCTTGTTATAGGCTTGTTTAGTTGAATATGCTTTGTTGCCAATACCCACTTCACTCCTCTTACAGGATCTTTTGATGTATGAAAGGTTTGCTTGATTATAATAACAGCCAGATGCTGTACAACCGATTGTTTATTTAATTTGCTAAAATATAACATTGTTTATATTATCAAGCTGAATATTTAGTGATGTACATGCAGCCTTCACCCAACGTCCAAAATGGTGAGGTTTGCATGTTCAAGTAGCTGATGATGTATGCTGGACATCACATACAAGGGCCTAAAATGGGCAGCCACATACAACCACACCTGGAGGAATTTTAGTGTAGTTTTTTTATGAGATCACTGTGACCAGGCAAAGGTGAGAACACATCTGCAAATTTCCCTTCCAGCTTGACAACCTGTGCTCTCTGGGACAACTGGGACAAGTGGTGGTCTCTACTAGGGACCGGGGTGAATTTGACTGCATTTTAGTATTTTCAGGTCCCAGCTTCGCCTTCTCCAGAGCCACCCTTAGACACAGGAACCTCTCTCCACACTTTCAGGAGACTGGTGTGGTATATCTGAGGTGACTCGCCTCTGTCTGTTAGCCTAACCTCAGGGTCCTTGCCACTTTGCAAGTAATAATTTAGAGCTTGATGTGAATAGTAAAAGTTGTACTGCATATCCTTGTGAATATTTCCTTAGTCAAGTACCTTTATTACACAGCTGAGCATGTCGTTCTTGCAAATTTTTCTGTGTTAGGTGATGTATAGTGTGGAGTTTTACTTTCAGGTCAAGATTAGCGTAGTGATGGTTAGATGGCCACAGCATGTTGTGTTGAAATTTGTTCTTGTTCTGGTAGAAGGTCCCGACTCCAGATTCTCATTAATGATGTCTAAGAAGCGAATGGGCTTGCGCCGATGCATCAACTCAAATGGGGAAAACCCTGTGGAGGCTTGTAGTATCTTTGTACTGCGAACAAGAAGTGCTCTGGCCATCTATACCAATTCCTTGCATTGTCATGAGTGAACTTCCAGTACACTCCGGACAGCTTGGCAGGCCATCGCAGGGCGATAAACACTTCTGTGGATTGATTTTATCTATAAGCATTCATAGAGCTTATGAAATGTGAATGACATAAATGTGGCCCCGTGATCAGCGTGAGTCTACAACAGAATTCCCACTTGGAAGATAAAACAGAAGAGTGCATCTGCAACAGTGCATGCAGAAATGTTGCATAGAGGCTCCACTTCAGGCTGCATAATCTACTAAATCTAACACAAAGTCACTCAGTGGCCTGTTGAGATACATGCCAATTCGTTAAAAAGGAATCTTAATTAAAGGCAAACACTTCCGCACCTATCCACAAAAAAGAGCACCAATAAAGCCTAGCCTATTCGTCACAAAAATCGATGGATGAGTGAGGTGAGGACTAACCAGTGACAACTGACACCAGTGAATATGCGTGAACATCCTCTTCCACCTCACCTTCACCAATCGTGAACATTCCACAGCCCCACATAGAATCAGGCATTGATCCACTGGTTTAATTACGTCCTGAGTCCATAGAGTCCTGATATGTACATTTCTGCTCGATCGGAGAAGACCCGAGGTGTGTCTACTCTGCTGTTCTTTACTAGAGCCTGGTAATCACCATGTTAATCAGCTTCACAATGTCATGTGCCTCCATCATCAGCAAGCACTTCCTGCAGGAGTCTTTCAGCTGCTGGATGAATGACAAAGTCCAGCCGGCCTTCTTCGGAGCCAGTGACCAGAGGCATTGGAGGTGCTGGTCTCGGCCGCATCTTAGGACAGCCTGCTTTAGATAGGCATACATTACTTGGCTGGTTGACAGCAGCTGTTGGGCCATGCATTGGTCCTCTCCCAACAGGAGTGGTAGGAGACAGATGCCTGCCAAACTTCCAGCCACCCCTTGCCTCTACCATCTGCTTGAATAGTTTAAGGAAGACCCTGGGATTATCATGAGGCCCCATCTTGGTGGTGGGTGGTGATGGAGAAGTTCTGTTACTGGTAACGTTACTGGACTTCTGGAGCAGAGCCTAGAGCGCCTGCAGGTCCTCTTGCTGGGCCTGGAACAGAGCCTGGAAGCACTGCTCCTGATCAGTGTGCAGGAAGACCAGTGCCTAGTGGATCTCAGTGATGGCTTATATGAGGTCAGTGAAAGATTCTTGAGGGCTTTACCTTGGTTTCCTGGGTTTCGGCATCAATGTGGCACTTTCCGGGTTCAAGATACTGAAGACAGAGAGACAGTTGGACAGTTCACTCTGTTTTGCACTTTTTCTGATGTTCTTCAGCCACCTGTATTATAGAATTTTAATATGTCAAACCATATACACTCACTTCTCATGTGGATACACTGATTAGACTCACCTGCTGGTTCTACCTGATTTAAGCATGTTGCGAATATGCTTGGGCTGATTATGTTTTTCAGTGGATTTGCATTATGTGAGAATTGGCTACCTGCTGAATTCATAGCATATCACCAGAAGGTTGGTGTTCACTGCTATCATAAAAAACATGGAAATGCACGCAGTGTGTCATGTCATTGAGGATGCTATTGTGACTTGATATTTTAAGTCAGGATGGGCAGGGGCTAACTGGTTTTGTTAAATGCTAATTTTAGTCAAAACACTGCAATTCAGTACATAGCATGTTTTCAACTGAACTTCTTACACGTAGTACCCTTAAAATTGCAAAAAAAAAAAAAAATTAAAGATGGTCTCTTTGATCTAACTTTTAAATGAACTTGTTGAAATATCTTATCTTGAGGTGGTCTGATACAGAATGGCTGTTTTGATGTAACCCTGTGACAGGCTCCGACTGTGGGATGTGGCGAGGCTTCATTACCTGGAGCTCTGGAGCAGATGCAGCCCCAGTTTATCTCTCGGTTCCTAGAGGGACAGTCTGGCGTCACCATCAAATCTGTCTCCTGTGGAGATTTCTTTACTGCCTGTATGACAGGTAATGCATAAACTCAGCAAAAAAAAGTTAGATTAGGTGTAACAGTGCTAATCTTTGAGGAAAATTCCCACCAATACATTAAACTGAAAAAACCTCTGGGCTTAAAGCAGGAAATATCTTCAATATTAGAACCTGTTTTGCCTCACTACATTTTCAATGCTGAGCATTTAAAGAATAGTTAAAAGACTAAAACAAAGAGCAAACCATTAATCCAGCAGCTCAGCACAGCATTAAAAATCTGCTCTTACAGATCATTTGCTTTTCTTTTACTCTTTATTACAAATGGCGGATTAAAATGTAATGCTTTGCTAAAGATTATACTGTTTTTGTTTAATCCTAATCCCAGTTCAATCTTTGTCAGTGTTGTCTTAAGGCTGCGTCATGGCATGAGAAAGGTCCTGATCTTGAATTCACCTAACAAGAAATCAAAAGAAGCCCTCTCTCTTGCTCTCGATTTTTCTCTCTCACTTTCTCTCTTTCTCTCTTTCTCTCTTTCACTCGTTCTTTCTCTCTCTCTCTCTCTCTCTCGCTCTCACTCTCTGTCTCTCTCTTTCTGTCTCTCTCTCTCTCTCTCTCTCTCTCTCTGCCCCCTCTTTCCCTATCACTCTCTCTCTCTCTCTCTCTCTCTCTCTCTCTCTCACATACTCTCTCTCCCTCTCTTTCCCTCTCTCTCCCTATCTCTTGCTCTCACTCCCCCCCCCCCTCTCTCTCTCTCTGGCTCTCTCTCTCTCTCTCTCTCTCTCTCCTTCTCTCTCTTGCTCTTTCTCTGTTTGGTTGTATGTTTGTGCGTATGCGAGTGTGCTCTCAGCATCAGCTCTTAAATGAGATCATGAAATTTTTTGAGTATGAAATAGAATATATTTGACAATATCTTTGAAATATTGCATCAGACCTGGTATATGAATATTTCACAGATGAAAGCAAGTGTGCGCCAGAGCCGTGACAAAGCCCTTTTAACGCTGTAGTCTTCTCTTTTTGCTTGCAGACAGAGGCATAATTATGACATTTGGAAGTGGAAGCAATGGCTGTCTTGGACACGGAAATTACAATGACATAACACAGGCAAGGGTTTACTATGACTTCTTATAGTTAGCGCTAAGGTTCAGAGTTAGTATTTCAGAAGGGTGTGAGTTTAATCCAAGGACTATAAGAGAGTCAGTGCTGGACGATGGGGAAACTGTTTTACCGATTGAATGTATCCTTTCTCTATTTTGACTAAAGGTATCTGACATTCAAATGCATTTAAATCCTCCGAGCAGACTTGCTAAAAGCTCTGAGGATTTAATCTTTAAATAATAAAAGCTGAAATATAATTATGGGTATTATCAGACACCTGTACATGGGTAAGAAGAGTAAATATAAAGAAGGCAAGACTTCGAGGAATGTACATGTCGCTCTGGATGAAGGCACCTGCAACAGACTGTAAATGTAAATAGTTTTGTTTAACAGTAGACACCCTGTCCTGTTGGTCTTATGATGGAACTTTTAGGGATTAGTCTCAGTGACTGTTTGTGGAATTCAGGGATTTACTTCCTTTCTCCACACATTTATAAGACAGATCAAACTTTCATGTTGCTTCTTCTGTTGTCTTTGTCTCTGTCTAGCCCAAAATAGTGGAGGCTCTCCTGGGCTATGAGCTGGTTCAGGTGTCCTGCGGTGCCTCCCATGTACTTGCTGTGACCAACGAACGAGAGGTTTTCTCCTGGGGAAGAGGAGACAATGGTACCATACCATGAGCAATGATGACCAAATCATTTTTAGGTCTAGTCATTCTAAATATGATTCTCTCTCTCTCTTTTTCACGCTGTTTCCACACTGACAGGTCGGCTGGGACTAGGAACCCAGGATACCCAGAATGCCCCACAGCAGGTGAATATCCCAGTAGATTTCGAGGCTCAGCGAGTGTTGTGTGGGGTTGATTGTTCCATGATCATGAGCACTCAACACCAGATCCTGGCATGTGGCAGCAACCGGTACGGCACTCCAGCAGCATCAAACACTTTTACTGATTTGCTTTAGGATCAGTCTTACAGAGCTATACTTACAAATACTTACATTTACAGAATTTACATTCTGTAAAAGAAATCCTGAACAGACAAGCTGCATCTTAAATTGTGCACATTGTATAGTTTAACCTGAATAGTGTGTTCATCCTGGGCGAATCACTGACAAAAAAAAACAACCCTACCAAATCTAAGCATGAACCATTAAAACATTTTTGCAGTATGTACATATTGACAGGATGTAACAGGCAGTGTGGAGCCACTAGAGGGTGCTGCAGTTTTGCTGAAAGGCTTCCGTTCTGCTTTATATGGATGGTGCTTTTGATAATGGGCATCGTAACAAAGAAGCTTTACAGAAATCTGGATATAATTGTACATTTTAAAACTGATTTCGTGTGAGAAAGTCAGCAGCGACTGCAGCAAAACCAAATAAGGCAGTAAGAGGATGTATTAATGAGTGGGAACAGACTCAAAAGGGAACCAATCATCTTCTGTGTGACACTGGATTTGTGTGATTATAAATAATACCACCTTTATAAGATCTCTAGACTAAAATTAAGTAGTGCTTAGTGTGGTAAAAGAAGCTTGTGTATGGGCATTATTAATGACTTAAGTTTCTTGTACATATAACAGCATCTAACACCCGATCGCCTTCTGTGTCGTTTTTACTTTGTCTGAAGCGTTTTCCGAGGTTTTGTGCATGAATTTTTGTAATAAATAATAAATGATAATATGGCGGCGCCAATTTTCAGGTGCGGGCTCCGATGAGAAACTGGGAATGTTTTTTTATCCGGCCTAAGAGGCTGGTTCAGTGGAAATTCAATGACATGAGTTGCTACACAGTACAATGTCATTTCCATTTAATGCAAAATGTGATTCACTGATTGATTGATTTGCGACACTTTAAATTAGGTACTTTATTCTTGTATAAAGTATATGTTGATTAGTATATCTTTGAGACAGCTTTAGATCAGACTTCAGTTCCATTGCGACACTTCCTTACCCACTGCATTAAGCCTAATTTTCCTAACAAAAGGTCCATCTTAACCATTTACACTCTGGAAACATTCTACAAGAAAAATCTTTTTGCAATGCATGAGCTTCACGCCTCAGGCCGTGTCCCAGTATTATTTCCTTGGCCAACAAGTTCTGATTGGTGTTTCCTGTTAAGCTTGCTGTATCACAGTGAAAAGTATCTTCATCAAAGGGGCTCCATCACAGGAGATTCACCTTACCCTACACTGCCACACATATTACCCACATATTACCCACATATTACCCACGTATGGATATTTGCTTCTAACCAATATAAGAGACAAAGATTTAAAATAATGTTTTTATCTCACAAAGGCCAGTGATGTTTGTTTATTTGCAGGTTTAACAAGCTAGGCCTTGATACCATCAGCAAGACAGAGGAACCTCCCTCCTGTTGTCAGGTAGAAGAGGTCCACACATTCCAGCCTGTTCAGTCGTACCCACTCAATGTTGAGAAAATTCTGTACAGTGACATTGGAACGGCCCACTCCGCCTCAGTCACAGGTGACACAGGGATCCTTCTGACTAATGATTTAAAAATAATAATAATATTACTATTATTTATATATATATATATATATATATATATATATTCTGTTGAAATTGTGCCCTAAAACCCAGAGAAAGGTCAGTGTTTCACATTTGGCAGTAACCAGCATGGGCAGCTTGGCTGCAACTCGCGCCGAAACAGCAGAGTGCCCTTCCGGGTGCCAGGGCTGCAGGGCATCACCATGGTAGCATGCGGAGATGCGTTCACTCTGGCAATTGGTGCAGGTAATAAAGTCAAACCAAGCTCTTAATCTCTTAACAGAGGATGTTATGTCAGGCTTTTAACTTTTTTTTTTTATATATATCATTACAAAGCATTAATACAGAGTACTTGTATCACATTTGTGCCTGTTGGCTAGTTAGACTAGATCTGTTAGTACATCGGAATCATTTACAAACCCGCTTTTCACATTCGAGCCATTTTCTGATGCTTAATATTTTATTCAGGTCCATTAAGCAGACTCTTGTTATGTTCTTCAAGCCAAAAGAAAGCATGCTTTACAGAGAATTGTCTCCAGCTTGCTGCTCAAGACTGCAGCTACAAGCATTATTTATTAAGGTGTTATGACTATGTAAAATCTTATTGTTTTTTTGTCCTGTAGAAGGTGAGGTGTATACCTGGGGAAAAGGAGCCCGTGGGCGCCTTGGAAGGAAAGAAGAGGATTCTGGGATACCGAAGGCAGTGTCGCTTGATGAGAGTCACCCATTCACAGTTACATCAGTGGCTTGTTGCCATGGCAACACACTCTTGTCTCTGAAACGTAATGTAGCAAAATATGTCTTTTAACATTCCATTAAAAAACACTGGAATCATCCAGGCCTGTCATTTAAAACACGCACATTCGGTACAGCGCCAAAAATTTTATTTAGTGTATTTAAATATTATAAACCAGATAGCAAAGTAATATGTTTCATCTATTTTTAAATATTTAAATTAATTCTTAAAGTCTGGGAAGAATAGGAACTAGTGAATTGTATATATTTTTCATGTGTTTCAAAACACATTCATGTTTAAACATTGATACATGCATCTGTAACACAGCTGTTTTTATATTTTTGAAAAAATTCTGAATTCCAGATGTCTGAGTAATGCACTAGCAGTTTTTGGATGTTTTGTTTGGTCTAAGTCTTTGCATCAAGGCCTCAGATTGTTCATAATCACTTATCTTAAAGGGTTTGTTTTTTTTTTGTCTGTTGTTCTCTGTTGAAATACTAAGAGTGTAACACAAGTCATGCATTGTTTAGGCTCCTTTAGACTTCAGTAGACAAGGACTTCTTACTAAAAGTACTGAATTGACTTCAGATGTGCTTTGTTCCCAGGAATACAGTAAAAAACAGGACTGTGATGTTTCGGTCACCGCTCTACTGGAGTCCGAGGCTTTTAAAATGTACAATGTGTAAATTATAAACAGGATAAATGAGATATTATTTGTAGTGTATTAAGGATATAAACAGTTTTCTGTTATATGAGTTGTTCTGTTATATAAAACGTGGTTTATGTGTGGAATACATAAAAGAAATCATATACACTCATAAACTAATAATGACACTGTCTCTTACAGCTTTTTTTGAAGATCCTGCCCTCAAGTGAGCCTTCAATCTCAGCGATATCTGCAAGACAACAGACAGACAACTTCCTCTGAAAAACAAAGACTTAACTCTCAGAGCAATTAATGACTAAGGCTACTATGACAGGAAGTGGAATTCCAAAAGATTTCAAGCGAATACAATATTTACTGTAAAGTGCAATCATGTCTGATGTATGATTCCATGGATTATGAAGGATTTATGTATCCAACTGAAATCACAATGCATAGGGTGGGTTACGCTTAAAGGTAATATCAGTGTGTCAATATTAATGGCAATATCAATGTCAGAGAGTGGTGTTGGTGAATGCTTCAAGTCTTAGATTATTGTTTTATATAATCACTAGATTATTATGTAGTACATTCACAGGAAGACAGAAAGGTCCTGTTGGATTAGTATAACACTGAACGACGGTATTGAACACATGTCTGCCAAAGAGTGCCAAAATTTGTGCCTTTTCAAAAAAAATGCTTTTGAATACATATAATAATTAAAAAAATCTTTCTGTCCACACCGAAAAGTGTTCACAGAACTGTAAGACTAAGAGTAATTGTGCCCTACTGGAGCCACACATATGGAGGGGTTATTAATTGCTCAGTAATATGCAGTGTGTATATATATATATATATATATATATATATATATATATCTATATCT
>JAQMYF010000013.1:24915444-24928301 GCA_030014195.1 Neosilurus mollespiculum | reverse complement strand
ACCCCCCCCCCCATCATGCTCATTTTCAAAATAATGCTCCATGTAAACTTATGTGCATAATGTGTAAGCAATGAATTTATTTCACAGAACACAGTTCTTTTAAAAAATTATAATAATAAAAATATAAAAGTATTGTTTTGGACCATATTTTCATTCTATTTTATATAAATATTCCATAATATTTTTATTTATATATATTCAATTTGCATGTATGCACTTACACTGCTAGGTTCTCTTATACTGTAAATAAAGTTCAGAGTATTTTTTGTAATAAAGGACATAAAGAGATGAACCCTGTGCCCAGTGAGCGCGCGTGCGCTTACAGTACAAAAAAAACCAGCCAGACACTGTGCGGCTTGGGAAGGGTGGTGACGTAATTTGATCCCGCCCACGTGGGGACGGTGGGCGTGGCTTGTCCGACCTAAACAGATGGGGGCAGGAGCTTTTGTCCACACGAGACCGTCGGTGTTGATGGGAGACGGGAGCTGGACGGAAGCGTCTCGCCTGTTTGCTCGGTTGAACTCCACAGTACCAGTAGCAGGTGTTCACTGGAGGACGCGGACTCGGTTCCTAGCAGGACGCTTCGCCTGTAACAGGCGCGACCTTGTTGCTAGAGAGACAGGAGGACAATAGCGGCTGCAGGCTGGAGGGTAGAGCCGTCACTGGTGATCGAAGCAGAGCCGCGAGCTGTCAGCGCTGATCGGAAGAGCGTTGTGCTGTTTATCCGCTCGGTCCGGAGTCACCATGCCCGGCTACGACTACAAGTTCCTGGAGAAGCCCAAGAGGCGCTTTCAGTGTCCGCTGTGCAGTAAAGCAATGAGGGAACCGGTGCAGGTCTCCACCTGCGGCCACCGATTCTGCGACACCTGCCTGCAGGAGTTCCTCAGGTACGAGGCCTTCTGGACACCTTTCACACCAGTGTATCAGTCTATACTTTACAGGGTCAGGCTGATGAGATGAGGGAGGATGTAGAGTGAAATCACATGGCTGATAGCACTGAGATCCTGTGGCTATAGCTTTAACACACACAAACACATATGCATGCACACACACACACATGCATGCACATATACACACACACATGCATACACACACACATGCATGCACATCTTGTAGCTTCAAACACTGCTGAGACTGAGTTGTTACTATCTTACATCACCAAAGCTTGTAATAGCATGGGGGGGGGGGATTTGTGCATGCAATGTTCTATTTTTTTTATCAATAAAGTATAGTCAGAGTGGTCAGAATTAATATTCCTCCAGGAAATGCCTGAATATTTGCTCACCAATTGCTCCATCATCTGATCAAATCTACAAGCAAAGAAAGATCCTATCAGCTTCGCATGAATGATCATGGCCTTTTTGTTTTTGGTTGCATGAATTTTTGAGACTTGTACCCTGTGTGCGTGTAGTCAGGCAGTGAATAGCCTAATCTCTGGCCCTGTCCGTCATTGGACCCTGTGGCAGTTCTTTGGGAGGATGGGGGCGGATAGGGGTTAATAGAGTCGAGCAGCCTCAGACGTGGGATTAGTGAGGGATTCTTTATTGGATTTAGGGATCCTGTGTGCTGAAAGACTGACGGTCCTTTTCGCTCACAACTTCTTTGTGCCTGAGTGATTTGTGTGTAGACGTACACAGGAATGCACCGCCTCACTGTACATCGCTCCCAGAGATGATTTCCACAGTGCCCTCCCATAGTGCCATATTGTGGCGTTCGTATGTCAGACTACGGGCCTGTTTATCTTAAGCGATTGTTCTAAAGATCAAGTTCATGTTGCATGGATTGAAGTATTTTTCGGGAGTTGTACGTGGAGCCAAAAGGAATAGGGAGTTTGCTGTTTGTCATTTCTAAACAGACACCCTTTATCTTTATCTTGCTTTCTCCATGAATTCAAATGCCTGATGTCGTGTTTCCCTTCTCGCTGTACAGTAAATGTGGCAGGTGTGAAGTCGACCACCAGTTTAGGCTGACGCCTCTTAGCTAGCAGCTTGTGTGGTTATGAAAGCCACGGTGTCATTAAACCTGTAGTGTATTTTTTTTTCTGCCTCACACACTTATTTACAGTTTGAATGCTGTCTAACACTCATATAGTACGTAGCCTGACTATGCACTAGGTGAACAGCATGCCACAGTGCACACCGATATATTGTCGAGAATAGAAATATAAAAGGTAGAGATTTGTTTGAATAAGACGCAGGAGCAGAAGGTGAATCTGGAGTGTCCTTGAGGGGAAATGATGAATCATATTTCTTTTAAAAGAAGACTGACACTGTGTTTGATACTGATATCAGTGAGATTGTACTGTGGCAGTCAATCATTTACAGTATTTGGCCTTACAGTTAGCATTTTTATACAACTGAGCAATTGAGGGATGAGGGCCTTGCTCAAGGGCCCAACAGTGGTGATAGTGGGGATTGAACCGCTGACCTTTGGATCAGAAACCCATCGCCTTAACAGCTAAGCCATTTCAATCATTGGCTGGCTGTTCTAGGAGTAGTTGATGTGGCACAATAAGGCCAAAATTTCATATCACAATAGAAGTAATTTCATATAATGATATATACAGCCATGGAAAAAAATTAAGAGACCACTTTTATTGGATATTCTTATTTCCAATTTTTTCCATGGTGGTGTGTAATATATATATAATTAGGATTAAGCGGTTCAGAAAATGAATGAATTTATATCTTGCAATATCTAATTTCCTGTAAACTCATAGAATAAATTAATAAACATATATTTTAATAAATAAATAAATAAATAAACAAGAATGTAGGGGGTGAGTAGTTAGGTCGTTTTTTATTTAATGAGATATAATAAATCAGTGCCTGTAGGTCTTTCATGGTAAAAGAGGTATATTATAAAAAGCGGTTTAAATAAAGTGCATTTCAAATTTGAACAAGGTGCTTCAAAATTCATGTTTAAATTAAAAATTCTAAAACTTTTCATTTCTTACACACGTGTATACCTGTAACTCAGCTGACGGGAAAAAAGTCACCTCAAAACTTCTCACTGCTTCTGTCTGTCTGCATGTGTGTGTGAGTGTGTGTGTGTGTGTGTGTTTAGATAGGTTATGTTATTGTGGGAATAATAAAGTATCTAAAATCTAACCTGCAGCTAATAACTAGGTGAATACTAGTGTGGTCATAAACATTACCATCTCCGTCAGGATCACGGGGGGAAGGTGGAGTGATGAGACGTGGTGTAGACCGCGGTGACCGATATCTGAGTGCAGTCGCTCCACTGAATCTCAAATAATCTAAATGATGGAAATGATTGTAGTAAAGAGTGCGAATCGTGACACAACGATATAAACGATAGAACATAATATGAAACGATAAATGTTTTTATTTCACCATCCGATATATACGTCATCATATCATACAGCCCAAATGCTGATAAGTAAGGGTTGGCTTATCAGTCAGGGTTGGCGGGGCCACCATGCTGCCTAGGAAGAATATACTGTATATCGTTGGTAAGTAATTACACTATACCCATTCCATAATTCCTGTAGGCAGCCGTCTATCAGTCTAGACATATCAGCATGTTCGTTCATTGAGGAAATATTTTGCCCTTTGCTCCAGGAATGAGCTCCATGCCAGGTGACTCATCCAGGTATAAAGTTTACAGTAGAAAACTCTGGAGGTGCTTTTTACAACATGTTCCCACATTTTTCTCTTTCTGTCTTGAATAGCTCAGATTTGAATCTTTTTCAGTTTTGAAATGCCGATGCAGGTTTCTTGGGATAATTTGTCTCAGCCTGCCATCAGTTTTGACAATGTTGTAAATGGTCCATGGTTCCATTGAAGAAGGAATGTAAATAAAACCAGCATATCAGGAGGCCGTGTGATTCCTGGGAGAGGCCCATGGTCCTGCTTTATCACTCATGCAATCAACCATAAGTTAGTCACATGCCCACACCACAATCGCTGATTGGGTAAACTGTAAAGAAAAAGTGATTAGGCCAGCCTTTCATCACAGAGGAATTCCTCATAATGAGGGTTAAAAAATGATGAAAAAACTATTCAGCGAATTGCATCAGCTTAAATTTACTGCAGATGGTTAGATCACTGTAACCATGCCATGTTATAGAAGAAATGCTAACAAAAGAAAGAAGTACAATCATGCAGTAAAAAGCGTCTCTCCCAAAGTCTCCTATGTTACAGGATTCTGTGACTAGTGTGAAGGAAAATGAATATTTTTACACTTTGTTTTCTTATTATTTGAAGGTCAGATATGATACCCATTTTCAGTCCTTTATTTTCCATTTCAGACACCCGTGGAGTCCGATTTTATGGCATTCTTCACTTATTTTCTGCTCAGAACTGCCATTCGCCTTGTATTTTTGAGAAATAAACTTGTACATCACACTAACTAATTATTAAGAGAAAAAAAATTCTCCTGTTAATGTGATAAAAGATTCCTCATACCACGTGACCTGATTCGAAGCGAATCACGAGATGTTGGGCGAGAATTGGGCAGCCATTGAAGGTAATGGTTTGTTTTCACAAATTTCTTTAAGATTTTTGTGTTATTTTGCTCGATATTGCTCGATTATCGCTTGTATGTCGATGTTCGATGCTCGGACGCAGTGTCAATGGTCGATTTACATGCCTACTGTGAAGCACCCAAATACAATTCCTAATCCAAAAAAACTCCACAGTTCTTCAGGAAGCTGCTTCCCCACCTCCCTTGAAATGCTGAGTTTAGCTTTGTGCTGGGCGGCCTGTTTGGCTTCCTCCTCCTATTTATGGTGTTTCTGCTTTCTGTACTTACTCTGCTCTGATTGATTGCCTTTCTAAAGTGAGTTATCTTTCCTTTCAGAGTGCTGGGAGGCTGGGATGGGTGGAGATGCTGCTGTGCATGGGGGAAGGCCAGCTACTCAGAATTCAATCCCAGCACGCCGTCACTGACCTCATTTGACAGTCTAGCGTCGTCTAACATGGCTATTTAACACTAATAATATTTATGGGTCGAGAAAGTGGAAATATTTAATATACACATATCCACTTCACATTCACCCTCATGGCATCTTTAAACTTTTAACATCAACATATGTATTTATAAACATAGTCAAGGACATGTTTAATAAAATAAAATGATAGTCAAAAATATAGTTTGTAAAAGTTGCATAAAAATGATGTGAATACTGCAAAAATGTTCTTTTGCAAATTGCACCCGGTTTTATTCATGATAAAAGATGTTTGGTAAGAGTTCATGGAACGAGCAGTAATTATAGTGAACCTGAATTGCTTTATTAATCTTCTCAGGGACATTTAACACAACATGTCATAGCACAGACCCTAAACCCTGTCAGTGTGACTGTTTCAGTAATATGCAGGTGGAAAGTTCATGGAACCAGTTCAAGGACAGTTCATGGAACCATGGAAGTAATCGTCTCCTCACATGTGTACCGTGCAATATTACACGTCAAACGCTTCCATTACTGAGAAGTTAAAAGGGAAGAGAGCAGGCATTCAATAAGAGTTGTAAGAAGATCGGAAAACAGCAGGAACAAGAAAATACACAGAGAATAATAAGCAGTGAACTACACACAGTAATATCCATTCATTCATTTATTGAACCGCTTAATCCTAATTAGGGTTGCGGGGAGGCTGGTGCCCATATCAGCCGACTCTGGGCGACGGCAGAGTACACCCTGGACAGCTCAGCAGACCATCTTAGGGCCACCACAATAATCTCCATTCCTAAACAGAACTATTTAAAGCAATATGCTCTGGGTATAATAATATGTTTGTAGAAGGAGGAGTTGTGTATTAATAAAGAACACTGTAATCACAGTGACGTACAGAGATGGGAGTATCATTATATTCTTTTCCACAAGCTTTTTTCTATTAATTCAATCTCCTTAGCCAAGAAATAAAAGCTAGGGAAACGATGGGTATTTCAGTAAGACATCGATTTCAAATGTACAGCCAAATTAACCCAGGAAGGCCTCATATGGCGTAGCCGATGTTTTGACATGCTTCCCATTGAACAGTGATTGAGGATTTTGAGGTAATTCCACTATGTGGATCCTTGCAACCTTGGGAAATTGAAAACGATTTGACAAGAAGAATTAGTCAAAATTAAACCCCAGAAGGCTGATGACCTCCCACTTTAACTGCTGTTAACTGCTCCTAGTGTAACTGCCAACAACAGCTTTGGAACAACGTACTTAAGTCGTTGCTTTCAAATCTTTTTCCCCTTCTTTTTATTTATTTTTTGTTAATAAGTCATACAGGATAAATTATACATCTACATTTGACATGAATATATCCATTCAAAGTGAATTAAATGAAAACTATATCGTCCAATCAAAAGTTTACACACCCCTACTCGTTGTTATTTTGACTGGTACTGTTTATCTGTATATCAGCCCTGGGAGCAGCCGTAGCCTAATGAGTAGAGAAGCGGCTTTGGGACTGAAAGGTCGCTGGTTTGATTCCCGAATCAGCAGGAAAAATGTGTGGCGGTGGGGGAGTGAGCACCTTCCCTTCCTCCACATTCATGGCTGAAGTGCCCTTGAGCAAAGCACCTAACCCCCAACTGCTCTCTGCTCTCCCCAATGTGTGGTCCCAATGGATTAAATACAGAACTCAAAGTATCCCTTGTGAAAGTAATACAGCATTAAAAAATAATAATAATTTAACAGTAAGTCTGATGTTTTATGTGAAAGAGAGTATTTAGGCTTGTAGAATCCAGCTGGGTTTAAAACTAACTTGTCAGCCTAGGCCCAATTATTTATTCCATCTACTCCTCCTTTCCTTCTTCTTCTTTTTTTTTTTAGACACGTTGGCTCATAGCAACTGCACTCAAAAGCAAGTATAGAGGAAGGATGAGTTTAGGCAGAACATAAAGACCTAATTGATGGCTGGCAAACTAGAAAAGAAAGGTTTACTTCTCTCCTGCTAGAGCCATCTGTAAGAACGACATCACTCACCATTAAACGCCACATGAATTGACCTCTGTCTATTTAGACCTTCTCTACTGAGGGCAGTAAAATGGTCTCTTGCCAGTGAGATGACTAGTGGCTCTGTTGAGGAATGAATAGGTTGGGGAAGTGCTCTTTTTTTGCCCTGACTGGGCCACATGTGTGGGGTTTGCCAACTGGGATGCCTTGTATCAGGAAATGTGCAACTGAAGCTGCCGAAATGATGACTGCATCCTGTTCCACTGCCATCACTTAGCCATCTGGCATCAAGCATTGCTGGAGTCTCAGAAAGCTTTGCCTGGCTATGTTTACATGTACAGCATGTTTTGTGAACGATGGGCCTAGATCAGTGGATCACATTTTGGATGGATGTCCTCAATCTAATGACATCAGAGTGGGATTTTTTTTTTTAATTTTTATCTTGTACCATAGCATTATGACAAATGCTAATATTCCTTTTTCTTTATTAATAAATGGTGTCGTGTTTATTCCCTTACACTTAATGTTATGGAACATCCATGAAACAAGATAACTCCCTGTTATCACTGCGTTATACCGAAAACCCACAGCTTACTTATGCATTCCACTCCTTCGATAAATATTCAGTTAAATAACTTACAGAAAGCTGCACCAGGTCATTTCCTTATTTCTCTGCTATAGAAAATCTGTCTGTGCGAAAGCTGTTACTATAGAAACTATAATGCAATTGAACCAGCACAATAATAATATAAGCTTGCTCTTTGATGTCAGTTAAAATAGAAAGGTTGTCATGCATTTGCTTTTGCTGTGGCAAGGCTCCGGAACAATCTACTCATAAACATCAGGCATGCCGCTTTTGTTTCCATTTTTAAGTCAAAGCACAAAATGTATCTGTATTTCATAACCTATGGGAATGTGTATATGTGCATGTGTGTGTGTGTGTGTGCATATACGTATAAATATTGGGGGTGGGCGGTATAGTCAACATGTCCTAGCATGGTATAAATAACATATATTTGTATAGCTGATATAACTGTACATTACACGATGTAGTATTTTTTCCCCAGTTAATTCAATTAATGGCTTAAAATGTCCATACGGTGCTTTAATCGATTTTTATTATTTTCTTCTTTATATGGGACAAATTAAGTCTGCCCGGCAGTCTCCATATAAACTTGGCATTTCAACATAATTGATGTGTTTGAGGCTAGGCATTACATACCTGGGTTCAAGGGTGCTGACCAAGTGTCTGAACCCTGGCTCTACAGTAGTATGAATTTGGACCATGTCCTTACATATGTGTGTCATTAAGGCGTTCTTCCATCATCGAGATTTCTTGTTATATGGATTACCTATGGCAAAAGACCTTTTATGACATTTATGGGAATACCTTTTTTTTTTTTTTTTGCTGGACAAGTGCAAACTTCGCACAAGTGTCTGTTTTCTCCACGCATGCACCAAACAGGATCAGTGCACATTAGTCTCTTCCTACTGCTTACACACACCTACTCGATATCATCAGTTTTGAGTGTTGACAACCATGTTAGTTAACTTCTGTCGTTTTGCGAAGGTTATGTGTGTTCAGGAATATGTAGGAAATCTGAACAACAACTAAAAGTAACTTTGTGTATAGTTTATTAATATGTTTTGCTGTTTTTTGTTTTGCAAAAAAAAAATTAATAAAAATATATTAAAAAAATAATTTTAAAATGTACAAATAAATAGATTTATTTCCAAACAGGGCAGCATGGAGCACTGTCATCTCACAGCGTCAAGGTTTAGGGCTGAGTCTCAATCAATAGCCTTTCTGTGTTAAGTTTGCTTGTTCTCTCTTGTGCTTGTGTGGGTTTCCTCTGGGTACTCCAGTTTCCTTCCACAGTTCAAATACATGCATTAGGTCAACTGGCTATTTTATAGCCCTGCAATAGATTAGCGACTGGTTCAGGTTGTATCCCACCTCTCGTATCTTGTATCACGCCTCTCATTCAAGTCAGCTGGGGTTGGCTCCAGTTTCCCCCCATGACCGGTGGATCGGTGGATTATCAGAATCTAAATTCAAGTTAAGAGTTCAACAGCTCAGTAATATAAAAATCATTTTCCCAAGCAGAGTTTAACCCCTTATAGTCATATAGCATGTGTTGGTCACAGTCTTGAAGCATACAAATATTTGCACCGTTCAATCTGGGTTCTGTTCAGTTCACAGAGAATTGCACCTGTTAAAGATCAGCTCGCTTGTCAAATAAATTTAAGTCAATTCTGTTTTGGTTAAAATATAAGAGTCTCTTGTTCCATGGGTTTTATGAATTTGGGGAATTTAGGTAAAAGTCCTATAATGCTTGGAGATTAAACCAGGTGTTTCACATCTGCTACAGCCCTAATCAATCCTCATCATAACTCTGCAGAAACCTTCGTCTGGCCCTGCCTCTTTTCTCGTACAGAGCCAAGTGCACAAGAAAATGTAAAGAACGTTCGGCACATGTGCTTATGTTTTCTCCGGTGACCAGCTTTGTTTAGATTTCTGATGATGGCGTCACTGGATAAGCTCTCGAGTAAAGTGGACGTACAAGTAGAGGAAGGAAAGTGAAACTCCAGGTCCAGCTGTGAAAGTTGGACATTTGTTTCACGCAGCTGCAAGCTTACAAGGGGGCCATGTGCAGTGTGACACTGTTATTGCAAAAGAATTTCATTTGGAAGTTATAAAAATCTTCCATAGTTTTCTAGGTCTGTAAATATTACCAGGAAGGGTGTGTTTATTACAGCCACGTTTTCTTATTAGTAAACTCCGGACTGCGGGAAATTCTAGCCAAGATTTACGTTAATACGCCATGAATGTTGTTGTCTTTATAATAATGACTCCTCTTTACACCCTCACAATTGCCGGGGTTTTGTACAAACAGCTGTTTAACGGGTTTACAGCTATGAAGCTCTTTGTGGAGGTTTGGAACAGGCCCAGGGGTCCAAAACCTTCCTCCCCCCTTACCGACTGCAATACAAAGTGAGTTATTTGAGCTATGCAATAAAGTACCCTTACTCTACATATCGAGCATGCTGGGACCAGAATGTGTGTGGTGTTTTTTTTTTTTTTGTTTGTTTTTTTTTTAATCCCAGCTCTCTCTGAGAGTGTTTAAATGTTGAGCATGGTTTCATCTGGTGTGTAGCAGAAATGTGCATGTACAGATTTGCATGCTGAACTTGACAGTAGTATTGACAGACCTGTTCGACAGATCAGGTGCGAGTTTAGTGCTAATGTCTCTGACAGTTGCAGCGTATTGTTTACTTTTAGAATGGTATAGACTTGTATGAGCTTATTATTATGAATCACACATTTGTTGCATCAGCGTATTATTTACCCTCAAGAATGCATGCATGAAGGTATGGTAGATGGTTCTATCCGGTTTATTAAGAGGACAGGAACAACAGTGTGACAGACAAAAAGTGTTCTGAACGCAGGTGAAGGAAGGTCAGTAGGAGTTAGAGCGACAATGATGTGATCTGTTTCTTTTCATGCCTGCATGAATACGTTCAGTTGACTTTGTTCTCATGTACAACAATCCGCAGTCTGACTCTTTGTGTTGATCCCTCCCTAAATTCCACCTGCACTACTTAGCAATGGGTTGTTGTTATTCATTTATTATCCAAGCGAATGGATCTGCAGTCTCTGCAAAATAAATCCGATTCGGTGGCTTATTGTTTGCAAGGTGGTGATGCAGTCAATTCATTTAATCATTCATTCATTTGCCAAACCTCTCGAGCCTATCTCTGCCGACCCTGGGCGAAGGCGGAGTATGCACTCCACAAGTGACAGTGGTGTGAATAGGCTTGTGTTGCATAGTTGAATGACAAGCATGATAGGAATCTATGAGCAGACCCAGGAAGAGGGAGCAGCTGGAGGAACGCTGAGTGGGAGCGGGTGCATCTCCAGCTCAGAGCGCACCTGTTTTGTGAAAGGTCCTCTTTTAGTCTGCAACAGGTGCTAGCAGAGGAGCCGAGTTAAAGCGTGCACTCATTCACCATTACTGCCGGCACGTCCGGTTAGGGTCAGCACAGAAAAGAGCATCTGTGGTGGCTTCCTTCCCTTTCATGCACAACGGATCTATTCTGTTAAGCAAGGCGGGCTTGGTGGCAGCCCTATCAAGCACATCCGTGTGTCTACGGCCGTCTGTCTCACTGCCAGCTTTCAGATTTTTCTAAATGAATGTCTGAGCGCCTGTCCTCATGTGACCTGGCCAGGCTACATCTCATCTAATTGATTGTAACAAATGAATTAGTTGATGAGTTTCCTGTTTTCCTAATTAAACACTTTGCACTTCAGAATGGGGTTTCATCAAAAGTAAATCTGTGTACAGACTTTGTTCTCACAAACACTACTCTGAAAAACTCCATGCCACAGAACCTTTCCACTGGACAGTGTGGTCCAGAACACTACTTGTTTTCTGGTACCTCTTGTAAACTGGAGTTTTCGAGTCAGACTTTGTAAATCATTGTAAAATCATATTTAATGTGATATAATGCATCGTGGGCAGTGGTGGCCTGGTGGTAGGGTGCTGGCTTAGTGATCCGAAGGCCGGCGGATCAAGCCCCACTCTCACCAAGTTGTCACTGCTGTCCCCCCCCGTGCCGCTAACTGGGTTCTCAAAGGCCAGCCATGTCTCTCACTGTCTGTGGTGAGAGGCATGTAAAAGAACCATTGCTGTCGTTCGTAACGAGTAGGCCACTGGGTTGCCGTCAACGTGTTTCTGCCCTGCGATGGCCTGGTGAGCTGTCTACGGTGTACTCTGTCCTCACAGAGAGTCGGCTGAGATGGGCGCCAGCCTCCCCGCGACCCTAATTAGGATTACGCGGTTCAAAAAATGAAAGAAAGAATGGATACTGCATCGTTTTACTTAGTTGTAATGGACACGAGCAAGCCAGGGTTCTGATTTTAGTAGAAACATGACTATATGTAGTGCAGACATGAAATAACTTTGTCAGACACTAAGATGTACCGAAAAAAGTGATTCTTGTCCGAATCGATCACTGTTGTTTTAATCTTTCTTTGTAGCTCGGTCACATGTCCCTGAGTAACCAGATTCAGCACAGATGTTGGGTCCATGTCATCTGGCAGTAAATTTAACGATACAATGTGGGATTGTGGGATTGTTAAAAGAGAAGCATATTCATTCTTATTTTATCTAAAAGTCAGATTGGAAAGTACAAATTGGTGGATTTGAAGCGTACTTGGTGGCAGCGGTTTCACTCAGTATGCTCCTCTGTGCAGTTGTTACCTGTTTGGGTCTCTCTGATAGCGAGGTGGAAGCTTTGTCATGATTTTCTCAGCAGTAGGTCTGTACAAGCAAACAAACTTGGACACCCTTTTTCTCTAATACAAAGGACCTCACCTTCCCTGGTTGCCATGGCCACTATAGCTCTGCTTGTAGCCAATCAGCAGCTGGGCTGTGTGTGCTGACCGATAAATGATCAGCATGTCATTTTTTTTTTTTTCCTCCTTCGTCTTTGGGTCTATGTCCTTGGCAACTGAAGCAGAACTTGCATTTAGCTTATTCAGACCTTGCCTACTTTCTGTTTCCAATCCAGCAGTTTAATAAATTGATCCATTTTAATAGAGAAGGACGCAGCAGCAATGGAGAAAAGTTTTGGGGCGGGAGTATCAGGATGGTGGAAATGAGTCATAAGAGCTGATGTGTGTGGCAGTGTTCCTGTGTCATCCACCAGCACCCTGTGACTCAGCTCATCGGTTACTCAGCTGTAGATAACGAGCAGAATCATTAACTTCCTCCAAAACGCTGCAAACTTTTCAACAACTTCACTTCACTACCTGACTCACAGGGAAGTTTATCAGTTCAAAAGTTAGGATGCATCAGATTACATCCAGCAGGGATGTCAGTGTTCTTTCTTTCTAAGCTGATGAGTTAATAGACAGTTCATAGAAGAATAATATGACATA
>JAQMYF010000013.1:24860905-24876062 GCA_030014195.1 Neosilurus mollespiculum | reverse complement strand
CTTTTGCATATTGTATTTCATTTGAAGGCAAGGAGGGAAATCTCTGGTGTTTTCTCCACTCTGCATTTCCTATCCTTTATATTTCTTGGATTTAATAAGTCAAGTTTAAATGATACTACGACCCTGAAAGATAGACCCTGAAAAAACCTTCATGCTTCTGTTCAAGAAAAATGTAATTACCTTGGACATGTGACCTTGCTTTTGGAACTTTGAGCAAAGCTAGCAGATGTTGTTATGTGTTAGTGTTTCAGATAAATTTTCATTGTTTACAGAGCTCAAAATAAAGTTTTTTTTGCGGGCTTTTAAACAGCACAATTTCCTGATTTTTTAATCTTTCTGTATGACATCAGTGGGATGAGAGAGTTTTTGCTGGCTTGTTTTTTTTCAAGTTTTCTATTTTCTATTTAGGTATGAGGTGCCCTCTTTGTACTACATTTTTAGCTACAAACAAAAATGTACTGCAAAAATATGCCAAGTATGCAGAAATATCCCTTTGCATTAAATGAAGAGTTGTAACCAGGGTGTGAATGTTTCGCTGGCTCTGAATACAGCTCCAAAAATGTGTGGTGGCGGGGGGAGGATCTCTTCCCTCTACCTTCACGGCTGAAGTGCCCTTGAGCAAGGCCCCCAACTGCTCCCCAGGCACCACAATATGGCTACCAACTGCTCCTGTGTGTCTGTGCTCACTGTCTACATATGTGTGCTCACTCTGGATGGGTTAAAATGCAGAGCCAAATTCCCTTTGCAATATTAATACAGTATAACAAAATAAAAAAATAAATAGATAAAAAAGTTCTGTGTAATGTATATTATCAGGAATCCATTACTCCTGTCCACTGATGAATGCTCTCTGTCGTTTGCAGTGCCCAAAGCTGGTGATTGGCCGACACCTGGAGGAAACCACTAAGTCCCACTTGACCATGATGTGCAACCTGGTAGGCCGTCAGCGGCAGGAGATTGCTGAGCTGCGGCGTGATCTAGAAGAGCTGTCCGTGAGCCATGATGGTGTACTCATCTGGAAGCTGAACGACTACTCGCGCAAACTGCAGGAGGCAAAAATGCACAGCAACCATGAGTTCTTCAGTCCCCCCTTCTACACCCACCGCTATGGATACAAGCTGCAGGCATCCGCTTTCCTCAATGGCAACGGTAGCGGTGAAGGCTCGCATCTCTCTGTCTACATCCGGGTCCTGCCTGGTGAATACGACAACCTTCTTGAGTGGCCCTTTTCCTACAAGGTCACCTTCTCACTAATGGACCAGAGTGATCCTTCACTCTCCAAACCACAGCACATCACTGAGACGTTCAACCCGGACCCAAACTGGAAGAACTTCCAGAAACCCAGTGGCAGCCGCAGCTCACTAGACGAAAGTGCGTTAGGCTTCGGCTACCCCAAGTTTGTCTCTCACGAGGAGATCCGCAAGAGGAACTACATCCGTGACAATGCTATCTTCCTCAAGGCCTCCATCGAGATCCCACAGAAGATCATGGCTTGAGGGCTTGAAAGGCTGAACTAACACATTCTTAACTTCATGCCCATTGTTCTACCACCAGACGTATACTGAAAGGGAAAAACCTTCAGGAACTAAAAGAAAAAAACAATTTAGAGTTCATCTGTGTGGTCTGTTCGCTAGCCCATGGCGAAGCATAGGAAAGGTAATGTTTTGCTCCACAGAACCAGCATGTTCTATTTGTTTTATCCGTCTGATTTTCACTGCTTTTTTCTTGCAACACAAGCCTCTGGACTTTCAACAGTGCCTCGACATTTTCAGTAAAAATTTAGTTTAAATAAAATGTGATTTAAGACACCTTATGGTGGGGTGTGCGAGGTTATAGCATTTGTAGCCTTTACACTTTGGGAATGTTTGAATGCTTTGTGGGAAAACAAGGCACCACTGTTCTGAATACACAGCAGGTGATAAAACTTGTGGGGTCTTGCTAGAAATTCAGTGTACACACTCAAGCTTGCCTTTTGTTGACACGCTCTCTCCCAGTGATGGTCCTTGAACAGAACCTCAGCAGCAGGTTCAGTGGCTCACAGTTTTCATGTTTACTTTTAAGGGCTGTTTCATGGTCAGAGTTGTCTTTTTAAAATTGTAAAAGGGACCCCTTTAAGAAGGCACTTGCATACTTTAGGACTGTCTCTTGTTTATTGTTGTATAGAGGAAGAGTAGTCCCAGCTACACTAGTGAAATCTTTTCTCAACTCTGATAAATACTGTTATCTTACTGCTTGTAAGCTCTATTTATAATCTAAGTGGCTTTTTCGGGATCCTTTGTCCGTTAAAAATGTCTTCTCCAGAAGGCAGAAATTACATGTGGAGGACAGAAGTGCTTTTTTCAGATATGAATTGCTTTTTTTTTTAAACCAGCACTGTGGTCTAGTACTGTATAGCTTGCTGAAAAATATAATTGGAATTGGATGTGAAATATTTTCAGTACCGAGTTCCACATCAGCTTGATTAGCATGATAAGTCAAAAGGTGTCTTCTCCGGAAACCTATAATGATTGTCACTGATGCTGTTGTTACTGCAGTTAATAATATATACAACTAATGTTGCATGAAACCTGCTCAGATAGTGTGTTTATTGAGCTTTTATTCTTAATCCTGTACTTATTGTAGAGACCCTGTACCTGTACTACTTTCACCCAGTGCAATTTAGACACCATTAGACCTGTAGCTCGGATACTTCACACAAAATATTCTAGTCTCATAAGGTGTTGACTGGTAACAAGAAACCACAAAAACTAGGAGTTTTATTTTTGAGCTACTGTGAACCCAAAAAGTCTCCCCTGATTGTGAAACAGCCCTTAACTGAGAGCAGCTGTGAAGAGAACATGCCTCCCTTGGTCAACTCATGTCGTTCGAGGTCTTTCCAGACTCAGCATTTAGTTTAGTACGGGGATGTATAATCTTATCTTTAAAGGGCCAATGTGGGTGCAGGTTTTCACTTCAACCAAGCAATAGCCACACCTTGCACCTGTTTCAATCACTGATCTCCCAAAAAAAAGAGTAATTGGCACATTAGTGTTTCAGTTTTTTATTTATATATATATAAATAAAAAAAATATATATATATATATATATTTTTTTTTTTTATTAATTACAAATGTCAGTAAAGTTATCAGTTATATGAATTTTAGGTATGCTGACCGTCATCAGTAAATCTTTTAGGGTTTTCGAGCTTTGCTGGCCTTCAGTGGCCCCATTTTGAGATCTTAAAGCAAGATGGTCTCACCAAGATGGCTGCCACCTGGCTTCAAAACTGAAACACTATGTGCTTTCTATGTGCAGTCTAGTCTCTTTTCTTTCTTCTTCTTTTTGTTTCTGAGATCAGTGGTACATACAGGTGGAAGGTGTGGCTGCTGCTTGGCTTGCTTCCTTTGCGGATAAGACTGGACACCTCTGGTTTAGTACATCATAGTTTAGTACATCATAGTTTACTACATCATACCAGAGTGAAACGTTTCATTTAACAGGTAAAATAGTGCTCTGGAGTTTTGATGAGCACACTGTCTTTTTGAGTGTGAGGAGGATGCATTGATGGAGGAAGTTGTTTACATGCTAAAGGTCTATCAGTGTTGAAAGAGGGGGAGTGTAAGAAAAACAGAAGCTAGCCGTGAATACTTTAACATTGCATCCCACATATTATGTCCTGTTACCTGCGTTTCTCGAAGCTCTTTTTGCAGTTGAGGGCAGCGACGATTCTTGTGCGAATAAAACGTGAGGAAAAGCTGTTTGCTTTGTGTTCCAAACCTGGAGACGAGACCTCCAGACCTTCTGCCCTTCTCTTTGTCTTACTCTGCTGGTCACTGGCAGCTGAGAGAGAGTTCAAGGGACGCCAAAGTATGTTGGTGCCTGAAATGGATGGGTGCTTGAGTTTGCCTTCGCAGCTTGGCGCTTGCAGGTTTGGAGAAGTGCGTCTCCATACATGTCATGAAGACGAGCTCTGTGCAGTATGGCAGACCAGGAGGGCTCAGTCTGTGTGAGTAATGTGTGAATATTAATGAAAGACATACGGATGCACATTTGTACATTTGCTTTCTCGTGTTCCTGTATTTCATGAAAAGTCCTGATTACATCACACTGTTATACCAGCGCTAGTGGTCAAAATAACATGAAGAAGATGTGGGGAAAGGTTTTTGCAAGATTCTGTATTTTACGAAGTATTTCGGAACATTTTATACAACACTTTTGGAGTGAAAAAAAAGGGAGCTGTTCTTGGACATTTTTTCGACGATTAGTTTCAGTCTCTCTGATATGTGCACCATTGTTTTGGACTGCGCGCCTGTGTGTGTGTGTGTGTGTGTGTGTGTGTGTGTGTTGTTTGTATTATAAGTTCTTAAAAAGTATTTATTTTAAGCCATTGCATAGGCTCGATATGCACACTGGTGCAAATGTTTTTATATGTTAATTGATGATTGCTTGTCAATTTCTCCTTGAAATAAAACAATGACTGTAGCAACCGTTTGCTTGGCTTGCTTTGTATCATTGTCTCTGTCCATGGAAATAACTACTCGGTTTTAGCTCATACTGCACAAGTTTCTGTCATGTGCCAATTCGATGGCAGTGTTTTTAAGCCTGTCTATCATAAATATTTACTTTTCACATCCATCACTTCCTACCTGGTTTCAGCTACACAGTAAACACAGGCTGCATACCTGCTGCAGAGGACAACACAAGAACTTCTTGGAATTCCTTGAAACAATGTCTGTCTCTTATTCTATTTATAATGAGCTTACTGCTCCACTACAATAAGCCCATTCAGTGTACTGATTCTTGTTGTGTTGGTTGCTTTTTTTCCCCGCAGTAGCTGAGTTTCCACACTTCGCTTTCTCACTCTCAGTTTATTTCATACCCACCTGTGCCAGGCACTCCTGAGTGTCTTCATGCTGAGCCTGCATGCCTTCTCCTCACAACAGTAACCAGCAAAGTAGCACCAGCAATAGCGCTACAATTTCTTCATCCCTAAACCTCCCGCCCTGCCTGCTTCACAAACCCTGAGAGATGGTGAGAGAGAGAGAGAGTGAGAGAGAGAGGAAATGAGGCAGACACATGTTCTGCTTTGAAGTTGTTCCAGGGATCCTTTTTTTTTTTTTTTTTTTTCCTGACTTCATATATGTGGGGGTTTATAGAGAAGGGGGAGGAAATACCTCCTCAGATTTCCCCCAGGAGAAAAGCCCTTGCTTGGCTTGAAGTGTCCAAAGCAGATTTTTCGGGTTTACCTAAAGCATAGCCTTTGAATGGTATGTTGAAACTTCTGAGGAACCACAATGATTTAACTGCAAATTCATGTTTACAGAAGAATGATGACTCTGGGAGGTGTTACTGTTAGTAAGCATCTTCTTGAACTGTCTAAGTTTGCAGAGCCAGCCTTAAAATATTGCATAGTTATTTAAAGCAACGTGTAATAATCCAAAGCTGGAGCAGAGTTTCCTGGCATGGTGGCTTTGTGCTCCTCTGTGGCAGAAAAAAAAAATAGTAACCCCTAATTATACATTAACTTGTGTGTGTGTTTCCCAAGCGGGAGTAGATGAATCATATGTGGCGTATGTTTTAGCCTTACATTCATTGGCTGCATCCCAGACAGCTTCCTACTCCCCATCTGCCTTGATCAAACAGTATATAATCTAAAAACAAGGGCTTCTCCATCTCATAGTGCATATTTTAATTTAGACTTTTTTGTTTTGTTTTGTTTTTTTGGCAGTGAAGTGTTTATTCACCAATAAGTTACCAACATACCTTGTTCGTTCATAATTGGTAAATATATATGCAAAAGCATTAGCGAAAATCGTAGCAAATGGGAACTTTCCCACCGATAAGGGCTGTGTGGGGGAAGTGTGCTGGAGAAACTCACACAGCAAGACTTTGTTTCTTCTTACTCACTTCAAAAGCTGTGTGTATGTGTAGTGGTGCCATGTTGCTGTCGCTCACATCTAAAGTTAAACAAAGCATACACTGGGATCAGAGAGAGAGTTAGATCTGCTGACTCGCCCTTTTTTCTCCCACATCGTACTGAAACCCTTATAAAAGCCAAATGGCAAATGACCAGCAATAATAAAAACTTCTTTAAAGACTTTCCTTGCCAATAATGGATGGTCAGGCACCCCCTGCTAGTAGTACATCATTGCATCAATGCCTCAGTGTGACACAGTTATCATGCTAAAACTCTAGACCCTAGCATTCAGGTTATGTAACAGCATTTTTGTGTTATATGAGGCGTGTGGGCACTGTGTCTGACCGTATACAGTGCATCTATATGTATAATATAATGTTAGTATAATATATCATCATGGTAATATAATATAGGGCGGCACAGTGGTTAGCATGTCCGCCTCACAGCAAAAAGTTTTCGGGTTTGATTGCCAGGCTCGGGGTGTTTCTGTGTGGAGTTTGCATGTTCTCCCTGTACTTGCGTGGGTTTCCTCCGACAGTCAAAAACCATGCACAGTAGGCTAACTGGCTGTTCCAAATCACCCCTAGGTCTGAGTGGTAGTGTGAATGGTTGTATGTGTGTTGGCCCTGCAATGGCCTGGTGAGCTGTCCAGGGTGCCCTTGCCCAGAGTTGGCTGAGATGGGTGGCAGCCTCTCCGCGACCCTAATTAGAATCAAACGATTAAGGTTTAGAAAATGAATGAATGAATGAATATGATCCAATATTACATGAAAAACATACTTATATTATTTTATTAAAAAATACTTTATTTTAAATATATATATATATATATATATACATATATGTGTGTGTGTGTATATGTATGTATTATAAGTATAATATGATATAATTAACAGTTATGCACAGAAGGTGACAGAAGGTGAGGTTTATGTTGCTGAATGTGCATTTTTGCTGCACCACTGAGCCTGACAGCGTCTGCTCTGGTCTATTCAGTGTACTCATTTAAACATAAAAGTAAACAGCACTCCGTAAAGGTGTTTATAAAAAACACAATAAAACTAATACGAGATGACAGTGATGCAGGTGAGGTGAACTCTGTGCTTTGGGCCGTATAAAAGCTCCATTTCATCCAATGATCTCCACTTTTTCCTGTACTGTATAGCGTGAAGAAGTTGAATAACGAAATAAATATAATAACTCCACTCAAAAAAAAAGAAAAAAAGTCCATTTCCTAAAAAGTAGTGTCTGACAGCGATGATACTGCATGAGCACCTAGGGGAAAAAAATAAAACATTAAAACAAGCAATTTCTTTAATTATTTACTTTAAAATCATGATGGACACACATGAGCTCCTAGCAAAGGCAGGTGCAGAGCCATGAACAGTATTTATTTAAACCCTTATAAGATATTTATAGTTTATATATTTTAACCATGAGAGATCCTGGACAGGTGAGCTCCGCACTTAGTAAATAAATGAGTTAATAAATGTTACAGAGTGTTAAGCATTCTCATCCAAGTATGTGCTGTAGAGCTAACAGGAGTGCATTCTCATTCAGAGCTTAGCCTCCATACTATAAAAGATTTTTAAAACTACCCATCACAGATGAAGTGGCCTTTCTTGGTTTTACTGAAGTGCTTTTTTTTTCTCTGTTCACTTCCATATTGGATGTTTCAGGAGGATAACTCAAAAAATAAGTCACGTATCAGAGCAAAACTTGTACAATGTCTCAATATACTAAAAAGACAGATCAGGTTTGATCCTGGATTCATTTTAAATCAATAAAGTGTTGTTTTTGGTCATTGTATTCACACCACTTTCAACAAATTAAATAAAGAATTCTGTAGAATTCAGCGCTAGCTGTTCGCTTCAGCTATTTGTCTGTCAACATGGACAATCCGTGCATCACACTACTCAGTACTCACTACTCACTACTATGTAAAGCTCTGTATAGTGAGTCTGCCATTTTGTGGTGGAGTTAGAATGTGTAGTGATCCTTTGAGCTGTATATAAAACTGGAGGCATTTCGATATGTTACGAGCGCATACAACATTGAAGTCACATGGTTGCCATATTGGTACTCCCTAGTATCTGTCGAACCAAGCCTAGTCCTATGCCGAACCCAGTCCCTTTTGCCTCAGACACAGATAATAAATAAATAAATCCCTTTATTCAAACAGATTACATTCTTCATATTATTAATGAGCAGGTACTGATTGTTTGATGCATTTGAGCCTCATTCAAAAAAAAAAAAAAAAACGAGAAAATTATCAGGCTTTTTATTGTCCGGTTTTTCATTATTTACTTTGATACAACTGATGTGGAGGACCAGTATGGTGGCCGATGACCTCAACTTATTGCGCTAATGAACCCTCCAGTGGTGCCCTCAGTGTGTCCCATAATGCATCATCACAAGTAGTGTACAAGCGATAGTCACTAACATAGACCGTATAAAATAAAGGTCAACCAAGCAATATATACCATCATGCATTGCATTTGAGCTGTTGGGAAAAAAAATGCCTGGCATGTGGGAGGAGAGAGTGCAGCGGGGAAAACGCTTGCCTGTTCTATAAATGTAATGTAATTTTGTGTTTTATTTAAAAAAGTGTATAATATATTATAAACAGACAGTCAAGTACAATTAAAAATAGTTTTTAAGGAGACAGAAAAAAAGTTAAACAAGGCAAAATGGAGTAAAATTTAAAATATGTCAACAGCAAACCACCAGCTCACAACGGCACAGAGGAGTAATGTCCAAAACGTTTTAAGACCACTGAGGTCACTATTTAGTCCCCTACATTTCTCGATATAGTGAATGAGTGAGCGATTTTGGACACAGGGAGTGTCTTTGCATGTCTGGGTGGTTCTGATTTGGCTCAGATTTTCTCATTTTAAAGCATGACAATGATGATGCTGTCTGCTCGAGTGCCCATGACAAACTGTGTGTGCATTATCCATGCAGAATAATTATTTATAACCCCGAGATAGCGACCCAACCCGATCTCACCATTCATGTGTAGTATATGCTAATATAATAAATGTTTTGAGATGCTGAATAGTTCCCTTCCTGTTGACTTATTGGCACTCCACTCGTTGTAAATCAGCTTCTAACAAGCTTTATTCCAATTTTCATCCCTATAGCACTTTTACCAAAGGACATCATTAAGCAGCTTGATAGAAATCTGAATAGAGATTAAGATCCATAAAGCCAGAGGTGACTGTGACAAAGTAAGGAAGTCCCTGACACAATATGAGGAAGAAATCTGCCTCCAAAAGGAACTCCTCCTCCTCTGCATGACCGGCAGATTATAAATTATTATAGATTAATTTTCATTTTTTATTTTCTGAACCACCTAATCCTAATTAGGGTTGCAAGGAGGCTGGCGCTTATCTCAGCCGACTCTGGGCGAGGGTAGAGTACACCCTGGACAGCTCACCAGGCCATCGCAGGGCTATAAGTCATTATCTTATGAGCATATTGTGAGTAAGAGTCCTGAGATAGACACAAAATAAAATAAAATGAAATAAATTGAAATTTAAATTATTGCAGCAGTTCTTAGAAGGTACAAGTCTAAGGTATTCGGGTGACCTGTAACCTGAATTTAAGCTTTATTGTGTGCTAAATAGGATACGAAAATGCCAAATAGAGGGAGTAGTTTAAAACGATTCATGTCCACTGGAATTGTAAGATGGAAAGTTACCTGTCTTTTGAATGATTTTCCACATTCCTCCTCCTCCCCTGTGACTCACTTGCTTGGACTGTGAGTATTTCGCATGCCTATGAGAGTTCCCACCAGTTTATGAGTCACCAAACATCAAACCAAGAAACAAAGAACACCACCGCTGTTTCAAGGCTGTGGGCAATCACCAGGTATCCCCATCAATATCACTGTGGGAACAGGAGGGGTTTTTATTATTTATTTATTGATTGATTTATTGTAATGCTTTAATCTTAATGATGAATCACTAGTTATATGTTGTAGTTATAAGATATGTCCCAGATCATTGATCTCAGCACTGCTTTTCCGCCGCCGCCTTGCTGCGCTCTCCACTGAGTGAATGCTACTGCCTGTAAAATGCACTCTCACTGTTGTGTCGCTGCCTCACCGATGAACGTGCCTTTCCATACTAAACAGAAAGCCATTTTTTTCAAGCCAGGAAAGTGTGGCTGTGTGCACATGTGAGGTCAGCAAGGACAGTTTTTGCCCTTTGAGCGGTGAATTATGGCCCAATGCGGAGATGAAAAATGGAGCTTTATTCCGAGTAAACAGGAATAGTGTGGCTGGCCTCCATGGCTCACATCACATTCCTGTTTGTTTTTGTGGCTGGGTTTGCCATGCTTTTGTGCACTGTATAAAATGAATCAGCCGTGTACACAGGCAGTGCTTCAGTGTATATGTATTATAATGATTAAAAGTAACTAGCTTTAATACGTATGTAGTTGCATTTTTATTCAATATTAAAGATTCATAGAAAAAGTCTATCCTATTCTAAAATCTATAGTATTGACTCTGATAAGGAAGGAATTTCTGAAACCTTGTTCTGTAGTTTGCCTTTAGTTTCACCTTTACCTTAATGTTTATACACTTCTGAGAATTTGAAGCCAAATATAGTCACTGTTTTGTTTAAACATGCATGGTTAGTCATTTTAGTGTAAATTAAATGGCCTCTCTTTTCTGAAAAATAGCTTGTACTTGGCTATCTTTCATAACAAAAAAAAAAAAAGTCTAGCCTGTTCGCTTAACTGAATCTATATGCTCCAGTGTTGGCTTGCAGTGTTGATATGTCTGGAGTTAATACACTGTCTGGCCAAAAAGTTCACCATTTGGATTTAAGTTTAAGCAAATATTTAAAAGAAAATAAAAAAAGCATCCAAACTCTCCTGTTACCCTGAAAATATTTATATTGAAGTAACAATCTGCTAAAATATTAGTTTTCATTAGCTGGGTTTAAAAGGCCACCATTTCTAGTCCCTTTCACCCACATGAGTACGTAAAATCGCAAGAATAGGACATGGACAAGACAAGACAAGATAACAGCAAAAACAACAGTATACGGATATTAAACTATCCTATCAGATATAAACTCGTGAACTTCTGAATAAAATTAAACTAGGTACATTTACATATAATACTACATCACATTTACATACATCACACAAGCATTTGCACATGTTTGTGAACCTGTGGTATACAGCACAGTGCATTTTAATGCAAAACACTTCCATATATACAGTTTCTTCTATGCGAGTCACGTGTCGCACTTTTTCTTTCTTTTTCTTTTTGTTTTTACAATGGCTGGATAAAAAAGTCTGTACTAACAATGCCATGTTTTGATGTGCAAAGATATATATGATGTATGTAAACTTTTATTAAGTTTGGGTCTGAGCCTTTGATTCATTAATCACTGCAGTGATTAATATGTTTCAGCTGGAAACAATTCGTTTAACGGATGCAGTGAGTAGCTTCTCATTACTTAAACAATCAAGCCAGAAGGCATATCCTGGTCATGGTAAAGATGTTACTCCGATTCAGAAGGGTCAAATTAGTGACCAAATTCAAATCAAATAAATAAAACAACTAAGGAAAAACTAGAATTGGGTAAAGAAAAAATAAAAAAGAAACTAATGCATTATAAAATGTGGAAGGATAGTGTTGAACTATCAGATTTACACAAGAAATGTAATGGAAAAAATCGTGACTAACCATGATCAGAGATAATTTCACCGAGCGTTTAAGTTGAATCATAAAAGATGAACAGAAAACTAACCCGATGGCTGTCCTGTCTTCATCTGTGCCTTCCCTACAGCAGACTTGAAGATTGATGCCAGAATAAATAATAAGAATAGTTCCTTTAGATGACTCAAAGAACTGAGATATTTTTCTACATAAACCATTAGACAACAAAAGTATTTATTTATTTTCTGTCTCAGAGCTGCATGCTGGGAGTATGGACATTTCAGAACTGAAGGTGTCCTGGTTGGTTCTGTGTGATGATATAATCAGCCATTCATGCTTATCATCAGCACCCCAACCTCCGACACACACACACACACACACACACACACACACACACTCTCACAATACACACACGATCTTTGCTGTAACATGGAACATGAGCTCATTAAATGGATAAGACAAGATACAAATGAACAGCTAGTGAAAGGCGGTGAACAGAAAACTTATTGTTAACTTCAATGGCATAGAATACATAGACCGCACATGCATTAGGGTTAGCCGGCAACTTCCGGTAGTGGCTAAAAGCCAGATATTAATAATTCACTGTCAGTCACCAGGACATTCATTCATTTCTCAGTAATTATGAGACCTAGAGATTTCATCTATGGCTCATTTTGCTACTCTTTCTCCTAAAAATAACTATCATGTTATTGTCATGCATAATTCTTTACGTGCGTGTGGCTCAGAGTTTCAAGCTGCCAAAGAAATAATAATGGGACTTTGGTGATGTGTATCCTGATATAAAATGTAACTACAGGTTATTTTACCAATACTGCTTTTCGTTTATGGTTCTCCATTGTGAACACTGAGTTGTGATCCCATGTCACCATCAGGTACTACTGGCTAACTATAGGGAATTAGTATACAAACATACATATAGTATAGTACATAAGTATCGTACAGAGTACTGAACCATACTAGTATGTAGTATACAGTACAGTATGAACTATATAGAGCACTTGACCATAAAATCATTAGAGATATGCAGGTTGTGTCAGAGTAAGAAGGAAGCACATAAAGCAATGTACCTATCATGCATAGTGGTCATTGTACAAGCCTGTACAGGCTGGGGTAGTGTTATTAGCTGGGCTTGTTCCAATTGGTCAGATCAAGACTCAACAACATTTGTGGCAATAGCAGGAAAAAAAAAACTGATTATTGTGACGTTGCTTCCAGTTGTTGAGGTAATGCTGCGGCGATTGTGCCCCGGAATCAAAGCTAAATGTAGTGAAATGAAAACTTAGAGTGTGCAACTTTCTCTTTTTGGCCTGGCAGTGTATTTTAATTCTCAGTGCTCTGGTCTCGGCTATGGACTGACTGCATTCCCGCTGACACAGAGAGGTTTGTATTCAGTCATGATAAGGTGGAAAAAGGGTGTGCAAGTTGAGAAGACAACAGACATCACAAACCTTCACAAGAACACAGAGTCACGCTCTACCAATGTCCAACTAGATGTAAAGCATGACCTTCTAGTTGGCGGCCGTATGACAACCATGAAAATTGCATTAGGATGCATATTACCGATGGGCATTTAGCTGTTATTTTAGATAAACTGTCCAGAGATAGCTCTCAGGCTTTTTCCAGTTTGTCTCAAGTGCTTACATACTATCACCTGGCCTTTGAGCTAAAAAAAATTCAAAACCATAATACCACCTACCAAAAAACACACCTATTTCCCTAAACACTATTCCCCTGTTTTGACAGATGATTCAGATTTGTTGCAAAACTGCACACAAATCCCTTCATAGATCACTGCCCACACCAGGTGCTCATTTCGAAAACATTAGCATTCTCACGCAAGTCAGCTCAACTTAAACCCAATTAGCACACCACTGTTGCGGTGGAAACACTAAGAGTCCTGTCAGAATGGACAAGGACCTTGTCCTTGTCCCTGCGATGTCAACGAGAGAGGCCGGGTAATAAGTGCAGCCGAATCGCAGTCATTTCACTGTCACCACTTTACTCTTTAAGTTTAGAGTGCCATAATCTGTGCTCCTACTGTAGCTCGCTGTCCGGATACAGTGAATTCTTATTTGATATACAGTCTCAATAATATGGAGTTACTGTATACTCGCATTTTGTAAAAAAGGAAGTTTGGTTACAGTATACCATCATTACTTCTCTTTTGGTAGGCCTGAGAGACCACCACCTGGTGGAGGCAAGGTGAAGGTTGCTTTCATGAGAGGCCTGAGATAGAGCTTGTGAACAGGGTCATTCATTCATTCATCTTCTAAGCCGCTTATTCCTAATAAGGGTCGAGCCCATCTCAGCCGACTCTGGGCGAGGGCAGGGTAATACCCAGAACAGCTCACCAGGCCATCGCAGGGCCAACACACACACCACCATTCATGCTCACTCTCAGATCTAGGGGCAATTTGAAACAGCAGGTTACCCTACCCTACATCAGTCATTGAGGTGTCCTCCACCACTATGCCCCCTTGGTCCCTATAACACCACGCTCCTTCTTGCTTTCTTGATGGTCTAAGAGCCTATGACCAGCAGACTCACTACGTTGTCAGCTTCCATCGGGCTGCTCTGATTTGTAACTGGTTCTCCATCATCTTTCTGCCTGTTTACAACTGATACACATATCCATGTTCATTTCCTCCAGGCCATGGAAGAGGCATGTTTAGACATTTCAGATGAGGTTTGTTAGGGGCGGATAAGACATGCAAGGGTTTTTTTCTCCTTGCTGCCTGGCTAGGGCTAATATAGTCTGTGATGTTAATGAGATATTTTTAATTGTATCCACACTTTTTATGCTTTTATTTATTTAAGTTTATTTCATTTCATTTACAGTATATTGACTGAGTGATCAGATGTTGTACTGTATGGTGGAGTATATTTAGGAATAAAAAAATGTGCAAACTTAAACATTTGTAGTGTTTTTATTGTCTTCATGTAAAGAGGTTTTTGTGGCGCGAACCAAAAACACCCCATCGGCGATTTTACAGAAATGTTTTGAACTGATCTCCACAGTGTTTAAGACTATTGTCACATATAGTGTATGTGTTTTTGAGGGCTTTTGAGTTATGTCTGAAGGTTTGTTTGTTTTTTCAGCGAGATTGTATGGTTTTGAGTCGAGAGTTTGGTTTTGACCTGGAAGTTGGAAGTTTTTGGAGGTGAGCCTGCAATTATGTATTTGTGTTTAGAGTTTTGGGAACTGGAGGCATAATTTCAAGGAACGTGTTTTAGCAACCGAGAAAAACTGTAAAAACTGTAATACCCATTGTAAATCTAGATTTTATGGACTAGCATTGATGTCATGGGAGAATTTCTCCAAGCTTGCTGTAAGCCCTGTTCCCTTAAAACTGTTACAGAGTTCTTTACAGATCTTTCCACCTGGAAAAAGAATACATATCCTACTCTTTATATTTCACATAATGCCAAGGCATTGTTAACTGAAAATTTTCACTCACTGGCTGGCTAAAAAAGCCCTCTGCATCAAGGTCTACAAAGAGGTCCAAAAACAAAAAGCAGAGAAGATACATAAAGCTGTTGCTCAGAAAAGTGCTAGGAACGCA
>JAQMYF010000013.1:24823289-24848188 GCA_030014195.1 Neosilurus mollespiculum | reverse complement strand
CTTGTAATAAGAGTTTTATAGGGGACACTTCACTGTGCCTCTACCTCCCTAAGTTCTCAATCTTTTTCAAGTGATTCTTTAAAAACAATATATATATATATATATATATATATATATATATTTATTTTATTTTATTTTTTAAGTTATTTAAAAGCTCTTTAACAAAGTTAAAAACAAAGTTTTAACAAATTTAAGCATCCTCGAAATATCATGACTTGATTGGGGATATTTATGACAATTACATGATAAAGTTGTAACGAGTGGAGACTGTGATGTTAGCATTTTGATTTACATTCGCTAAGTAGTTGCATAAGTTAAGAGATATAGCTAATACATGTACGGGAAGCACTGGGTAGCCTACTAGAGACAATGTACAGAGCTGTAATTTGGTCCTATACACAGCTCATCATGGTACCAATTTGCTGTCAGTCCAATTTTGGGGGGGGTTTGGTCTGCGATGTAATAGGTCAAGAAGAAAAAGCCTAATACTAACAAGCTGAAAGAGGATATCACCAACTTTTGTAGCGGGGTTGGACTCACTTCGGCCAATAAATTGATTTGTATCCTCTGCTTGTATACTGGGACTAGGACAGTGGTTCAGGTAAATGGCCTAGTCACGTTAAATTGTAGCTTTACTTAACTATGTGTGTAAATATACTGACTGTTGATTAATAAGTGAACAACATAAGGCAAATTTTCTCTGGTCAGATGTCACAGAAATTATATTCTTTCTCAGGAATGCACTATATGTCCTAATAAAAAAAAAAACTGGCTTATGCATTCCATCCAGTGAAACATGGTGGTGGCAGCATCATGCAATGGGTGTTTTTCTCAGTGACAGGGACAGGGAGACTGGTAACATTTGAGTGAGACAACTAAGCATACGGGGAAAACAACAGTGTAATAGCTTTGGGGCAATTTTCTGAATGGTGTTCAGAGGCCCAGCTCAGACTTAAACCCCAGCAATCTGTTAGATCATGAAAAGACCTGAAGTTGGCAGCTCCCAGACACTCACCATTCAATCTGATGGAGGTTGAATCTGCCAAGAAGGATCTGCTAAAAAGGATTGGATAAACTGCCTGAATCCAGGTGTGAAATACTTGTAGGGATGTATTCCAGATTACCTGTGGCTGTAATTGCTGAAAAGTACTATTCATTCATTCATTTATCTAAGCCGCTTAATCCTAATTAGGGTTACGGGGAGGCTGGAGCCCATCTCAGGGCGGCGGGGTACACCCTAGACAGCTCGCCAGGCCATCGCAGGGCAACACACATACAACCGTTCACACTCGCACTCACATCAAGGGGTGATTTGGAACAGCGAATAAGCCTACTGTGCATGTTTTTGGACTGTGGGAGGAAAACGGAGTACCCGGAGGAAACCCACGCAAGCACGGGGAGAACATGCAAACTCCACACAGAGCCACTCGAGCCGGGAATCGAACCCAGGCCTTCTTGCTGTGAGGAGAACGTGCTAACCACTGCGCCACCGTGCCGCCTCTGACACGTCTGTATTAAATTAAAAAAAACTGAATAAAGGGTCTGAACCCTGAACCCTGAACTGATTTTTGTAAATGAGAGATTTCAGTTCTTGATTTTTATTTATTTTTTTTAATTATTATTTCCACTTATTAAAGGTATATATAATAAAGATATACCTGGTTATCCACATGGATCAAGTTTTGGGCACCCATAACCTGTCACTGTTCACCATTTGTCCTTCCTTAGGCCACTTTTGGTAGACACTAACTACAGTAACGTGTTATTTTTAATGTTTTGGCTAATTGATTTTTTTCAGTTATACTGAAAACATCAATACCACTATGTTACACATTTGTTATACAGCATACATATACTGCATACATATATACACAGCATACGTATACAGTCAGCTGCAAGCAACTGGATGTGGGTGGCATGGAGGAGGACACGGGATATTCGTTGCTTTTTATTCTACAAGGCGCCGACAGTAAATGCCTTGGGGAGATATGACCTTCCATTAGAGTGCTAACAACCCACATAAACCCATAATGTCACAGCCTGTAACAAGGCAGCTGAATGTCAGAAACACAGGATTCCAATTAGGCTAATCAGCTGGTAATGTTCATTGAAAGAGAAAGCCTTGTTAATGACAGAGAGTCTGTATTCAATTTGATCGTATCAACATATTCGTTCATTCATTAATTTTCTAAGCCACTTAATCCTAATTAGGATTGCGGGGTGGCTGGCACCCATCTCAGCCGACTCTAGACGGGGTACACCCTGGACAGCTCGCCAGGCCATCGCAGGGCCAACACATACACAACCATTCACACTCACTCTCACACCTAGGGGTGATTTGGAACCGCCAATTAGCCTACTGTGCATGTTTTTGGACCGTGGGAGGAAACCGGAGTACCTGGAGAAAACCCATGCAAGCACGGGGAGAACATGCAAACTCCACACGCCGAGCTGGGAATTCAAACCCAGGACCTTCTTACTGTGAGGCGGACGTGCTAACCACTACGCCACCGTGCCGCCTCAACGTATTTGCTAAGACTTTATTATTATAGCTAATATTATAATGTCCACTGTTATTCACACTGCCACAGCTAGTGTTTGGAAATCGAACTAGTGTCTTTTCGGGTCCAAAGCCATTTCTCTACCATTAGGCCACAGCTGCCTTGTATACAACAGTATAGTTGAGGCAAAAATTTAACATACCCTTAGGATAAAGGGTACCATACTTTTTTGCTAAGTCAATTAGACCATCTACTTTGTATGCATCTGGGTCATTAAAAAAAAACAAGTGATTAGAGACTGATTTACAGTGGTATGCAAAAGTTTGCACACCCCTAGTCAAAATGTATATTAATGTGAACAGCAAGTAGAAGATGCAATGATCTCCAAAAAGCATAAAGTTTAAGTTGAAACACTATTTTCCACATTTTAAGTAATATCAGTGTATTATTTTTGCTTTGGACAGTTTTAAAGTGACAGTAGGAAAGGAGCCCCTTGCACAAGTATGGGAACCCCAGGAGATTTGTGCTCTCAGAAAACTTTGATCAAGGCCTCAGACCTTAATTAGCCTGTTAGAGTTTGGCTTGTTCACAATAATCATTAGGAATGGTGTGATTAGGTGATGCAAATTTCAAAGCTCTATAGATACACAGACTTCTAACCTTGTACCAACAATCAGCAGCCATGGGTTCTCTAAGCAGCTGCCTAGTATTCTAAAAATGAAAATAGCTGAAGCCCAAAAAGCAGGAGAAGGTTATAAGAAGATAGGAAATAGATGCTTCAAATACACGTCTTAGCTTTTTTATAAACTAATTACCGGTAGTTTATTTATTTATTAATTTCGTGTTTTTGCGAGTAAGAATGTAGCATTTTAAAATGATGAAAGTTAGAAAAGAATTAAATGATAGCATTAACCTGGTATACATGTAAGATTGATAACACTGATGAAGTCTTTACCTTTAAGAGTTTATCATAAAAAATTAAAAAAAACAACAACAACAACAAAAAGCTGGTTATTTCAGACACACATCCCTGTCTTAACAATGATAAATATCACTTTATCACAATGCGTTTGACTGCAGTTTTGCTTGGTGTGTGTGTGTGTGTGTGCGAGTGCGTGTGTGTGGGGGTGGGTGTTCTTTGGTCCATTGTCAGTCAATATTTCATCAAAGTGTCTGAATAGGATGTGTAGGTTTGCATCTTTTGTGTAACTGCCTGGCTACACACAGCTATGGGTATTTCTTCCACCACTGGATATCTGGAGTATCTGTCCACAATCAGCAAGACTGACATGAATTTGAGAGTATTTGTGTGGGTGGAGAGGTTTTCTTTTGGGTCTTCTTGATGTTCTATACACACACACACACACACACACACACACACACACACTCCAAGATCAGCAAATTCTTTTACTGACTTCTTTCATCTTTGTTCAGCAGACACCCGCAGCAATGCAATTTTTAAAATTTATTTATTTAGTTATTTATTTATTTATTTTGCTGTTGTTGTTTTTTAGCTATTTTTTTTTTTTTAATCATCAGTCATGAAGTCTGGAATGATTACCTGTTTGCCACTGCAAGTTTCCCAAAGGATCAGAAAGCATGCAGGACTTTTAGCCTTTTTGGTCATCCTTGATGAATCAGTTTCTTCAGTGCATTGAGTCTGTGGTTCCTGTTCATTTTCTTCTCAATGTCCTGTCCAGTGGACTGAGATCTCTCATTTACAATGTCCTAGCACGTTTAACAATGTATAATGACACAAACAGTGACACCAGTAATGAGAGTGGCAAGAAATATCTTCCCATAATGATGAGGTATAAACCTAAAGAAGAACTAGACTAATATAGGAAACCATCTTCTTCTGCCTGACATTATTTATGGGTTATTACTCATCCACAGCTGAATATCAGAGTTATACAGTGCTCCAATACATGCACTGAAACAATCTTTTGATTGTTAACATTAAGCCCATAGTATTGAAGCAAACCTATCTACTAGTCATTGACTGAAACTTGAACGTAAATTGTTAGAAAATGCAATCTTTAGATTATCTGTGTAAAAAAGAGCCATCTTTAGAGTACAATTCTCTATAAACCCTATACATCCCTAATGAGCAAGCATCATTTTGGTGAAACCAGATAAAAATACAAACCATGTAGCATGTAGCAGAAACTTCACTATAGTTTAACATGAAGTCTAGTTGGCTAGCTAATAGCTGTAATAATAATTTTAGTCCTAAAATAGTTGTGTAATATAAATTCACTCGACCCTCGTTTCTACGGACCCCGGTTTAATGGAAATCGGAAGCTATGGACAAAGTCTGGAGTAGCCGAATCTGTACGGAAGGGCTCAGTGGTCGGCAAGGGCAGACGCGAGCCGCTGCTTTGATAATCAGCCGTTAGTTGGCACGTGCGTCAGTGCATATACAGTAGTGTCACATTGGATTATGTGGTTGTATGATGTGGATAGCATTTTACCCTATTTTTCCATAATGAAGTTGTTGGTACGGACAATCGCCAAAACTGGACCAGTACTCCCCGTTTTTGTCCATTAAATCGAGGGACGAGTGTGCGATGGGGTGATGTAATAAAAACATTCTGCTTCTATTATGAACTCTGGCTGCTGTATTCAGGACTTACTGGAGCTTGATTTTCACCTCCTTGGTATATCTGGACTGCATGGTATTACAGTGGTCCAACATAGGGCTAAGAGAACAATAGCTAGCTTTTCTGCATCATGTAATAATGCATTATAAAAGCATGATGTTTTTTCACCTTAGCAAGATTTCTGAGATAAAAAAACGCTTATCCTGGTGGTATCATGTACATGAGCTACAAATGAGAGTCACACAAAATTTTGAGTTATTAAAATGACTGAATGTGATGAAGGCGGTTCACCAAAGCCGACCTAAAGCATTTGAGCAATGAGTGAATGATTCAGATCAGGATTGTTCATGTATGGGAATCATGTGTCATGTTGCTTCGTGGGAGATGGCGATGATGTGAATGTGGTGAAGGGACAACAGGTCATATTCCATCCTTGTGTGTGTGTGTGTGTGTGTGTGTGTGTGTGTTTGTGTGTGTGCATATGTGTGTCTGTAAATCTCACTGAAAGACAAAGCACATCTGGGACTGAAGCCACAGAGCACAGGCAGGCATCGTTTCCTTACTCACACACACACTCACACACACACATACACACACACACACATACACACACACACACACACACACACACACACACTGTATGATGACACTAAATCCAGAATGTGGACTGTGTGTCTATTAAGTCTCTCTTTTACCCGTTATCTATGAAAGACCTTGTGTGTAGGCGATTCTCCTGGGAATGTGTTTGTAGGTTTCAATAAACATCGTGGTTACAAGAAACAAATGGAAGTGATCAGAAAGCATTCAAGTCTTTCTACATTAGCAACACATGTGGCATACAACAATATGAAGTGATGCTTTGCAAATGAAGTCCTTCAAATCTGTAGTAAAGTTTTTCTGTGGAATAAGTGAGCTCGATCTGTTTTTAGACCCAAGAACACATTCACTATTCACAACTTTTCTACATTAAATTAGAACTCACACTCGGCAACAAGTTTCAGCTGAATTTAAATGGGCACGTGTTTTGAACAGGTTACAGCCAGGTTCACACCAGTAATTTGAGTCACAAGCCCAAAATCTTTCCCAATCCAAAAATTTTTTGGATCTATAATTAAAGATTTGATTTTCTCTACAAGTAAAAGGATATTTTGAGAATAGAAACAATCACAGCCAAGAAAATTCGGCACCGATTTCCATTTTGGGACAAAAACAAACAGCTGGCATTACTTTTGGTCTGTCAATGGTGGCTTGGAGCTGACATAAATCTGATGATTGGAGCTGAAACAGCATCCAGAAGAAATCCAATAGCATTTGAATAAAAGCCCATAAAGAAGCAAATCAAGAAACAGGTGGTGAGGTAAGGAGCATGTTGGCAATTGCAAAAGCAACATTCAAGTGAGGAAGATTCCAATCCATGCTTTTAATTAAACCCACTGATGGTTAAGGATCTCACTAAAAGCCCTGCATTTACAAAGAAATACATTACAGAAAAGAACAACATATGTTTTTTCAAATCGTCTCTTGGGATAAACACAGCACAGAGGGGTCATGAGAAAACAGAAATGGCCCATCTAGGAGGGGCTTTAAATTAATGCTGATCCCCGGCTTACAGAATTTACTGGCTGACTATAAATGCATTAGAGCTTCAGCAGTGCATGCTGGGTCGGGGGCTGGGGTTCAGCCATCACCAGAGTGTCTCTTACTTCCTGCTGGAGTGTCACGTTTCAACATATGGAGCACATTATCTTCCACGCTGAATGAATGAATGAATGAATGAATGAACGAACAAATAAATAAATAAATAAATAAATAACCCACACCTAAACTCAATGTCCCACAAAGTTTTTTTGTTTGTTTGTTTCTTAAGGAAAAGTTTTGAAAGGACCATTTTATCCATGACACAAAGCAAGTCCATGACACTGCTTAATCAGTAGATTTATTCTATTATTACCACTAAAATTGTGCAACATCACTTCTGTTATAGCAGGGAGGCTACAAGTCAGCACAATAATATAAATTAACATTTAATTAATAATATAAATTTAAATATTATAAATTATCATTAAATTAATATTAACATTTGCTAGAAACATCTTATATATTAAAATTGTAAATTAATAGCACTATTATTTAGCTATAAATAGAGGGGCCCGGGAATGATTGCAACATATTTTGTCTCAGCACCTATAAATCTTAAACGGCGTACACACAGGAAGCGATGAGCAACAAACAAAACGCTTCACGACACAAGGGAATCACTTACTAATGCGTTTGTGGCCAGCTCTGGTTGCCTAGGTAACCCCTTTTGCATGTTGTCAGCTTCCAAATGTTTCAGAGTGAAACCATTGGCAGTATCTAGTGGGTGTCCTACTTGAATTGTCTTGTTGTACTTTAGGTGTACATCCAAAGCATTAAATACTGAAGGCTGGGCAGAAGCCTCTAGAATCATTCACTGCTTGCTGAACAGTCCACATTTATGTCTGAATCCACCTGATAACCTGATAAGTCAAGTTGGTCAGGTTTTAAGAAAAATCTAATTTTTATATAGGCATGGAAATGATCTTAGAGTTGAACTTGTTCGTTAGTTGAAGAAAGATTATTGAACATTATTAATTCATTTATTTTACACCCTGATCAGCTCACAAGTCCAACACACATACATCATTTCATACTCACACTCATACCGAGTCATATTAAAGAACGTAATGTGCATGTTTTTGAACTGTGGGAGGAAACTGGAGTCGCCCACAAAAGCACGAAGAGAACATGCAAACTCCATAAAGAAACACCCTCGCTGGGCTCGCTGAGCACCTCGTGAGGTGGATGTGCTAACCACCACACCACCGTGATGCCCTGATTGAACAAATTACTTAAAAAACAGAATTTATTCTGTTTTCAGTAATTAGTTTGGTCTCAACTAAAAGATATATTTTTACACAGTTTCTGTAGCATTGTGTTCCAGAGAGTTTGTAGCTGTTATCTTTGGAGGAAATCTTAAGAAACTGATCAATTAGTGATTCAATTAAGTATCATATTTGTTCAAGTCAATTCAAATTTAGAATCATGGCCAGTCCATCCTTTTCACTGTTACTCATTGCTGTTTCTTTTCCAACTAATTTCTACACAATTTATATGAATGTTTGGGATTGTTATCTCTGTTATATATGAATTCATTGCCAAAAACTATTTACATTTCTCTTAATTATGACAGGTGGTCTTATAAAATTGTTGAGCACTGTATATATTTACAAATAAACAAAATTTGCAAAGTTGCATACAAAATAGTAACTTACATCAACAAGTGAGAATGGCTATATAAAGAAAAAGAATGTGGAATATTTAGGTTAATTATATAATGATAGATGAATAAATCTAAGCTGAACTTTCTTCTTCTTTTTAATGACATCATAAAGATCTTAAAGGCATTTGATTGCCTGTTCTGGGCACCAATTTGTTCTGGGAATTTCCAGTCTCGATGGTTCTGGATTCCAAAGCATTTCAAAGAGTTTAATATTTTTTTGTGAGCCTTCAAGCTGCTACATAGCTTCTGATAATCATTGTAGATTTAGTCAGTAAACCAAGGGTCCACCCATCTGTAAGAGATCTACAAGTCTACAAATTATATATAAAATTTCATGTAAAATTACCATCTGTTTAGGTACATTCTTGGCCCTCCATAGTAAAGAATTTTGGCACTAGCCATGCCCATTTTTGATTTTGTTATTTTAATTAATCTAAAATAATCAACATGTCTAGAAGGTAAGTAGCTTGTCCTGAGTAATTTTGTATGTGGTTTGCATTTGAACACTTTTGCATTGTGCTGTCTGAAGATGAAACTAAATCCACGAGACCAGAGAAGATGCCAGAGTTATCAGGGGATTTCTGTCTCATGTTCTTTAATGGCTAGTTCAAATGCTCGACAGAATTTTATCTATTCTTTGAACTACGGCAGAATGTGCTGGTTTTTGTCCACCTCCTCACTGGGATTCCCCACACTCCTCTGGTAGCTGTCATCAAACAGTCCTGCTACATTAGCTTGACCAAACCTTGGCTAATTTCATAGCATAATGCTAATGTACTTTGCTTGACTTGTCGTTCTTAGCTTACTCTGAAGTTCTACAAATAACCGTCATGGACCCCATAACCATGCACAGCTTTAGTACCTATGACAACATCACCCAGTGCCTCTATTTTGTTTTTTCTCTAGTTTTGATTCTTAAATCCAATATGTCATAAGACTTTTTATAAGATCTGTTATGTTGTTGTATGTTCTTTGTTTTACATTTTTCCATGCAGAATAAGACTGTAATATTAATTAAGTTCAGTTCGGGAGTCCAGACTCCTGAGGATGCGGTACATTTAATTCTTAATCTCAGTGACATTACAACTTAGCTCACCTTGAGAGTCTGTCCTGCATTTTTATCTTCACTGTTACTGATATTACAATAAAATAACATTTAATACACCAAATTACACCAGACCTGCTAGAATCACACCAGAATACATCAGACCTGCCTTCTTGTTCATTTAGGAAATATTACTTATATAAATACTAATCAGAATTTTATTTTATTTTTTTTTATTATTTTTTTTTTTACAATATGTGTCTGTGAACTTATTATACTGTAGTATACATCCCAGTGAACCGATCCCAGGAAACTGGTTTGACTGGAAACATTTATATTTGACACAGATTCTCTTTCAAAGTCATCAGAGTCTGTGGTAAATAAACTTAGGTTTTATGAAGTATTTTCACCCGGCATGGCCAAAGCTGTGTGCTATATGATGAGGGTTGCTTGATACACCTAGCTTGGTTCATTAACAGATCTCAGATTTATGAACTCTTTTGAGATATCCAAGGAGGTGCTGTATTTATTAACTTATATTATTTTCTCAGAAGGAAAAAAAGTTCTTTAAAACTACATTTGGTGCACAGCAGTCATGTAAAACTATTATGAGTTTGTTTGTCTGGAATTTGCTGCCACTTGCCAATATGCATTCAGGGATACTTGGCTACCAAGTACATACAAATCACCTCTGATGCATCCTTGATATTCTGAAACATTTCTTTATCTTGATCTTCATTCATTCATTCATTTTCTGAACCGCTTAATCCTAATTTGTGTCGCGGGGAGGCTGGTGCCCATCTCAGCCAACTCTGGGAGAGGGCGGGGTACACCCTGGACAGCTCGCCAGGCCATCGCAGGGCGAACAGTCACACAACCATTCACACTCACACTCACACCTAGGGGTGATTTGGAACAGCCAATTAGCCTACTGTGCATGTTTTTGGACTGTGGGAGGAAACCGGGGTACCCGGAGGAAACCCACACAAGCACAGGGAGAACTTGCAAACTCCACACAGAAACGCCCGAGCTGGGAATTCGAACCCCGGACCTTCTTGCTGTGAGGTGGACATGCTAACCACTACGGCACTGTGCCACCCTGTCTTGATCTTTACTTGGCTAATTGCAAAACTTCTGAATTGGAACAACAGTACTTGGGCTCTGACTGATGATGTTTCACAATTTTTTGAGAAAGTGAGAACAGAGAAAAATGCATACACACATCCCAGTAATACACCACAGAAAAATATGCTATTATTCACCAAGCCAAATGTAAATGTATAAAAAATTAATAAACAAATAAATGAAAATGGGTTTCAGAACTGTGAAAAGAATAAGCAGTTCTACTCGTTCAGAGACGCTGGGGTGTGTCTGCTGAAGGCGCTGAAACCACACCCAATTGCTGATAAAGGGTCTTTGCCATTTTTTTTTTTTTCGCAGCTTTAATTTGTTGCTAATGTTAGTACACTAGTTATAACTACAATGCCCCCCCCCAAAAAAAAAAATCCTGAACACAGAAATAATAAAATAACTGTTTACATATTTTTTCACAATTCAGTATAGTGTTCAGTAACTATTGTTTCACATGAATAAAGTGTTTAAAAACAAATCTAATTGTTTAAAATGTTGCATATACTGTGTTTTACTTGCCTTACCCTGGGGTTATACCGGGGCACGATGTCTGCGAGCTCAGCGATCCAAAAAAGCATGGAGCTCAATGAATTATGACCACATGTGGAGCATGATTGGGGTATAAAAAGAAGGCAGGGTGCATCCAAGAGGTGAAACTTGAAGGAATCGTGTTGCTAAGGTCATCAAGATCTGCTACAATGGCACATCAAAGTCTTTCACACTCTGTTAAGGTCTGTTAAGCTGTACTGCAATCTACTATGATTCCCATGTTCTATCACTGCTGGTGTCAAATCGTAATAAATCGTAATAATGGTGGCAAAATTTTTGACAGTCCAAAATTTTGTCATGAATACAAGTTCCGTCAAAATCATCACGAATCGACCAAATTCCCTCAAGATCATCATGATTCGATTCTCACGACCCACGATATATGTAAATATTTAAATAAATTTTATTATCCTCAAAAGTCGAGTTACAGTGACCCATTGTGAGTATATGTACAGTAGTTAGTTAATTTCCACCCTGGCCCCCTGTCCTAAAGACTCTGGAAAGGAACTGAAAGAAAAGATTTCCAAAAATGTTAAACAAATACCACCTCATATAAAACTTCAGCTTATCAGTGCTTTCATACATCTGTTAAGGTAAAACATTTGCCATAAGGTATACATTAGCTTTAAGGTGCAGATCTAATGCACTGGAGGACAGTTGCATTAGAATCACATAAACACCCTCTGAATAAATAGACTGAATCATATAAAAGTGCTGTTATAATGTCATGTTAAAACTAGATTGTTAAATTAATTTGCATGAATTAAACTGGTCTGAAAACCATTGCTTTGGAAGATTTTGAGGTAGCTTCATTTTTCAAAAGCACTCAGTGCAGCAGTTACTGAACGGGACATTGAAATAAAGGAATCTGTACTTACACACTTAAAGAGTATGCACTGGTGCAGTTGTTTTTTTGTACACATACATCTTGTATAATTATATTGTGTGTGCACCACATAATTGCAGTGTAACTATTTGTGTTACTGTGTTACTGTGAACATAGGTAATTGCATATCCAGGACTTGTGCACTGGAGAAACTGTAACTCGATGAATAAATGTGGACGTTTAACAAACCATGATCACCACGATCCTGAGAATACTGCTGAATGTTTTTGTAATAATGAATTGCACCTTTTTTGAACATTCATGACACAGTTACAGTACCGAGTTATTCATAATCACAATATCTGGTGTCACCCAGATGGTGATGAGCTCCCCTTTGAGTCTGGTTACCCTCAAGGTTTCTTTCTCATGTCCTCTCAGAATGTTTTTCTTTGCCACCATCTTCACATGCTTGCTCGGGCTTGCATATTAGGGATATTCCCCAATCAGCCATAACATTAAAAAATGATGACCACTGACAGCTGAAGGTAATAACATTGATGATCTCGTTACACTGGCACCTGCCAGTGAGTGGGATTTATAAGGCAGAAAATGACCAATCAGTTCTCAAAGTTAATGTGTTGGAGGCATGAAAGATGAGGATCTGCGTGACAAGAGCCACACAGAGATGGTTAAAAGACTGAGTCTATTTTCATCTCCAAAGCTGCAGGTCTTGTAGGGTGTTCCTGGTATGCAGATAGCAATTGGACACTGGGCCAAGGAATGCACAGATTTACTGGTATTTGGCAAGGATCTGGTCCTTAGTCCAAACACACAATGGTCCAAATACTGATCTGCAATGGATGCAGCCTCAAGCTAGTCCGGTTCTGTAGCAAAAACATCTCTAATCTGGACCAAATGCAGTTTGGGCATACTTGGCCCATCCGTAGTATGGGTTTGGTCCAAACCTGTAGAACAGCAACAGAACGAAGGGCTGTTTTGAACCTGGCAACCACATTCGGTCCTAATCTGGATGCCAACTTAAGCTGTGTGTACACTACAGCTGGAGGAGAGAGCTTTCATGCGGATCCAGACCAAAGATTTTTGCTATCTGGCTAACTAGCAAAGATGGAGCATGGAAGGACAACCAGTTGCAAGAGTGCCCAAGGCTCACTGATGCATGTGGGGAGCAAAGGTGAGTATGTCTGGTCTAACCCCAGAGAAGAGCTACTGTAGCACAAACTAATAAAACGGACTAACTGATATTCATGTGGGCTATGATAGAAAGGTGTCAGAACACCAGATGTCAGAACAGGGCTACTTCGCCACAGAGCAGTTTGATGGTGTTAATGTTATGGCTGATCAGTGTATATATAAATTCATATGTCTGTAATATACCTATATAAACAAAAAACTGAAAATACCAATTTATATACCGAACCATTCCAATATGATCTGAAGTTCATTCATGCTATGCAAAAGTACAAAAAATAAAATTTGCATCACCTTTCAATTTTTCTGAAAAATTGGTATTTTCAGTGTTTTTGTTTATTAGCCATACTTTTACCTGAATATACTTGTCGGAATTTTTTTTCATTGCCTACAATAGCATTGTTCAATACATTTTCACCAGAATATTTTTTACTTCTTTTTATTAGGAGCCCTTTCAGACAAAAGTGGTAGTGCGTCATCTTCACTGCACTCTACTGTATTTCATGCAAAACATTCATTTAGACTGGAATGTAGTTAGCATTAGTTTTATTTCAGTTAGTTTTAGTTTTATGTTCTTGTGCCTTGAGCACTGTAGGAGGTGTGAGGGTGTAGGCAAACTCACTGTATGTCTCACATGGCTTAAAATGCAGAATTCTGGCTGTGCAGCTGCATGCTATAATCAGTGGTGAGTTTGATGCTGCACAGCCTGTGGGAACATACAGGGGAGTGATTGGGACAATGGGGGGGAAACAGCCCTGGGGTTGTCTTTAATACAGCAGGGAAGAGAATGATAGATAGTCCACAACTAAAAGACTTTGTCAACTGATTATTTTTAATTTTTATTCTTTTTAGATCATATTGTATCTGCTTTGTCTTGATCATTGTGTATTTGCAGTCACAGACAAAAATAGCAACAGCAAAAAATAGCTTTTCACTTAAGATCAAAACACTCCTTACATCCAGATTTCTGCAAAGCTTCGTTTGTGATGATAGTTATTGTTAAACTGCTACAGATAAATGCTAATTGTAGCACAGGCAGATTCGTGTAATTGTTTAGTTAGTGGTTAGGAGCCTGGAATTTTACCTCCAAACCTTGTTCACGAAGCTTCTACAGACACACAGAGAATAATGAGTGATATATGATATGAAATATTCTGTATTTTTACATTAGCATTTTCATGTGTTTCATCTGGGTTCTCTGGGTTTCTCCATTTCCCCAAAACATGCTGTAAAATTACAGCAGCTAAGATGAATTGCCCCTGGGTGTGAATTAGTGTGAAAAAGCATGTATTCCTGCCTCGCACTTAAACTAATGGATATCCAGTAAATTGCTAGTATTTACAAACATGCAGCAAATAAATTTTTGTGCCGATTTACATTGATTTGAATAACTATTAGTCAGTACAAATGTATTTAGCTATAACTTAAGCATTCATTCATCCATTCAATTTCTGAACCCCTTAATCCTAATTAGGGTCACGGGGAGGCTGGTGCCCATCTCAGCCAACTCTGGGCGAGGCCAGAGTACACCCTGGACAGCTCGCCAGGTCATCGCAGGGCAGAAACACGCGGACAGCTATGCAGCCTACTCTTGATGAAAATCAGCAATGGTTCTTTTACATACCTCTCACCATAGACAATTAGAAAAATGGCCGGCATTTGATAACCCAGTTAGCTGCACTGGGGATTACTTAAGCAAATGACAAATAATATAGTGTTAATTCTTTTAATAATGTTGAATTTCTCTCACTCACACATTTGCCAAACCTCTTATTCCTGCTAGGGTTGTAGGGAGGCTGGAACCTATCTCAGCTGACACTGGGCAAAGGCAGGGTACACCCTGAGCAGTTCACCAGACCATCACAGGGCCAACGAGCACATCCATTCACACTCACAACTAGGGGCAATTTGGAACAGCCAATTAGCTATACAATTACAACATGCAAACGTTGCAACTGTGATGAAATCCCACCTTAGACCAGCAGCAGTTTCTTGGGAAGCTATCTCACGAATAGTCACTGTACGTATCCTTCTTACCAAGCGCTATCATGCCCCCATCAGTGTCTATGCGCCAACTCTTAAGAGACCAGTGGGGGAGAAGAAGCTCTTCTATTAGCATCTAACCTCAGTGCTTGCAAACGTACCACCCATTGACAGGCTCTTCCTCCAGGGTGACTTTAATACAAGAGTTGCCTGGCCTGACATAATTGGACCACGTTGCCTTGGTGAGAAAAATGCCCAAGGCTTCACCCTTCTAGAACTCTGCAGAAGATTTGGTCTTGCAATCTCAAATCTCAAATCTTCTCGCACTGAGATATCCACAAGGGCACTTGGAAACGCCCCTGCTCACAATGATGGCACAAAATCTATTACATCATTATCAGACAACATTACCAGAATGACCTAGCAGACTCAAGGGTCAAAAATGGAACAATCATCAAGAATGTCATAAAGAAATGCCCCTACACCTGTGAGAACATGACATAACATTTCTGGTTGTTGATGGAAAACTATATGCCCAAGTTATTATAAACTGAATATGGCCTTGGATTGCTCCATACATACCTGAGGCACAGTATAGTTTCCAACCTGGTCACTCCATGATAGACATGATGTCCGTACTCTGATAGCTGCTGGAAAAAATGCAGTGAACAGCATCAAGAATGTCACCTGATATTTGTGGACCTAGTTAAAGCAATTGACACTGTGAACAGGGACCTAGTCTTTCAACTCCTGCTGTGAGTAGGGATACCAGTGAAGCTAGTAAACCTCATTAGCAGCTTTCACGATGGCATGGAAGTGCAAGTACTGGTGGATGGTGAAATGACACCACCTTTCAAAGTCTCATCGAGGCTACGGCAAGGTTGTATACTTGTTCATCCTGTTCTTCTCCTTTGTGGTGCACCATGCTCATAAATCCATGGAGAATGCTGGGATAGATATCAAGTACAAGCTTGTTGGAGACCTGTTTATCATTAGCTGCTTAAAGACCAAATTAAAAACCACCTTCTGTGCCAATACAGCAGAGTCACTTCAAAGCGCAACTGAGGTCCTCAATACTGCTTGCAATGACTGGTGACACCATCAGTAGGTCAAAAATATAAGTTATGCACTGTAGATGTTATGGGCCATCTCCTATCACCGTCGATAATCATGAACTTAACAGAGTGCAAAGTTTCACATACCGTGGTGGAGCAGCTCAGGCCCTAGAACGCCTACTCTATGGTAGTGAAACATGGTGCGCACTCGCACATCATATGCACCTCCAAGAAATGTTCCACCAAAGATCACCAAGACAAATAATATTCATTTAAGATCAAGTGGTGGCACAAGGTGACCAATGTCTATACCCATAGAGACCATGAAACGCATCAATCGCCCAAGGCAGCTCAGCTACGTCTGTAGGATGTCTGACAACCACCTCCCAAAACAGCTCCTTTTCAGCAAGTTAGCTCATGAAGGTAGACCACATGGTCAACCAAAGAAATGGTGGAAGGACTGCATAAAGAAGGACATCAAGATCTTTGATCTGGGGAAGGACTGGCACAACCTGATGACCATCTGTCCTGTCTAGAGGAGCCACATCACCAATGTCAAGCTCCTGTGTGAGCAGAGACTCCAATAGCGGGCCAAAGAGCAGCGCACCCAATGACACCAAAGAGTCCCCAACGTTAGTATTGACAGGGACCATATGCTAACTTAGGTAAGTAAGTAATGTATCAAACAATAGTAACTTAAAGGAACCTTTATGTGCTACCAAAGCGCTCTCAAAATATGCAAAAGTGTCTGTATTTCAATTTATAGCCTCTAGGTTTTCATACCTTTACACTTAGGAAATGCTCAGTGAATTTTACATTTTACTAGGTACTGTACTGTAGATGGTTTCCTTTAAGGGTGTTTTCCTATTTCACTGCTATGTGTTCACTACTCTTAAGATTCTTATAATCTTATCTAAGACCAGGGCTTGCTATGAAAGTGAAGTGACTAAATGGAGCTCTTTGTGTATAGTGTGAGTAACAGAATAGACCGTTCACTAGGGCTGTAGTTTTAGATATTAAACCAGCGTGGGACAGCACACTGTGGATGAGATCATACTATTCTCATTTTTCTGAGCTTGTAAAAAGTAGGTTGCTGAACGACAGCGATATTGAACAGGATCTTTAAATTTCTGGCACTGATTTAACATGGTCTAAGGAGCTCTATGAGACTTGGATATGTTTGTGTTGGAAAGTATGTTTCCACACCAGCTTTTCACACATTTGTTAAGCTCATTATTTTGCAGACAGTTCCGTCTGCTGAACGTGATACCACAGTGAACAGTAACTTGGGTATTGTTTTACCTTAGTGACTCACTGTGCAGTTTTACTGCCCCCTATGGACACATGTAGCCCATAACAGCTTAGTAATTAATAAGGCAATTGAGAATTAGTGCTGCCAGTTCAGAATTGGCAGCGTTTAACTCAGCATTAACTCAGCAACTTATATTGAAGTTCAGATGATTATTTAGAAATTCAAATAAAAGTATGATTTTTTTTGTTTGTTTGTTATTGTTGTTTATGAAAGGGAGTGTCTACCCAGCTAACAAGCTCTTACAAAAATTTAACAAAGTTGCTACAACATTGCACAGAATTTACAATAACTTTATTTGTAGACTCCCAAAAACACTGTCCAAATGTTACAGGTAACATTTATCAGAAGACATTACAGGTAACATTTATGCATGTGTACTGTGATTTTCTTCCCAGTACCTGCGTATTTCACTGAAAAGGAAACCCCAATATGGATGTACACAGTCCTTGTACCATGCTAGATGGCCCTGTACTGAGGGCCTGGGTGTGTGTGTGTGTGTGTGTGTGTGTGTGTGTGTGTGTGTGTGACATTTTGGTAATGTTGTGCATAAATGTCATGTACATGTTCCCATTCATTTATTTTCTAAGCCGCTTAATCCTGATTAGGGCCGGGAGGAGGCTAGTGCCCATCGCAGCCGACTCTGGGCGAACAGCTCACCAGAACATCGCAGGGCCAACACACATACAAACATTCACACCCACTCTCACACTTTGGAACAGCCAATTAGCCTACTGTGCATGTTTTTAGACTGTGGGAGGAAACCAGAGTACCCAGAGGAAACCCTCGCAAGCATGGGGAGAACATGCAAACTCAACTCACAGAAACGCACCGGGAATTAGGCCTTCTTGCTGTGAGGCAAACATACTAACCACTGTGCCACCGTGCTGCCCCATGTTCTCAGTAAACATTAGGGTTTAACAACGTTTTTTTGTGCAACCAGTCAAATCATGACCAAATTTATTCAACGTCGCAATAATGTTGCAAAACGTTGTGTGTTAGCTGGGTATGTGCGCCGGAATGAGAATAGTCTCATAGAAGATACTTACACCTGAATTACACACTTATTACACACATTTGACACCTTAGGGTTGTCAAATGGATAGACTTAAAACGACATCCCAGGTTGTCAAAACCACTATTTGAGAACCCTACAGGGTCGTGATCTGACAGGAAATAGAGATTTTGATGACCTGGGTCATCGTTTTGGGTATACTCATTTGACGATCTTACATTTTGTGAGTACTAACCTATTTGTTGTGATCACATAACAGTCTTGGTGCAGGACAATTGCAGTCCTTGTCTTAAGTACTGTATATGTATATGTATATTCTAAAGTACTATATTATATACATTAGTATATCAGGGTCTGTTAGGTTGAAATATATCCAGACGTCCAGCAAATTATAATGTACAAACTGCTGTGAATTTTGAAACCAAAAAAAAAAAAACCAAAATAGTGGGATAATTTGGCGCACACCAGCTTCAAATATTTGGCAAAAGCACGGCACGTCATAAGAACAGCAAATAGGCTGCAGCAGCACGAGAAATGTTTGCACAGCTCGGCTCTGATGAACCGGGGTGGTCATCAGCTAGTAACTACTCAGCCTCTGAGGTGCTTCACAGTGTCGACCCAGTTACTACGACGCACTGTTTACCCTATAAGGTCATCAAATACGCTGAAACGATGATCCTACGGTTTTACTGTAGCTATTCAGCTATTTACAAATGGTTGGTATTAGGGTTTGAGTGTGCATAGCATTCTTGGCTTTGGACAAATGGGTGCTTTACCTATACTGATTATCTGTCAGGGAAGCTGGAGCCAATCCTAGCTGATTTCAGGCAAGCAGCAGAGCACACTCTGAAGAGGTCGACAGTCTATAGCAGGGCTAACGCAGACATTCATTCACTCTCACATTCACACCTAAGAGTAATTTATAAAAATCAGTTAACCCAATGTGCCCGCCCTTGATCTGTAGAAGGAAACCGGAGTACTCAGAGGAAACCCACGCATGCAAATTTGACACAGAACCTTTTCAGTGTGAGGTGAGAGTGCTAAGCACTGATAGCCTGAAATATATCCAGTAATCATTACCAGAGCGACTCTTCTCATTTATACAGCTCAGCAGTTCTTCAGGAGCAATGACAGTCTGGCAGTGCTAGGATTTGAACCTTCGGGATCATTTGTCCAACATTTTAACCATTGAGTTACACCCCGGGTGCAAATAGCATGCCCCTTTGTTTTTAATTCTTTGAAAGATTACAGTGTAAATAAACCATTAAATTCAATTAAATTTTCGGGAAGTCAAGTGAAAGTGGTAAAATATCTGAACCATGTAGTTTTGATGTTGGACTGGATGAGCCATTCACATTTCCATGAACACCTTAACTACCACACACATATACACTCTCATGATCTCACAGAACCTAGTAATAATATTTCAGTACACGCTCTCACTTACACGATCCCCATTCTCTATTGTGATGCAGTAATAAGGAAAGTGTATCCCAGAAAACGCAGCACACACAGAGTTCTCACGGTGAACACACAGACCTACAGCCACTGAAACTCGAGCTGCTTATGAGCTAGATTGGTTTCAGCCTGCAGATGGACGACACTCTGTGTCAGTAAAAGGTCTTCCACTTTGACAGGAACCACTGACCCTTCACCACATCCTGGGGGGCCTTCTGCTGTTACTGCTCTGCTGCTGATTATACACACAGTCACACTTTCTGAACAATATGTACCCATCAGTTATACTACAAACAATAATCAAAAATAAATAAGTGCCACAGGACTGTAAGTCTAGGGAACATTTCTGCTTGCTTTTTGGTTAAATCTGTCATGTAAGAAAATAAGAGCTTTAAATTAATATTTTAAATAAAGAGTAAAAAACACACAAAAGCACAGTGGGGTAGTGGTTAGCACATCCGCCTCACAGCAAAAAGGTCCTGGGTTCGAGTCCTGGCCTTGGCGAGGGATTTTCTATGTGGAGTTTGCATGTTCTCCCCATGCTTGCATGGATTTCCTCCCACGCACATTAGGCTCATGGTGGTTCTATATCACCCATAGGTGTGAGTGCGAGTGTGAATGGTTGTGTGTTGGCCCTGCAATGGTCTGGCGAGCTGTTCACGGTCTACCCCACCTTTGTCCAGTGTCGGCTGAGATGGGCTACAGCCTCCTCCCGCAACCCTAGTAGGAGGAAGCAGTTCGGCGAGTGAGTGATTGTTACTTTTTTTTGGCGGAGATAAAGACCTGGTCTCCTGGCCGAAATTCCTATTTTTGTAGTGCTGCCTGCTCTAAGCTCTGATGCGTGGATTCCCATACCTTTTTGCTCCATCTGAAACACTTATCCACAACTGGAGAATCAGTAGGATCATCATGTGCCAGTTGGTAAATGAGGACACATTTGAAGGGAGTAAGCTGAGTAGCCAAATGTGTGATGGAGTTCTGGGCATATTCTACCAATGGAATGAAGAGAATCCCAGTCTTTGTGATTTTTCACATAGAGTCTTCCAATCTCCTCCTTGCTCTACATGGCCATTGGCTTGTGGATGATAGCCTAGTGTGAGGTTAACTGTTACTCCCACCTTCTACATAAAACCTTTCCGGACATGATGTCTTCAGGCAAGCCAAAATACCTGAATCAGTGGATAAACAGTTTGGAAGTGGTATCAGACAAAGACACTCGAAGAACTGAGCTATGATTTCTTAAGCACTCTTCGAGTGTCTCTGTCCTTGGATCACCTTTGGTAAGTACTGCCCACTTTATACCTGGAACACCACACAAAACCTGCAGTTTTGGAGATGAATAGACCTAGCCATTGAAGCATTACAGTGTGGCTCTTCACAAAGTCTCTCAGATCCTCACACTTGCCCATTTATCCTGCTTCCAACACATCAACTTCAAGAACTGACTGCTCACTTTCTACCTAATACATCCCATTCATTGGCAGGCACCACTGTACCGAGATCACTAATGTTATTCTCTTCACCGCTTAAGGTTTTCTTGTTATGGCTGATCTTGGTCTATTCATATACTGGTATGCAGTCTGAAGTACCTACCAAAGATGGTCCAAGGAAGGACAAGCAGTGAACTGGCTATATATATATATATATAATTATTATTATTATCATTATTGCTGTTGTTATTAGTTGCAGCAGCAGTCCGAGTTAAAATTCTGAAAGTCAGGTGTATTACAACAGCCTCAGCATTTCGAACTTCCCATGTTCTAACACCAGCTGCCAGTCAATTCCAAAGCAATACATGGTGTAATGTATCAATTCACCATGTTTTCAGGATGTGGGAGCAAACCAGAAAACCCAAAGGAAACCATGGGGACAGGGGGACACATGAAAGTCGACACAGACAGTAACCTGACCTCAGGAAAAAGAGGAAATGGGTACTGCGGAGCTGAGCAGTGACACTACTCACTGGGCCACTGCACTGGTTTGTTTGTTTTGTTTTTTTATTTTTGTTTTTAATTTTTTTATCCATAATGGAATTTTCACAAACTTAATAATTGCATCTGTCAAGTATCACCATAATTTATTATTATACATAATACATATAATGGATTCTATTACATTCATACATTTATTAGATTTTTTTATTTGAAATTCATAAAATTCTCTCACTAGGGTTGCGGAGAGGCTAGCGTCTATCTCAACCAATACTGGGCAAAGGCAGGGTACACCTTGAACAACTTGCCAAATCATTGCAGGGCAACACACATTCACACTCAGTTCTAACAGGGCCATTTTGGAACAGCCAGTCAGCCTACTGTGCATGTCTTTTTCTCCAGAGTACCTGGAGAAAACCCACTCAGTCACGCAGAGAACATGCAAACTCCACACAGGAACGGCAGAGCCTGGGACTTGAAGCAGACGTGCTAACCACTACAGCACCATGCCGCCATAAAATACACTGAAGTATGCAATGTATATTTTTGGCACTGGGGTAAACATTAAAATTGTTAGTGTGTAGTGCCAGTAGTACAACCACTGAATATACTTGGAAGTTGACCAGAAAGTATCGACAAAGTCCATAAATATGAACTGCATTAAAAAAGCTTGTTGTTTAAAGCTCCTGGTTTGGCTCTTTGTTCTAGTGTTGTGTCTACATCTGCAATATCTATTACTCTGAAACATGCCACATAAACTAGGACTCCGTTTCAAACATTTTCCCTAAACTGCCGCATCATGACTCTCCAAGATGTCCACATATCAGCTATTCTCCACATATTTTATCTTGTTCTTTTTCTATCTTTTCCTCCCTACACAGCTATTATGTATGTGACATACAGACACTCAGAGTCCTTGGCTGAGCCCCAGACACATGTGTTGAGTGAAACTAAGAAAAACCAGGAAGAAAGAAACTATGGGAGTGGAATTAAATGTGTGTTGTCCCTGAGACACTTTTTTTGACATGGTATCGAGGTTGTCTACTTCAGTTTGCTCAATAACATCAACAGGCTGTTAAGTGGTTTGCGGCAAGCTTCGGAAATTAGAAACAATATTATGTACTATTTCTGGAAGATTTGATTTGGTTTTGTCTGAGAATGATGCAAGCAATGATGCCTTTAAACCAAGGCTCCTTTTTTCTAAAGGATCTGCACAGTCTTTAATCCTTGAGTCAGCTGAAAGGATTAAAGAGTATACTTTATGATCTTGTATTTTATATACTGTATATTAAGAGGAATGTTGATAAAGTAATTATGAAATAAAAACATGTTGTAATGATATTCAGTAGTCGACACCTTAACAAACATAACAGGATAGAATATCAGGCGATTCCGCACTTGAGCTGTGAGCAAACTTTTCCAAGGTCAATAATGTAACAACCACCGAATGTTTGACTGTTAACAATACACATCATTGTACACAACCACTGTAAGAATAGAAGCAGTACATAAAGCTCCACATGTTGGAAAAAAAACTCAGAATGTTTGTCCCCTTTGGCAATCGTAATTAAGACTTTAATCCTAATAACACAAGCTGTTGCGTCAATTCACTTCTGGCCTTAACTCACCTCATTGATGGTCATGAATAGTGCTGATGCTCAATCGTTCAGAAATTGCTTTATCCCAATTAACATTGCAGTAGACTTGGAGTCTCTTCTGGGAAAACTGGGCATGATGCAGAAGTACGTGTAATGAGATGCCAGTCAATCCCAAGGCCACAGGAAGCCCAATACTGAATTCAGAGTAACCATTCGACTTACAGGCATAGTTTTTTAGAAAATTTGAGAAATCTGGAGGAAAACTATATGGAACCAGTTAGCGAAGAACATTTGCAACCCCACATAGACCAAGACTCAAGATTGAGACAGATACACTGGACGTTAATGTGCTACCCACTGCTCCACTGTACTCTGTTTTGTTCATCTACACTGGATTCTTCGTAAAACTGCCTCTCATCATTATAATTTATTATTATATGAAGTCATGTAATAGACCAGTGACCAGTGTTCAGTGTGTGGCCTATCTCTGGTATAGATGTGAAGCCAGATTGTCTGCCATTTGTTCATTCATTCGTTTTCTAAGCTTTAATCCTAATTAGGGTCGTGGGGAGGCTGGCACCCTTCTCAGCTGACTGGGCGAGGACGGGGTACACACTGGACAGCTCGCCAGGCCATTGCAGGGCCAACACTCACACAACCATTCACACACACTCGCACCAAGGGGCAATTTGGAATAGCCAGTTAGACTACTGTGCATGTTTTTGGACTGTGAGAGGAAATCAGAGTATCCGGAGTAAACCCATGCAAACACGGGGAGTACATGCAAACTACACATAAACGTCCGAGCCTGGGAATCGAACCCAACCCTTCTTGCTGTGATGTGAACGTGCTAACCACTGCACCACCGTGCCGCTGGTTGTCTGCCATATGAATTTGATTAGATTTGTGTAAAATCTGCACATTTAGCCTCATCCCTGTAAAATATTTCTGGCATCTCAAGCTGTTGCTTCACACCCTCCTCCTTCTCTTAATTCTGTTTGATGAAGGTCATGAATTGTGCTAAAGCAGTTTCTTCTAACTTTTACTTTTCACTGTTTGCCTTTATACTTTCTGTTCAAATTAATGCAAATTACCAATTTAGCAAGAAAGTGGTCCCAGAAGGTTCTGGGCTGGGCATTTCCATGTGTAGCTTCCCTGTTCTCCTTGTGCATGCATGCGTTTCCTCTGAGTACTCTGGTTTCCTCCAACAGTTCAAAAACATGCAGATTAGGCTAACTGACTGTTCCAAATTGCCTATAGGGGTGAATGTGAGTGTAAATGTTTGTGTGTGTGTTTCCCTGCGATGGTCTGGCAAGCTGTTCAGAATGTACTTCGGCAGTGTTGGGTGAAATAGGCTCCAGCCTATCTTGAGTCGATTTTCCGTA
>JAQMYF010000013.1:24806464-24823189 GCA_030014195.1 Neosilurus mollespiculum | reverse complement strand
TGTCTGGGAGGCTGTGGTTGCAGCTGCACAAAAAGTTGATTCTGACCAGATCAAGAAACTGACTGACTCCGTGAATGTTTTCAATTTTTTTTAAATTTCAGAAATGTTTATTAGAAGAAATTTCAGAAATGTTGGTTTGTTCACTTTTACTACTTAAATGTTCAGGTTTGAGGGTTTGTTAACTTTATGTAATGACGAAGAGCAGAGTACTGGATTCTACATTTTACATTGTACATTTTACACTTACATCACTTGTAGAACTTGTCTCTATATTGTATAATACTCTATAATTTCTATACACTGCTTTACTAAGTTTACAATATAGATACAGTGTACATATCATTTATAGACAGATATTGGCAGAACACATTATATATATTTAATGTGAAAAAAATTTTTGGGCAAGAATTTTGGACCTGAGCAAAATTTGCCGCAAATTAGAATTTTCAAAGTATGATAATTCCCATCAATATGATAATCAAAGATATTCAAAGGTTTTCAAGGAGACTGCTAATGTTGAGCATACAGTAATGGCAGTATTTCCAGCCGAAACCAACAAAAATTACATCACACTATTTCACAGCTATATTGCTTACATGTGAGCTGGCTTTTAGTTCTTTATTTTACTACAAACACAACATACAGACACGTTTTTGGTTATCCTTGGTGTGTATAAAGTCCAGTATTATTAGAATAAGAATATGGCACATCTACAACTCTGCCTAGAGGAGGTAGTCCACCAATAGTCAGTGACTTGGTAAGGAGGGAACTGTCAGAGACGTATTCAAGGGGCCAAAGGTAACTCTTACCATGATGCTACTACCACCATGCTTCACTGTAGAACATTTCTTTTAGTTTTAGTCTCATCAGATCAGATAAGTATTTTTTAATCCATGTTTATTATACGTCTCCAACAAACTTTTATCAGGAATCCTACTTGCATTCTTCTGTAAAGTCCAGCAGTGTGGATATCCAGGCTATGGCTGACCTTTGACCAGTAGTGCTGTGGTTGTATCATATTGTTTTTCATTTTTAATAATGGATTTTATGGAGCTCTGCTGATTTTAGATTCACAATTCATACTTTACAGTCAAGGAGACAAGAAAGAGCTAAATCCTGAACACCCCCCCCCACACACACACACACACTCTCTCTCTCTCTCTCTCTCTCTCTCTCTCTCTCTCTCTGCTTGCAAAAGTGCAACCGTCATCCACTTTAAAAAAATAAAAAACATTGCAGTTTTGCTGATTTGGCCTTTCTAATAAATTCAGTGTTAATTTATTTGAGTCAAGGATCTGATGGGGTTGAAAGTCTGGTGGGTTAGAAGAGTGCTGAGATAAAACTTAGTGACAGTGAGTGGAAGCAGCCTTGTAATACATATGGTAATGTGCACTACGTGGTGTGTTTATTGATAGTATGCTTTTATCTTTATATAGTACATTATATATATTGTAAATCTTCATAAATCCAATCTCAAAATTATCACACACACATATATGTGATGATTTTGATATGCAAATTTCAAGTCAACATTCACACATCAGGCTAAAACACAGAAACATAATTATGTAGGTTTTAAAATGAATGAAAATGTAACCAAGAATTTCCTAGACCCAAACCTGCACATGTTAGTGTTTTCAAGTCATGAAGAGCTGTTAATTAGATAAGTAATTAAATCGGGTGTATTGGGAACAAAGAAAACAGTGAAATGTGTAAGGTCATGGGTCATTCAATGCTTTTTGTGTCAAAACAATAAAACAATGAAGTGAAACATTTGGCAAAATTATGATAAGCCTGATAACATGTCCTGTACTTAATAATGCAATCACAGTGTTTCAAATGAAGCTTTATGTGTTGAAAATGGCCCCATTGTTTCTGTCGTACTTAGAATCCAAATACAATGAAAAGTAATTAATATTGGGGAGTGTTTTCTTGTAATGAAATGCTGGATTTTATATCTCTGTTTCAAGCAGAACATTCCCTTATATCACCCTCCCTTATATTATATTTGTATATAAAAGGCTTCCTCTTCAGTTCCAGCTGCAGCACAGGTTTCAGTCGGGTTCAAATACAGAGACTAAGACAGCCACTGCAAAACAGCAATTTTCTGTTCTACAGTCATTTCTGTTTTGGGTTAGATGTATGTTTGGGGTTATTACGCTTTTGAAAATCGGTTTATAACTAAGTCTTAATCTTTAGCTTGGTGCTGAAATATCCTGGTACATAGCAGAACTTATGATGCCACCTGTCTCTACAAGAGCCCCTCACCTGCCAGCTGCCACAGTCACAAAGCATCAATATAATCCAACAATGAATTTTATAAGGGGCACCAGACACATACTCATACATGACATAATTTTAAAGTGCATTTTACTGAAGCGCTATTCATTTCAAGGAAAAAAAAAGGGGGGGTGGGGGTAGTAGTTCTGTGCATTTCTTGCAGTGTACTTTTCATATATTATTTTATTATTATATTATTATTTATATCATATATTATTTGGATTTTATATAACATATGCATATCTTATACCCTTTTCATGTGGCAAAGTATCTAATTCTATTCTAATTTTTATACAGGGACACTAAATGTGTCTGTGGTATCACATTGCCTTTTTGGGCCCTGGATTAAGATGTAATTATATCTGAGAGGAGTGTGAGATCTGTTCCCTTACACTTGGACACACAGCTGCAGTGGCTGTATGCTTCAAAAAATGATATATATTTTGTAGGACCAGACCAGACGTACTCACCTTTGCTGCCTATACATTAATGAGCCTTGGGCACCCTTGACATTTTGGTCAGTTCTTCTTTGGACCACCTTTTGTAGGTACTTCCCACTGCATACCAGTAACACCCTACAAGACCTGCAGTTTTGTATATGAATAGACCAAGATCACCCATAAAATTTTTGAGCACTGAGAGCTGAAGGATTGACATTGATTATTTTGGTAGAGCGAGGCCTGCCAATGACCAGTCAGTTCTTGAAGTTGATGTGTTGGAAGCAGGAAAAATGAGCAAGTGTAAGAATCTGAGAGTCATTAACAAGGGCCACATTGTGTCACTAAACAACTGGGACAACCAGTCAGCAAAAGTTTTATGGGTGCCCAAGGCTCAATGCTGAACACGGGCAGGAAAGACTAGTATAACTGGTCTGTGCCCACAGAAGAGCTACTGTGGCACAAACTGTTGAAACTGTTAATAGTGGATATGATAGAAAGGAGTCAGACCCCACAATGCATTGCAGCATGCTGGACATGGGGGTGCCTCACCACAGGTTTGTTGTAGTTTGGGTGGGATTTAAGAGTTTGTCTGAACAATTTTGAACAGATTTGTACAATCTGTTCATGACTTTGCAGCTCCGGGGATTATTAGAGACCACAGGCCAGTACACTCCACTTGCTGGTTGCTTCATCTCTTAAGAAACTATCAGTGGTGGCCATGACGGGTATGAATCTTGCTTTGCTGTAGTTCTGTCTGTTGTGTCTTCTTACCACAAACATAGCTTATAACTTAAATAGTTTACAACGTAATAGTTTGCTGACCCTGGCATCTTATGAAACTCATTCACAGTAAGTGGTTGTTGTTGTTTTTTTCACTATGACACATATACTCCGACCACCACCACTACTCACTGTATATTTATACAGATGCTATATGCTATAATACCAATTGAAAAGATTCATGATGTGAAAAGTTGAGATATTGATTAGCAGAGTTGATCATCTTATTACAGATGGAGTAAAAAGTACAGACTTTCGGATTCTAGACATTCCTGTGGGGACAAATTCAGAGCATGATTTTTATTCTGCAGACTCATTCATTCATTCAATCATTCAATCAATCAATCATTTGCCGGACTACCTAATCCTAATAGGATTGCGGGGATCTTTGCTAATTCAGGTACACCCTGGACAGCTGGGAAGAAACCACAGTATCTGCAGGAAACCCACACAAGCACGTGGAGTACATTACATGCAAACTCCATACAGAAACGCCCTCACTGAGCCTGGGACCCGAACCAAGGACCTTCTTGTTGTGAGGCAGACCATGATGCCACCATGTCACCCCTCTGCAGACTCAGTCCCTGGCAAACTTCTCTGGCTGAAGAAATGTGAAACGTAGGACATTTTAAATATCTAAAATTAATATATAATATAGTTTCATATCTTGTGCAGTAGTATAACTTGTAAAGCTTTGCTTCTATTAAAGATAAACATACAGAAGACACAACATCATCTCTGTATTTCAATAATAACAATTTAAATTAAAAATTATGAATTATGAAGACTTTGATCTTTTCCATGGGATCCAAAAATAAACGAGTCCAATCAAACAAAACTGCAAATCGGGGTGGAATTCCTAAATGTCGGCTCCAACTTAATGAAAAGTACATGCATTGTGCTGGGTGTGCGGTGAAGTGAATAATCATAGTGCACCAGTGCTTTTAGCAACCTTAGACCTGGAGTGCTGGCACACAAGACTAGAAGACTGGAGCTCCTGCCATGCAAGCAATTTATTTAATCGTCGGTGCAGTCCAGTTTATACAGCTGATGTCAGGCAGATAATACACAACTTTCTTTGCCAAAGCCTGAGAAAACATGAGAATAGGAAAAAGCACAGACAATGCACAGACTGAACAGTAGTTTTATCATATTTCTATGACAAGTTTATCCTCTAAGTACTAACGTCACATTACTTTATTCAGCCCATGACAAAGTTAAGAAGAATGGAGTATAAAAAAGCTGAGCTACACTTAGAAACATTATTAAATAAAAGAGGCTATCAGTGCAGTGATACAACCAATTTCAACAATTAAATGGCTTCTTCAAAAAATTTTTATCAGTGGCTCAGCAGAATATTGATAAATCTACAGGCACCTCACATTTTTATGCTATTAGTAATATAAACTTTAGGCACTGGCTCTGCGATGGCCTGGCGAGCTGTCCAAGGTGTACCCCGCCCTCGCCTAGAGTCGGCTGAGATGGGCGTCAGCCTCCCCGCGACCCTAATTAGGATTAAGTGGTTCAGAAATGAAATGATGAACTTTAGGCACTGCCTAAAAGTGGAGCTCTGAAAATAAATACTTCTCCTGATGCAAGCTGATAACCTAACAGATGTAGCATAAAATTGCTTTGCACAACAAATGTGTAATGCCACAGCATGTTTTTTCTCATTTTGATGACATCATCAATGATGTAATGTCACGGTATGACCGCCCCTCCCCAAAATTTTGAGTTCTGAAAGTGTTATGCTCTTGAGATAAGATTTCCTTAATGGAAACCTAATATCACCACACGGACGGACAGACAGACGAACGAACACAATGGTTTGTTTGTATTAAGATAAAACTATTTAAAAAATCATATCTCTGGACGGGGGCGGGACGGTGGTGCAGTGGTTAGCACGTCCGCCTCACAGCAAGAAGGCCTGGGTTCCATTCCCAGGCTCAGGCGTCTCTGTGTGGAGTTTGCATGTTCTCCCCGTGTTTGCATGGGTTTCCTCCAGGTACTCCGGTTTCCTCCCACAGTCCAAAAACATGCTCAGTAAGCTCCAAATTGCCCCGAGGTGTGAGTGTGAATGGTTGTATGTGTGTTGGCCCAGCAGTGGTTTGACGAGCCCCGCCCTCACCCAGAATTGGATGAGATGGGATAGATATGGGATAGATGAGATAAAACTGAATTGGATATCAATTTCTCTTAAGTATGGTGTGCCGTGCGGAGCTCCGCTAACAATCATCAAAAATTTATCATGATTTCTATAAATACAGTAACTGCTATGTTGCTTAAGAGTTTTGAAAATGAAGATTGCAGTGGATATCTTGCTGATAAACGGCATATTGCTCATTAAGGGAGCTGTATCTAATGTGCAGTTACAGCACTCCTACCATGTGTGTCTGTTTAAATGTATGGCATGGATCATACAGTGTCACGTCATCAGCTCATGCTCAGGACTCACACTACAACTTCCCAGCATTCCTTTCATTCCTTTCAACACTCACAGTCACCTGATTTCTGACACACACACACACACACACACAGGCACACGTGTATACAGTGCATCTCATTCCTTGTGTTTTAATCATGTCTGCCTATAAAGTGTAATGTAAAGTTGTAATGTGATGTTAAGGGGCTGAATGGGAGACTGAAGATCAGGGTCAGCAATCTCCCTTATTTTGCCACAAAGAAGGTGGCAGCCCTCCTTCTATGTGACTTTCGACATTTGCATGACTGAAATAATTCCATTTATGTATCTTAAACATTGCAACTGCAACATTGCTGTAAAATAACCTGAGTTAATGGTCCATGCTCTCCGCATTAATACAGTACTACTAGAAGAATACCACTGGGTCACTTTCTGCTGTATGGTAGAAAGTCAGGCAGGGTCATGGCCGTGACTGATGGTGTTGGTAGAAGGAGAATGAATAATGAGGTACACTCTGTACAGCTGGTGGTCTTGAGAAAAAGTGTGCGTGAGTGAGAGGGACAGAGAGTCTAATGTTACACTGCTCTCTTGACCCACACCAGGTTTCATATCTCTTATTCCCTTCCCTTTCACCGACATGTTCATTTTTGAGGAGCAGGTGGCTTCCAGAAATACTTTCCTTTATTCAGTGGTCCTTGTGCCACTCCTTTTTTAGATCTATCATATAGCAGTAAACGCACTGTCATTCAATTGTTATCTGGTCAAATCTAAGCAACATACTCATGCGTATTTTGGCAGCCATGGGCTAATGGTTAAAGAAGCGGGTTTGACGTCACCGAAAAGGTCGCTGGTTCGATGCCTGAACCAGCATGAAAAATATGTGTTGGAGCGGGGGATTGAGCAGCACAAGGCACCAAACCCCCAGCTGCTCCCCAGGCCATGCAATGTGGCAACCCACTGCTCAGAGTGTGTATGTGTGTGTGTGTGTGTGTGTGTGTACACTGTTTACGTGGGTGTGCTCACTTTGGATATGTTAAATGCATGGCCAGATCTCCCTTGTGGGATTAATATAGTATATCAAAACCAAATAAAAAATATATATATTACCATTTACATAGACTATATACTGTTTGTGTGTGTGTGTGTGTGTGTGTGTGTGTGTGTGTGTGTGTGTGTGTGTGTGTGTGTGTGATAATGCAATCTCATCATGCTGTCCAGAATGTCTTCTAACTTTTACTACTTTGCTCTCTGAAATGTTAAAAACAGCTGGGTAACAATGAACTGGAACTGTAAGTACATTTTCATATTCAATACATATATAAAATATAACTACATTCCATGTTACATTTACAAAACACTGATTTACAGTGTCACATCATCAGTAGGGTTAGTGTAGCGTACTGGTTAGCACCGTTCCCACAGAACTAGAAGTTTCTGGATCAGAGCCCCTTGGCCACCTGGGGACTTTCTGTGTAGAGTTTGCATGTTCTCCCCATGCTTGTGTGGGTTTCCTCCTAGTTCTCAAGTTTCCTCCCACAGCCCCAAAACATGCACATTAGGTCAAGTGGCTAGTTAAAATTGGCCCAGTGTGTGAATAAATGGTTGTTTGTATCCGTGTTAGTCCTTCAATGGTTCAATGGGGACCCGTACCACACCTCTCACCCGAAGATGGTTGGGAGGGCTCCTGCTTTCCCCGTCAACTCTGAAGGATGAGTGATAACAGATATTGAATGGATTTATTTAACTGAGAGATTTCACTACTTAACGTTTCAACCAGTAAGACTAGATGGACGGTACTATCTAACATTTGGTACTAACACAAAAGTGTTGCCGGATAAGTAGGGCTGATGATAACATTTTACATAAGTAGGGTGAGCATTGTCATTACTTCTTTATTGTTGTGTTCTTTATGGTTGGGTTCAACACTTGTAAAAAAAAAATTTTTTTGTGCTTTAAATAGCTATAATTTATAATTTAATCTAAACTGTAAACAGAACACACATGTAAATGTTGAATGTTGTTTATGCACACACTGCTAGTGTTTAGATAAGGGTTTTTTTGGTTTGTTTGGTTTTGTTTTTTTTTTTTTGTCATTGTTTTTTTTATTTTTATTTAATTTATTTTTTAGTCAAGGTTTAGCTTAAAGTCTAAAATATCCAGGGGAATTGTTCAGTGTACAATGAATAAGACTTAGGCATCTTTTTTTTTATGCAATCATGTAGCTTCCCACATGAGACCATCCCCAGTCATCTTTATCCATGCATCTGTGTGTTACCGTTACATCACAGAAAACTATCCAAGGAAGATTATAAAAATACACAGGTACATTTTCTACCATTGTTCTCATGTCCACGTGGGCTTCTACTGGGTTCTCTGGTTTCCTCCCACCTCCAAAAAAGGCAGTAGGTAATGAATTGTTGCTAGATACAGTATGTATGGGAGTATGTATTCAGCACAACCCTGATCAGGATAAAGTAGCTACTGAAGGTGAGTGAATGAGTGGGTTTCTGTGTACCAACTGAAGTTGAAACACATCCAGATTTTGAGTATCTTCAGGGTGAACCTGAACCAAAATCCTTTACAGTATAAGAATGAGAGACTGATTTTCTATATGATCCTGTACAAAGAAAAACAAGGCTAGTGGTACTGATACTATTACTTTAAGAAGCCGTGTAATGTTAACTAAATAAATAAATGACTGGTGGAGTGAACAAACACGTTCACTGACCTTTTGCTTGTTATGGGTACTCGGATGGGTACTCGGACACACGCATGCTCTCTCTGACTTGAAGATGAAGTTGAACTTCTAATTATTTAATTAGATCCCAGCATTAGACCTACTGGAAAGTTCCTGTATATGTACAGTAAATGTAATGACTGTCGTATTATTGCTTTACTTTAATAGAATTTCTGTAAGCTCTCAGATGTCAAGTAATATTTACATGAATAATATGTAGCTCACGCCAAAGGTAATAACCTTTGTGTGTGGAGTTTGTATGTTCTCTTCCTGCTTGCACGCATTTCCTCTGGGTACTCTGGTTTTCTCTCACATTCCCAAGATATGCATATTAGCCAAACTGGCTCTTCCAAATTGTCCTGAGGTGTGAGTGTGAATGGTTGTATGTGTGTGTTGCCCTGCGATAGTCTGGTGAGCTGTTCAGGGTGTACTCTGCTCTCGCCAAGTGTCGGCTGAGATCCTGCGACCCTATTAGGATTAAGCGGCTTACAAAATGAGTGAGTGATTCTAAAAACTGAACAATCCAGACTGGAAGTAATGATACTTTGGTATCAAGCCTTAAATATTTTATAGAAGTACCAGCACCAACCTGTGAATATTCTGTGTGTGTGTGTGTGTGTGTGTGTGTGTGTGTGTGTGTGTGTTTGTCATAGTCTTATATAACTCAGCTGTACACAGAGTGCTCCTCACTGGATTTTCCTCCCGTCCCATCAACCTGGAATCAGAGCTCTCTTGATACCATACAAACAGCTCATTTAAAGCACTGAACAAGCATTGTTCAAAATCATGATCTGCTTTTCTCATCCTTCACCAACCGGCGGACTGATCCACAAACTTCCTCCTACTCAGTTAGCCCCTGTGCTGCAAGAGACAGTACTCAGTATGTGCTACAGGAAAACGTACGAGTTCCACACCCTGTTGTTGACCCCCTCAGTTGAGTGTGCTAGCTAATGCTTCACGCCTGCATTTTCACTGGAAGAAGAGGTCATACACACACACACACACACACACACACACACACACACAGGAAACTCCAACACGAAACAGATCTGAATACATCAGAGAATTGAGCTTGTGATGTTCTGTTCCATGTGAGCTCACGATGCTTGTGAATTGTGGGGGTTTACCAAAAGGTTCAGGAGAGGACAGGCATTCAAAAATATTTTTATTTTTTTGTCAATTGTCTTGTTTACTTACAATGCAAACATCTTCAGATGTGCATATAATTAAATCAAGTATTTAGGAAGAGACTTAGATCTGTTTGTGTTTCAAAAGGGGGTAGCTGTTTTTGTCTCCTTTGCACATGGTAACTCAAAACCTGTAACTTTTTATTATTGGTACATATTACATGCATTAGTTATAGAAATGATATTTGTGTTGTGTATTGGAAAAAGGATTACTCATTAAAAAACTGTGGGTTTCCTCCATGTACTCATTTCCTCCCACCGTCCAAAAACTTGCACAGTAGGCTGATTGGCGATTCCAAATCACCCCTAGGTGTGAGTGTGAATGGCTGTGTGTGTGTTGGCCTTGCAATGGTCTGGCAAGCTGTTCAGAGTGTATCCCGCCCTTGCCCAGCGGCTTAGAAAATGAATGAATGAATGAATGAATGAATGAGATTTAAAAACTGTTCTGTCGATAATATTTAAAGGGGAGATATTATACTTTTTCCACTGTTTTGACCCATACATGTTGTTACAGTGTTGAATAGTCATGTTAGACGACATTAGAGTGTCAAATACATGCACAGCGGTATCTCCACCTTTCCTGGTCTGTCTCTGTGTGGCGAACTGAGTGTAAAGCTTTCAAGTGATCAATCAGAGCAGAGTTACAGAGCGCAGAAACACCTAAATGGGAGGAGGAAGCCAAACAGGCCATCCAGCGCCCACACTCAAAATCTGCGTTTCGATGGAAGGTTGGGAAGCAGCTTCTTGAAAAACTGTGGAGGCATTTGGATTGGGAATCATACTGTTGTGCTCCACAATGAAAAATAAAGGTCTGAAAGTATAATATCTGTATAATACTTAACAAACCAGACCAGTGCATAGACTGTTACCACAATGACAAAAAATAGACATTTAACTGAGATACAGTTTAAATACACAGATTAATGGAGCAGAAGTTTTGATATAAGAAAGCAATGGTGAAATTAACCAAAGATGAAAATATGAGAGTATTTTCATGGCTAAAATGCTAAAGTGAGACAAACTAATACTGAGAGTACTTTTTTTTTTTTTTTTTAATATATTGATGTGAGTTCAGTTAAGAATCAGATGACCATGGACATGGGGATAGATGCCTGAGCAGATGTCATGTGGGCTGAGGATCATGGGAGTTGCAGATATGGCAAATAAACTTTGGCAAAATAAATTCTGGCAGAACTCAGTGTTACCCTTTGCCAGAGATCTACTGTGCAACAGATATTTCCATTTATATGTAGCTGGCGTCTAATTCACTGGAATTGTGTTGTTTTTTTCTGGTGAACACACATCTCTCCTGCTTCCACATCTGGCCTTTAATCTCTGTTTTTAATCAGCTAAAGGCAGCACTTTTCTTTAATGACAAACAAAAGCCACATTTTTACTAAGCACTTTTACAATAACTTCTAAAATATTAAAATTTTGGACATTTAGATAAAAAAAATGAATGAGAGGGAGGTAATACTGTAATATCAGTACTCACTCATTTTTAACCCTATTAGGGTCGTGGAAAGGCTGGTGCCTATCTCAGCCAACACTGGGCAAAGGCAGGGTACACCATGAACAACTTGCCAGACCATCCCAGGGCTACACACACAACCATTCACAACCATACTCACATCTAGGGTCAATCTGGAACAGCCAGTTAGCATAATATGCATGTGTTTGGACTGTGGGAGGAAACCAGAGTACCCAGAGCAAGCACAGGGTGAACATGCACACTCAACACAGAAACTGTGAGTCTGGATATTGAACCCAGGATCTTCTTTGTGTAAAGCGAATGTGCTAAACACTAAACTATTTAAGGTGATATAAATACTTTGATTTCATGTGAGGTACTCATTCATCCTGTAAGATTCATATTTTCATATATCATTTGTGATCTGTTTTAAACTTTAGAATATAATCACAGGGTCTAACAGCAGTGTATTTAAGGGTCCCAAAAGGTGCACCGAATCTTGGATGTTAAATATACATGGGAAAATAAAAATAAAAATAAAATTAAAAAAATCCAAAAAATAGATATATTGTTTACAGGAATCTGGATGATGATGTATGATTATTTCAGTTAGATTTTTTCCTGAAATCACAAAGCGCTTCATAATCCTCATGTACAGAATGATTAACTGATGATAGCTAGTCATCTCACTGGACAGTGCTATAGATGATAAACTAATTTAAGATCAATGCTAAATTGGTTTGTTTTGCATCTGGTTTGCATCAGACTGCATGACTGAGCTTATCAAGCAGCACTACAGCACATGGGCCTAATGGAGCAGATTTTCAAAGGCATACTGTATGTGGCTCAGATTATATAATACACAGAAGCCATCTTTAAATTGTACCACACACACACACACCCCTGTCACAATGTTTAATTGATGTAAAACAGTGTTTTAAGGTTTTAATGACATTTTGAAGTCTTTAAGAACTTCATCTTCAGAACAGCGTTGCCTGCTGCACTTCACCGATTATTGATCCCTTCGATGTATAACATTTGCACCCTGAGCAGAGGCCGCATGCTTCATCTTCAACAAAAGATCAGCAGGATGAAACAGCCCGTGGAGGTGCACACGTGTATCCTAATGGCCATGTTGCCTCGGGACTCGCCAGCTTGTCGCCCGTTCTCTGCATGTTGTCCCTGGGGAGCCTCTGAAAGACACTGCAACCCCCCTCGGGCCCTTTTGTGGGAGGATCAAAGCCTGGAAGATCCATGAACTGCTTAACGCAGAAAGTGTGCCACATTGAGCTTGGACCACACAATTACCTCATTACACACTCTCAGCTCCACCACCTCTTTTTAATGGCACCCTCCCCCCATTGCAACAATACCCATCTGCTGGGACCTCTGTGTTGGCGCCGTGGATGAAAGGAGAGTGCATATATTATAAGGCTTTCTGAGTGGAAAATATTGTCAGAGCACGAATTTATTCTAAAGAAACATATGAATGGTTTTGGTTTTGTCATGTAACAAGGAACACCTTATATGGAATCGGCTACTGAACCTCCATACCTTGTGATATTCCACGTAATGCTTGTAGAAAGCAAATGCTTTTTTAAATTGGTATCTTAGCTTTTTTTTTTGTAACTAGAGGTGGATTATGTATATAATGTCCAATTTATTTTAATATGCACACATACTGCCAGGGGACATTTTAACCAGAGAATACATAGCCTCTGAGGTGCTGGGTTCAAATATAGACAGTTTGCATCTAAGCCAATGAGAGGCTGGATCTCAACAAGTCAGTGACTCTTAATATAATCATGGCTTATCGAATCCTTTCTGCTGGAAGTCTGATCTTTATGGGAATCCAGGAGAGCACCCAAGAGATTATACCTTCTGGTAGCTGTGAGTAAATGTCTGCTCAACTAAATCTCTGCAGTCCAGATGGGTTTGAGGAGTTTAGATTGAAACTAGGCAGAGTTCACTGTTACCTCGAGCTGCATGATAGAGTAGTTCACTGCCTGCAACTTGAGAAGCAGACAGCAGACTCTTTTGTCTTTTTAAATATCTCATTGTAACAAAGGCATCTTTGAAGAATTAGAGAAAGACCAACCCTCTTCCTGTCGTCTGTCTGCATTTCCCCCTCATGACAGCGGAAACACGGTGTTGTGTTGCATAGTGCAAGGTTACCCTCTTGTGGTATGAAAGTGAACCCATAGTGCCATAGTTTCAGTCACTATAACTATATATATATCTAGAAAAAAAAAGAAAAAAAGGTGTGCGGTGGTGGGGGGAAGGGGAAATTGTGTGGTGGCAGGGCCCCTTCCTTCCCTTTCCCCGCCTTCATGGCTGAAGTACCCTTGAGCAAGGAACCTAATCCCCAACTGCTCTTTGGGTGCCGCAATCTGGCTGCCCACTGCTCCTGTGTGTGTGTGCATCGTTTACGTGTGTGTGCTCACTTTAGATAAGTTAAGTGCAGAGCTAAATTGTCTTTGCAGGTCAAGAAAAAAAGGAAAGCAAAATATAATGGAAGAATGATCATGATTTCTGTGATCACATCAATTAAAAGACACTGCTGTGTTTTACATCAAGAAAAAAAAAACAGTTTAGAATGATATCTTTCCAACTTTATCCAAGTTTGTAATTTGTTTTGAGTTTGTTGTTGATTTCTTATGAGACTCCACCATTGTGTTTCTTTGTCTTTTGCCAACCAGCCAACTGAGCATGCGCTGAGAACTCTAATCAAAACAAAAGCATGCAGTGGGCCTATCATGCTATATGTTACGTCATCTTTACCACTAATACTTACACTTAAAAGTCTGTAGGCCCTCAGGTTATAATCCCATACAGATTCTGCAAGGTCTTTGTGTTGTTACACTTTCAGTTTCACTGTCATTGTCGTAAATTTGCTCGTACTGAAATGTGCAATGGAAGAATGTTACTACAATTTATTTAATATAATATGTTTGGAAAGATGCCCTCGCCCAGAGTCGGCTGAGATGGGCGCCAGCCTCCCCGCGACCCTAATTAGGAATAAGCGGTTCAGAAATGAATGAATGAATGAATGAATGTTTGGAAAGATGTGTTTTGTGACTGGAGGATATGTGCTGATACACATCAGAACAAAAACAACCCTCGGTGCCTACGGCACAATGTCTAATTATTACAAAAGAAGTAAACCAACCAACTTCAGGAACAACTGTTCATACACTTTAAGCGTACTTAATATGTCACCATCACAATGTCACTGTAGTGATTCATAACGGAAATACAGTGATACGTATCACATATTTCCTGCTTACGTATTTAAAAAAAAAAAACAAACATGGCGGCTACAAGTGAATCAGGACTTTTTTCAACTAATGAGAAGGTATTTTTTTAATGCTAAGCTCTGATTCTGTTCACTGTGTGTACAAAAATATATAAAACAATTAGATATTTGTTTTCAAAACTGTGATGAAATAGGGGAACATAGTCATTTGAAAAGTTACATTTTACGCATACAGATACACACCCACGTGTGTGTGTGTGTGTGTGTGTGTGTGTGTGTGTGTGTGTGTGTGTGTGTGAGTGAGTAAATGAATATGAAACTGACTTTGTTCTGCTTGTTATGCTGGCGGGGTTTTTTGTTTTGTTGTTTTTTTTTTCTTTTACATGTTGCTTAATAAAATCTGCTGGAAACCACATGTGCGAGCAAATTTAGCAACAATTATTCCAGGTCTATGAAGAACAAGACACTTCCTGAATCATAACTCATAAAACATACTGCATTGTTCATTTGTATTATCGTAAATGACTGTGTGAAAGTGTGGAGTAACACAATACAAAAGGATGTTATAAGCATCACCCATGCTACACTAAAAGTGTACACTACACTAATGTGTAGTTTTTAGACACATGCTAGCAAACTCACAGATCTGTTGGAATTTAGGACGGCACAAATCATGTACAAAGAACGGAAGCTGTTCCAAGATGTGGGGGTTTTGGGGTGGTGTGTGGTGACTTTGTGAAATGGTCCTGATGTAAAACTCAAGCAGGGTAAAAACATATCAAACAGTTTAAGAGGATTTACAAAGAAATAATTTCCTAAAGGTACAGGGATGAAAAAGGGCCTTGCTTGTCTCAAGAGGTAACACTCTTTGATGATGATGTTGCTGTTAATTCTACTTTCTTTTGGTGAGTCTCGTTTGATATGCATGGAGCACAGCTGCATGCTTATTATGTATGCAAAGTAGGTATTAAACATTGAGTTAATTAAAAAATCATGTAAGATGCACACTAGGGTGGATTACTGGACCAGTCATGAAGTCAACAAATACATTAATTAAATAGAGAAAAGATTTAGGAGCTGATAAGTGCTTCACATCTTCTTTGCTTTTTGGACGTGTTATCATATTTATGTTTTTTATTGAGATTTTGTTGTACAGAAAGGTTTCTAATTTGCAAACATTACTCAGTGTGCACATATCCCAGGGGGCAAAATTGCTTTGGTAGGCGGTCTCAAGGTTGTAGTGAACTGTTGTAATCTGTTAAAAATACAAGAAAGTGACGTGCAGATTACTTTAGAATTTCGGGAAAAACATGGGGTGATCACGTGACCTTTTGGTACTTTTATCATGACAGCATCGCCCCCTTGTGTGCGGAGTTCTTGCTCATTTTTGTATTTTCTACACAAAAAAGGTTCATGAAACAGACAAAAATTATACATAACACAGACAAAAATTATACATGCAAACTTTTAAGTTTGGGTTTATTTTCTTTTAATTATAATCCTGAGTTAAGGGAAATTTGCCCAACACATGTAACATTTACTGTTTGAAAGCACTTTTCCATATGACATTTCAGCCTGAACCAGTAAACCTTTAGAGCCATGCAGCACTTGTGGATCAGAAATCTTGTAGCTTTGAGTCCCAAGAACAGGGCTGGTCATGAAAATTCATAGAGAGGTCCACTGATAAGGAAAAAGCGTCTAACCATTGAGATGTTTTTGGAACGTCAAGAAAACCCTGTAGCGTACATCCGTCCGTCCCTCCGTCCTTCCGGTGTACGTGTACACATGGGAACCCTGTGTTATTCTTTGAAAATTTTATGTCTCGGAAAAGAAAAAACATAAGAAAATGTTTCTGGAAGGGAGTAATATAGAGAACAAGAGGCATTTATTAGTCGGGTCACATAATGTGACGTTATTGTTAGTGACGTGTTATAAATAAACAACTAATTGTATTCTTGTTGAAATGTTCTCTAAACCTACGGTTTCTAAATGGTGCACTTTACATGTCGAGACTAAGATTGCATGTTTGGTTTACCTAATTTTTATTCCCTTCTATCAGGCCTGGACTGAGAGGGAAAAAAGGCCCTGGAATTTTTGGTTTAGACAGGCCCTCCACAGCCAATCGGCTTTCACCTGTGTGCCTGTTGTCATA
>JAQMYF010000013.1:24793120-24803542 GCA_030014195.1 Neosilurus mollespiculum | reverse complement strand
TACTATGTAAAGCTGCTTTGTGACAATGTCAATTGTAAAAAGCGCTATACAAATAAAACTGACTTGACTTGACATGAGTAAATGGCGGTTCATAGTGAGAGTCAGTGTGGTGACCAAGTTTCTGTGTGGAGTTTGCATGTTCTCCCCTGCTTGTGTGGGTTTCATCCAGGTACTCTGGTTTCCTCCCACAATCCAAAGACGTTCACATTAGGATTGGCTGTTCCAAATTGAATTACAGTCAGTGATTGAACAGGAAGTGATTTATAATGCACATAAAAATAGCTGCTGTAGTACCGAGCATGATGGGGTTTTGTCTCATTGTAGATAAGTTAACTAGCATATCCCCTTCAATGCTAAACCAGTTACTGTGGACTTTATACTCATATATTTAAATAGCACAATACTTTTTTCCCGGTAGATGATCCTTTTGACAAGCCTCCTTGTCGGGGTTGTTCATCATACTTGGTGGAGCCGTATGTAAAATGTGCTGAATGCGGACCATCGCCTTTTGTTCTCTGTCTACAGGTAACCCTGCACCTTATACACAAACCATCATCATACCTTGCACTTCTGTTTCACCTCTAACATGTATTTATATATATATATATATATATATGTATATGTATGTATGTATCCTGTTGTTCTTGTTACAGTGCTTCACGAGGGGCTATGAGTATAAAAAGCATGAGAGTGACCACAAATATGAGATCATGGTAAGAAAAAAACTACAGTGAAATAATTACAGACATGTAAGAGAAGAGTAAGAATCTTAGTAGCCTATTAGTAACTGAAACGTATGACAGCACTTGCAGTTGTCGGCCTCTGATTTCAGGTCAAAGCCATTTTTTTTTTTTATTTCCTCAGTGTGGCGCGTTTAATGTGGCATTTAGCATGTGAGACTTCACCTTGATCTGTGGCCTTATAGCTACTATTCATACTCCTGAATATAATATCTCGTCGGGAATTTACCTCCTGCAGCAGCACTTTTGCGTCAGAGGAAGTAAAATTCTTCCTCCTCTTAAAGTCTGTTTTTTTCTGGTTCTTCTGTCTTCATGAAGATTTTATATGGGCACTTGGCCCTATGTCATTTTATGGGAATATAGGGGGTGTTTACCTATACTAATTATACTAATAATACTAATGATACAACTGGCACGTGCTTTCAGTTTACAACGACAATGGTATTCACCCATTTAAGAACACGGCTGCAAACAATCCCGAGGTTTAAGAACATCCAACGTAGGCTTTTTTTATATTTTCCTTAAAGGGTAGCTGTGGTGAATTTGTATTACTAGCTATTTAAAACGATCACGTATGACGTCAGCGGTTCCTTCTGGCAACAGCAGGCCATGCCTGTTTTTAAAAGTGACGCAAGGCGTGCTCAGAGACATGTTGCCTTTTTGATTGGCTGTTCCAGCCTGGTAGTGACAAGAACTCGTCGGATAGGCTGGGCGGCGTCACTGACCCGTGCATCATAACACATTATCGGCCAGTTCTGAGCTGCACAAACAATAAGTGTAGAAATCAGGAAAGTTTTCAAAACACATTCAATTCTACTTTGTGGAATAATTGTTACTAATTCGGAGATACTGTACCAATCAGATCGTGCTAGTTCCATATAGTATACCCTAATTATTTTTGAGAGAGAGCACTCTGGTGAATTTAGTGTCGTATGAACCAGGTTGGATCAGTTTGTATATAACAGTTTATAGAACATTTTCTTGAGTCTGGCTTATGTTTCTGTTTTTTTCTAGACCTCAGATTTTCCTGTCCTGGAGCCTGGCTGGACCGCCCAAGAGGAGATGGCTCTTCTAGAGGCCGTCATGGACTGCGGCTTTGGGAATTGGTTAGCATAGACTTTTTATTTACAGCGCTATAATTACTATTGACTAATCATATTGTTATGATAACAGATAATGTCATGTCTCTGTAGTTCGACATGAAAATTACTTTATTTATGTAACTTTATAAACATCACAGTGCTTCAGGAACCCTTTCACTTAAATTCAGTTTTATTTATTTCTATTAGATTTTAGTGTTTTTAAAAATACACTAATATATGAGTAAGAAAATGTTAAATGGATGTATATAGTGTCTGAGATGTTTTAGATAGGAATTGTTTTATGTGTTTTAGAAATTAGTTAAATGTCTTATATCATCAATCCATTGATACTTGTTTTATTTTCACATCGCTCACAGTCATGTGAAAAGGAAAGTACAATTTTTGTCCCCCACTGGGCGAGGGCTCAAATGGGAATTGAACATAGAACTGAAAGAGGGTCTACTTTTGTTTCATGTGACTTTACTACACTGTCGCATTGATTCATCACATTTAAACTGTCAGTCCTTTAATAAACATCTGATTTACCTGCACAGGTTATGCCACTGAGGGTAAAAAGTAGCTTGCAATCTTCTGAGATTGCAAACACATCGTGTACGAGTACAGATACTGTAGCTATACTAATCTCGTTCTGATATCTACGTAGGCAGGATGTGGCTTACCAAATGCGCACCAAGACCAAGGAGGAATGTGAAGGGCACTACATGAAGAACTTTATCAACAACCCGCTTTTCTCCTCAACTCTGCTCAGTTTGAGACAAATGGAGGAGGCCCGCACACCCGATACCGCCATTCCATTTAAGCGTAAGAGACCCTCTGCAGTCAGCAGTTGTCCGCTTTTTTAAATTTGTGGAACAGCTTGAGTTGGTTCCATGATGCATTGTTTCCAAGTCCTTGCTTCCATTCCCATATGTTTTGGAAACAGGTGAAATTAATTTGATTGAGCATACCATGTAAAAATGAAACAAGAGAAAAGCACAATGAAGATAGTACTGTTGGTGCATTTCAGGCTGAACTGTTTTTGTTTCTCCTCAGCCACTGATGATCCTCCTAGACCTTCATTTGACTCTCAGCTTTCCAGAGACATGGCCGGTTACATGCCAGCTCGTGCCGATTTCATGGAGGTCAGCACCATGTGTTTTCTTTATATAAAAATAATTTTTTTTTGCTCCTGCTATAGAAATGGGTTCTGTCCGTCTGTCTGTCCGTCCAACCACCCATCTAACTTGTTAGTGCAAAAGCTTTGGAAGGAAATAATATAGGATCACCGAATTTGGTAGGTGGGTTCCCCTCTGGAAGGTCTTGGTTTCGATTGTATTTGGGTGCACTCAATCTTGTTTCATGTCACAGCAGTCAGCTTGGTGAATCTTTCTATATTGGGATTCTCAAGGCTTGTTAGTGTTACTTTACAAGGACCTTGGACAGAATTTGCTGAGACTCTTGGGAAAATTGGCAACTTCCTTGAAGGCTTTTTATTTGTACACACTCCTTCCCACTGTAAAGTCGGGAATTTTATTTAAATCGTTTACAGATGGCCTTTTAACACTTCTCAGATTGCTTCTCTGCAGTCATGGATGATGAAGACAAATATCTGAGTGCTCCAGAGCATCAAACTGCCAAAAGTTTTCCTTTTCTAGCTACAGTAAGGTAAAGCCCAAAGGGCTGTTTACACCTGAGCCAGCTGGTTCATGAGGCTGAAGCATATTCTGGGTGGGATGCTAGTCCCACTAAGCTATAAATAATACTCTGATTGTGTTTCTTGTAAATTCTTCTTCTATAATTCTTTTTTGTAAAGTCACCTTCAAACTATGCTAATGAAATGTTTTATTCTTTATATACTTACACCTCATTTAAAGAGCATCCGACAGTAAAAAAAATAAACCCAGTATTTGGTGTGAATTCTTTTAGGTACAGGCTTGTCATTTTATTAGCAAATTATCTGACAAATTTTTCCAAGCATCATTGAGAACTTTGCAGCGCTTCTCTTGAGACTTTGCTCTGCTGCCCACCAACACACTGGCTTCAGAAAAATGTTCTGTTCCTTTTTTAAAAACACATAACCTGGAAAAGAAACACTTAAAAATCTTTCTGCTCCTTATCACTTACAATAATACAGGAGAAAAATAGTAGGGTTCACGAGACCACTGCAAAGCGCTGTGTCTATGATGGATCTCTTCATCCAAAAAATAAAAAGTGTGTTCTGTTTCAGGGACTATTCAGCGACATCCACTGAGCGTGAGGCGAATAACTGTATTAGTATTTAATACACTGGAACAAACTCCAAACAAAACTCAGTTTCCAGTGAAGGTAAAAAATCTAGATTTGGTCTGTTTTTTATGTTCGCGTGTAGTATATAATAAAACACTTCTGTGCCTCAGGCTTGGAGGATGTCACTTCTAACTATCCCGAGCTAATCAGATCACACCGTTCCCATGTGGTATATTTAAATAAAATTGAATATACAGCAGGTTGCTTATAGTAATCACTCGCTCACTATAAATTTACCTTGCATGTTTAATAAGAAAAAGAAAGAAAAGTTGAAGATAAAGTTGAGAATGAGTGTTTGACTAATGGGGTCTCTGCCTTTTTTTTTTAGGAATTTGATAATTATGCAGAGTGGGATTTGAAGGATATTGATTTTGTTGATGACGACTCTGATATTCTTCATGGTAAGAACATACTGCTTTATGAACACCTTTTAAGACATAAGCAAAACAAAACTACTGTCACTAATCCAGAAATACAGTATCTGCCCCCTTTCTGATTTCCTCTATATTTGGTTATTCAAACACATAATTATTTCTGGTCACCAAATTTATTATAAAACAAAAGACAACCCGAGTAATCAGTATACATAGTTTTCAAATGATCTTGTGATTAACTGAAGGGCAAAAACTCACCAATGCCTATATCACCCATATAAAAAGGTAATTGACCCTAAACTTGTTACAGTGGAACCTTGGTTTTCGAACTTTATTCGTTCTTAAATGTTGTTCTAAAACTGATTTATTTGTAAACCGAAATGTATTTTCCCACAGGAAACAATGTATAACGGATTAATCCGTTCCTGACCCCCTCCTCAATCCACATTTGTATTTCACTATGACATACCAACTGAAAAAGGATAAAGTTTTAAGTTTAAGTAATAAAAGACACTTTTATTCATTACCTGAACCCACTGAATAAAGAATACAGTTTTAAATAAAGTTTCATTCACCTGACACCAACTCCATTTTCATACTTTCCTAGGATTTTTGTTTTTTCACCTCTACCGTTTGTTCTCGCTATTTTCCTTTTTGCCTTCACACTCTTAGTAGATTTCCCAGCTCCCATAGTGAATCCAGAAAAAATATATCAGAAATAACACACAACACAAGAAACATCGCCAGAATCTGAGAAAAGTGGGTTTCCTGTGAGTAAGAGCTGTGTAATGAGACTGACGCACACACGCTGCCGGCTGTTGCCCAATAGATTGTACGACAACCGAGCGTTTGTGCTGCAACCGAGTGCGATTATGGCTCCGAAATTTTGTTCTTGAACCGATTTGTTGAGTCGTTCGAAAAACCGAGGTTCCACTGTACTTGGTTTTGACACCTTCAGCAGCAAGAACTCCAGAGTAGTTTTGGTAACGAAGATAAACACAAGAAGTGAAAAGGTCCCTGTAACTTTCAGAAACGGGATATAATTCGGACTGTAACATAATTTTATTGGTATTCAAGGCAGAGTAGTTTTTTGTGTCACATTCAGTGTGATGAAAAAACTCTGGCAGTGAACTGCTGATGAGATTTCCTTCTGATGATGCTATAAATTTACATATTTTCCCCAACAGCAGTAATTTCATAATTAGAAAACACTTGTAAGGCTAGTTCTGTTCCAGCATGAACACACTTAAAGAATTTTCACACATAAATTTCATAGATTGACTGTTCTCACTTGTTGTTATTGCTTCTGGCTGCTATGCAAATTAACGATGTTACATTTTTCCTCTTCTAGCTCTTAAAATTGCAGTTGTGGACATATACCATTCAAGATTAAAAGAGAGGCAGCGGAGGAAAAAGTACGTTTTAACTCTGATTCTGTCCTGAAAACTCAGATCCTGTGTTCTCCCAACACACCACATTGAGCACATGAAGGATTTGGTAATTAGCCGATCAGTTAAATTAGGCACATTAAATGAGGTGCACTGAACTTCTGTGACCTGCACTGCAGAGTGTTTCTTACCTCTCTGTTTCCTGGATTATCATAGTACAAAACATTACTCAGTGATGAATAGCCTAATTAAATATACACTTTACACGGATTAGCTACTACGTTAACAGTGGTGTGTGACGCTGAAATGCACTCTGGGTCCTGACTCCTTTTTTATCATGTCCAGCATTAACAGTTTCAGTAGTTTGTGCTGCAGTAGCTCTTGGTCTCAATGGTTTCCTTCCTTGCTTAGTTTAGGATGATATTAAGCAGTCGAGGACATTTTGAACCATTTTTAGCTCCCGCCCCCCTGGGAACTATAGGAATGGGCTGCATACATCCGTCCGTTTGTCGCACTGTATTTTCTGGATGTTTACTTACTGTGCATTGAAGCTGGAGCTTTCAAACTTGGTATGCTGGCTCACTACAGTGAGTGCAAGGATGAGTTTGTGTGTGAGTGGCCTTGATCTACTTTCAAGGTCACAGAGGCAAAACTGTACATTAGGTGTCAGGTGACAGAGACAAAACTCTAATATTAGGTTTGTGGACATTTACATGCCGTGCACTGAAGCTGAGGCTTTCCAACTTGGTGTGCTGGCTCACTACTATGAGTACTAGGATGAGTTTGTGTGTGAATGACCTTGAACCACTTTTCAAGGTCACCGAGGCAAAACTGTGTATTAGGTTTCTGTACATTTACTTGCCACAGGCTCAAGCTGGGCTTGAGACTTGTTATGCTTGCTCTATATGGGCATATTTTGAAATGGTCCTTTGGGTGGGAGCATCTGGATTCTTAACACCGTTATTACTGTTTTTCATGTTATGATGTGTTTCATCACAGGACAATATCATAGTTTACAGCTCAGAACCTGCATGTGAGTGTGCAGCACCTCTTCAATGAGCCGTGACTACCTTAAACAAAGTAGGCTTTGTAGAGCTATTGTGGTATGGAGGGTCCTGTTCAATCCTAGTCCCAATTAAGTCTAGTGAGCTAAAGCCGCTGCTGTTCTCTGACCCTACCTCTGAGCTTTGGATACCATTGTCAAGAGGATCGTGTTTCTGAGAACAAATCCAAATCAAATTTAATGTAATGCTGGTCTCAACTAAAAATCATACATCATCATACAGAGCATCGCTCAAATTGTATCACGCTTCTGGTAGCGCTAGTCTCAGGAATTGATCCTTGATGATTAGCTCACATACAACAGTCTGGGCCTTTTGCAGTGTACTGTTCCAGTGTATGTTCTAGCCGTTAAAATCAACTTGAATAACAAAAGCATTACATCAAGCGTTAAATCGAAGTGAGCAGTGCATTCGCGGCTGAGCTCTAATGTGTGTGCACAGCTTTAGCTCAGTGCTTCATTGCCCTGTAGGTTGTGCAGTGTGTGTGTTAATGGTTTAAAAATGTTTATCTCTTTCAGGATCATTCGGGACCACGGACTCATAAATTTGCGCAAGTTTCAGAGTACGTAAGAGCTTTCAAAAACACAAATCGAATTCATCATACTTACCATGCTGACTTTACACCCTAGACTGTACCAACTGAGATGTTTAGATGCTACCAGTACCCATTAGACCATGATTACCTGAGCAGCAGCAGCCCCATCCCCAGATCTGTCTCGTAATATAAACTCTGGGTACAGGCTTTTCAATAGTCGCACTGGACCAGTGCCAGAGCGGCGTTTAACACCTGTTATTGCTCTTCTATGAATAGTCCAGCATGAAATGAATACCCTGTCTCTAATGGTAAGAGCCACCAGCTTTACAAGCCCCTATTGATCCGACCTCTCAGCCAAGGCAGGGTTCACCCTCTCACTAAATCCTGCCACAGCGATCATTGCTCCTCAAATTTTTATCCTCTCCAGCTGTTTTTTTTTGCCCTTGTTTTTGCTGAAGACTCTGTAGTTTACACTACAGCTATCAAGGTTGGATTTTCTGTTTGTTTATCAGCCGTTCGCCACCTTCCTTATCTCCTGCTCTCTCAAGACAAAAGACAGCCAATAGTTGCCGTGGACCTGCAGTCCAGTTGTCATGGAGACTGGCTGAGATTGTGCGTCTGTATGTTTGCGCAGAGTAAAGCATACAGTGGCCAAGGCTTTGTGAGAAATGTGCAAATGGAGTCAGCAGACTCTGAAGAATTGCATGTTGAATAAGGACTCAGAGTCAATTAGAAATTAGATTAAAATAGAAAGAAGGAAAAGGGGAAAGAAGTTCCAAATAATGCTGACGTGATATCTTATTTCCGTTGTGATAATTATAATAGCAAGGACAGGAACATGTAAATGTTTTAATCTCGTGGGTAAATTTGTCTGATCCCCGAGTGTTTGCGTCTGTGTGTGTTTTAAATACTCGCTCACTTGCCAAACCGATTAATCCTACTAGGGTCGCAGGAAGACTGGTGCCTGGCCAGACCATCACAGGGCAACACACACAAATACATTCACACTCACACGTGGGGGCAATTTGGAACAGCCACTTAGCCTAATGTGTATGTATTTGGATTGTGGGAGGAAACCCATGCCATTGTGGGGAGAACATGCAAACTTCACACAAAAACGCCCGAGCCCAGGACTCAAACCCAGGATCTTCTTACTGTGAGGCGACGCACCAACCACTACGCCACCGCCTGTGTTTTAAACAGAAATAGCTAAATTAGTAAATAAAAGACACAAATGCATTTCTGATTTTTTTATTTATTGATTAAGGTGTGAATTAGGTTTAAACATGATTTATCTTTAACCAGTTACATTTATACATAATATCTCTGTTGAAATGCTTTAACAAGAATAGTGTGTGTGTGTGTGTGTGTGTGTGTGTGTGTGTGTGTGTGTGTGTGTGTGTGTGCGCGTGCGTGCGTGCGTGCGTGCGTGCGTGCGTGCATGTCTTGACAGTACTGGAGAGGCGTTACCCTAAGTCAGTGCAGGACCTGTATGATGCCATGAGGCGTTTCGCCAGGGTTGTGGGGCCACTAGACCATGATAAATTCATTGAAGGCCATGCTTGTGAGTATTTTCTCATCTTTTTTTTTTTTTTTTTTTTTGGGCTCACATTTTATTTGTGTTGCATTGTGCAGACATCATACAGCTCTGAGGGATACAACTATGGGGATTGTTGTTGCATCATAGAACTTTGTGGAGCCATAGCAGTATATCCGGAACTATCCATACCTTCCTCAGCTCCCCATGTCGTTATATTGATTATGTATAGAAGTGTATAAGAGTGAACATAAACTGTCAGGTTAGGGGATGTACTCTACTATCCTGTTAGTGTTGTAGTGTGCAGTAAATGAGACTAGATTATTAAAGTCTTTATTAAATCTTTTTATACAAGCATTTACACATGAATATTAGTATTCTATGCTCTACCTGAGTGTATGTAAATTACTCAACCTCATATAATAATTTGCATGGATTACAGCATTACTATAATAATATTGTTTGGTTTTCGCGTCCCTGTGTCTCAGTGGAGTTTGAATTGCGGAGGGAGATTCGCAGGCTGCAGGAGTATAGAAGGGAAGGGATCCAGTCTTTCTGTGGTAAGATGAACGTCTCTCCTGATATTATCCACTGAGAAACGCAGCCTTCCACCTAAAAGTCATTACAATCCCGTACTTCTCCTTCTCTATTCTTTTCACAGAGCATTCATCTAATCCCAGTGTGAGATGTAGAGTTTTAGGACACTGATGTACGACTTTTACTCATTTTTAAGATCTCCTGAGATGCACTTAGTCATTTCCGTTTCAGTAGGTTTTTTTTTTGTTTGTTTTTGTTTATGCAGTGATGAAGCTCACATAGCATAAAATACATAAACATGTAGTATTTATTTCTGTTAAATTTTTATTAATGTGACAATGGGAAGCGTAGGTGAAACTGTGTTTTCAGGAGCTGTCCGCATCCGCTGCCGCCGCAAACACTTCTTGTTAACATCAACCCATTGGGAGCTATAGGGATAAGTTCTGTCAATCTGTCGGTCAGACTTGAGTTTCTGGACATTTACTTGCCACACACTGAAGCGTTTGTTTAATATTGGCATATTATGAAATGGTCCTTTCGGCGGGAGCGTCTGGACCCCTGTGGTCTATTTTCTTATATTTATGTTGAATGGTCCCAACAGCACCAATAGGTCAGCTTGACTTATCTTTCAAGGGCACAAAGGTCAATTCATCAAAAATGCTTAAACGTTTAAACTCTATTCTCTATTTGTTCTGTGGCAAGAACACATTTCGAGTTTTAAAGCCATTTAAGCACAACATGACATATTTTGACATAACATAAATATTTTGCATTCTTTCTACTATGTTTATTTATGCAGAAGTATCATACTGCATTTCTAATATAGAAAATACTCTTCTCTATGTTGTATTTAAAACTTATTAAGGGTTATTGGCTTCAGAT
>JAQMYF010000013.1:24772451-24790219 GCA_030014195.1 Neosilurus mollespiculum | reverse complement strand
AATCCCAGAAGGATTTTCCCAATCATATAACGCTAAACCAATGAGAAGCCACAGAACAGACGTGACTCGGTGTAAATGGAACTCATCTGTTGCTGGGAAGACGCTAGTACGATTGCGCGGATTGGTTGAGAGCCGGATTCATTTAGTTTATGGACGTTAGCGAGTTTCAGATGCGGACGTTCAGAAACTGGTTCTGTAACTATAATTACTATGTTCTCAAAATTAGCATTTCCTGATAAGCGACATACAAAGTGAGGTAACTCAGTGCTATAATCATGTATTATACCTCATTTTGAAGCATATTAAATTCTCTTTCCACTTAATAGCCTGAAATTATTCATACCCCTGGCAAATTTTAACTTAGTTACCTTTATTCAACCAGCTAGTTTTTTTTAAAACAGAAATGACACAGGCTTTTCCCAAAAGAGAATAAGACGATATACAAGAGTCATCATTGTGGAAAAAAAGGTTCTCCGTATTAATTTACATTTGAACAAAAAGTGGCATGTCCAAAATGATTCATACCCTTCTCAATAATCAATAGAAAAGTCTTTATTGGCTATTACAGCAATCAAATGCTTCCCATAATTGCTGACCAGCTTTTTGCACGTCTCCACTGGCATTTTTGCCCGTTCATCTTTATCAATAAACTCCAACTCTTTCAGGTTGGAGGGTCTCCTTGCCAATCACCCTGATCCTTAGCTCCCTCAATTCAGATTCTCAATTGGATTCTAGTCAGGTGTCTGGCTGGGCCACTGCAAAACGTTAATGTGTTTAACCATTTCTTCACCACTTTCGCTGTGTTTTGGGTCGTTGTCGTGCTAAAATGTCCACTGGTGCCCACGGCCAAGTTTCTCTACAGACTGCCTGATGCTGTTGTTGAGAATCTTGGTGTATTGCTCTTTTTCATGGCGCTGTTTACTGTGATTAGGTTTCCTGGTCCACTGGCTGAAAAACACCCCCAAAGCATTAGGTTCCCACAACTATGTTTGACAGTGGGGATGGTGTTCTTAGGGTTAAAGGCTTCTCCTTTTTTAGTGCCAAATAAAGGATACATCATTATGGCTAAGCAGTTCAATTTTTGTTTCATCTGACCATAAAACAGAAGACCAGAAGGCCAAGCAGAATTTTGTGTGCCTTATCTGGAGAAGTGTCTTGGTCTGCGTCCGTGGAACACAGCAGTGTGCATTGTCCGATGGAGTGTCTGCCTTGAGACGTTGCCATGAGCAGAGCCCAGATTCACCAGGATGGCCTTGGTGGTGATCCTTGGATTCTTTTTCACCTGTTGAGTTGATTAAAACAGCTGTTTTCAATGAATCAGGGTAATTGGGATGCTTTAGAACAGCTTGGACTATTTGGAATGGTATAGAACTTTGGACTTTCCCATAGACTGTGACAGTTTGCAAAGGGTATGAATAATTTTGAACATGCCGCTGTTTGTTCAAATGTAAATAAAAGCTGTAGATGTGCCTGTGTCATTTCCGGTTTAAAAAAAAAAACGTAACTAAGTCAAAATTTGTCAGGGGTGTGATTAATTTCGGGCTTAACTGTATATCAGTATATCAGTACATTCAATTCCCTACTAATCCCTATTATGCTGGAGCGGGTCACATGTTGTCTACAGTTATATAACGAAGGCCAGGTGAGTCTTTTCAGGGTGTCATACTCTAAACCCAGTCTTATACTACATTATGTCTGCTTAGCTGTTACTGCTAGTTATAGATATTTTTTACACAAATCGCCTGTGTTTGTGCTACAAGGTTAGTCGAGAGAGAGAGAGAGAGAGAGTCTGGAACTAACTGAACTGAATCATTCTGCACAAAGCAAGAAATCATGCAGTGATGATTCAGATTGTGTCTGTGCAGTGGCTCTCAGCTAGTTGTGTGTGTGTGTGTGTGTGTGTGTGTGTGTGTGTGTGTGTGTGTGTACGTACGTGTTATTCATTCGTGAGTTGTTGTTTTTTTTTTTTTCCTCTCACAGTGATGCTGGCATCACTCCCATCAACACTTCCATCACTACCTCAGGTGAGCTGCTACACACTCAACACCCTCCCTCCCTCAGTACGTAACCACAAGCAGAGATGTGCTAATATATTCTGCCGTAAATATACTCAGTAAAGAGATGCGTCACATGTCTGTCTCAGCCTCCTCACTGTCTCAGATGCTCCTTCAGTTCACAACTAGGCCACATCTGTGTTCAGTTTTGTTGCTGTATTTATACATCAAATGAATCACCAAGTTAGGTTTTAGTCCAGTTATTTCACTTTACTCATCTTTAAATGTAGGACTTGAAATCCTTAAAGTGGAATTAAACCAAAACTTATTAAAAGCTTACATGCCTAGTTTGTGTTCGTTTATATTCATATGGACAATGCCTCATAAAAGCTTCTTTCATGACAAATAAAAACTAATAATACGGACGTCTTATTTCGCACAACTGCAAGAGTGAAAAGGACTCCAAATGGTTGCTTTTTCAAACAGGCTATTGTAAACAATCAAAAGCATTTTCAAACTTCGAAAAATGTAAGGAAAAATCACCTGATGATGAAAATATACATATTTTTTGTGTAACAGGACAGTTTGGAAGGCTTTCCGTTTCACTTCAATGGTAATCTGTGTAGCAGAATAAACTAGCCAGTATTCTCTGTATCAAATACTGTAAAAAATCTCTGATTTCTCACTCTCATTAGAGTGAAGATTATTATCACTTCCACAGAAAACATTATTTTCTGGCCTTTTTGCATCAACTCGCTTTTTTGGAATTTACAGGAAGAAGAAGTGCACCCCCTCTGAACCTGACAGGGTTGCCAGGCACTGAAAAGCTCAATGAACGGGAAAAAGAGGTACAGCACCCTTTCTTTCATGTTCAGTTGAGTGCAAAAGTTTACACATCCCAGGGTTACTGGATTGAAGGCCGTGCGCTTTTAATGATTTGCGACTGTACACAAACTTTTGGTCATGCTGTTTTATAATTTGTCTCATATTAGAAGGATCAAGTTTGTCTTCAAGCCATTAATGAATTTAAGGCCCATAAGACAGTAGTCCTACATATTACAGTAAAAAGATTGGGGTGAAGAATGTTTTGTCCAGTCATGGTTTTGAGATGTTATTTAAAGTAAGTGGTGGATCACAGGTTTATAATCAATTTATCAAGAACAAGCTAGCGAGTAAGAACAAAAATATTAGCATACTGCAAGGTTTTGTAAGTCGGGTTGCTCCAGTTATGGAAAATGTACTGTCACTCGTTATAGGAGTGTTACACATTTTTTCACTTTAACCATGAAATGCGCTTTTAAGAGTTTTGCAAGTGCACTTTAGAAAGCCGCAAACCGTGAGTGTGATGTAATAAATACGATATATTTAACAAATATCTATCATGTGTGATACCGATGTTGCTGAATAGTCCTCGAGAGTTGTTATTGCGATGTCTAAATGTCTGGCGCTTTATGACTGTACACACATTTCACAAGGATAATAACTGGATACGCCGTGTTTGGGTCCACGTTTATAAAATGTCCGGCATTACCTGTGAGTTTATATTTATATACGTTCAACTCTTCCAGGTTCATGATGCACAAGAGCCTCTGTTCTATACTTGCTGTGCGATAGTAATAATAATGATAGCTTTTTTCATCATCATATAAAGCTTATCACGAACCTGATGTGGGGAAGCTCAATGCTACTCACAGTTTCACTTGGAAAGATTTTGAAACATGTGGGAGTTACCTAGGCAACAAGAGCTGAGCGGTGAAGCTGCTCTCGCCAGGTGATGTCACGTGTCGCTCAGTGGCGGAGCTATTCGATTGTCGCTTCTCACTTGCAGTTTAAATGTGGCTTTAGGCAACGTCACACCACCAAGTCGTTAATTATTTTGTTGTACAACACACCCACCCTGTTTGATTCTTTACTTGTCTTCGTAGTTTTTTTTTTTTTTTTTTTAAGGGTATACAAACTTTTGTACTCATCTGTCTCTGCTTTGTCCCAATGCTGCATTATTAGGTAAATAACAAAAATGTATTTATTTATTTTTGCCTCCTGCCCCTTAGTTGTGCCAGGTGGTGCGCCTTGTGCCCGGTGCATACCTCGAGTACAAACAGGCTCTGCTGAATGAGTGCCAACGGCAGGGTGGCCTCCGACTGGCACAGGCTCGCTCTCTCATCAAGATAGACGTGAACAAGACACGCAAAATATACGACTTCCTCATCAAAGAAGGCTGCATTAACAAAGTTTAACAGGAGTGAGCGTGAGTGTACTGTTCACTTCTGGCAGGCAGAGAGGTGACAAATTACACATGAGCTCTCTGGACTTCCGCATCGTGGGGATTACCGAGCAAGACATTGGTGTGTCCTGTTTCTGCTCAGTGCCCCTTTTGTTTGTTTGTTTTTGTTTAAGAAAGATGCAGGTAATGTTAAAAATGAAGTACTGTTCAAAAATCATGGGATACTGTGACTACATCGGTAAATAACATGTAAATAACATATATGGAGCATTTATTAATGTTTCATTGGCTGTTTGGGGAAACTGTGCAAAAGATTTTGTCACCTGACTTCCAAACTGTGGAATCTACTGACTTTGTGTTGTATTGTATTTAACCATGAAATACAGTTGTTTTCAAAATGGAGCCAGTGCTTTACATTCAATATTATAATATTATGTATGTGAGTTGGCCCTGCGATGGCTTGGCGAGCTGTCCAGGGTGTACCCCGCCTTTGTCCAGAGTCAGCTGAGATGGGTGCCAGCCTCCTCGCGACCCTATTTAGGATTAAGTGGCTTAGAAAATGAATTAATTATATTATTATCTGAACTCTCTCTCGCACACACACACACACATACACACACACACACACACAGTGGTATGTTCAGTCTTACGTGAAAGGACAGCAGTAGCTGCAGGCTCTATCACACACGTGGGCAGGTGTATATGTATCAGCATGCTAACATTAGCTTTAGCAGCCTAATAATTAGTGTTGCTTGTTTCAGCTAGTTTTCATGTGTAACAAAGGCCCGAAATGTTTGAAACATTCAGTTGAAATCTTTTTTTTTTTCTTCCCAGAAGCTTATTTCCATATGAAATAAGTTGTAGTTGAGCTTTTTAAGCTGCGTTTTTGTGTGTGTGTGTTTTCTGTTTAGCACGTGCCGGATGCTCTGTGTATTTTTTATTGTATTCCCATATACAGTATGTGTGACTGGCACACAAAATACTCTTCAGGTTACCTTATTATGTCATCTTTCTGTTGTAAAGATTGTAAAAATACACAGTGTTCCAATTGCAGTGTCAAACATTAGCATTTAGTACCAGGGCGCGAACACTCGTGTGTGTGTGTGTGTGTGTGTGTGTGTGTGTGTGTGTGTGTGGTATTGGTGGATGGCAGATAAGTCTTTTCTCACCCGTCCCAGTCAATCAGCTTGTTTTTGGCTCTGGTTCTGTGGCTCCGTTCACTCATGCACCTCTATTCACTGTGACAGCTGAACCTCTCCGCTGTTATCAATGCTTGATTTCTCCCAAGTGGGATTTTTTTTTTTCAGACCAACCTTTTCACCTATTGTTTGCCCTTTATATAAGGGAGTCGGTCTATATCCCCCAGACTTTCCTTTCAGTGTTCTCCTATTCCTAACCTGTGCCGAGTTTCTCACCACCAGCTCTCAATAGTGGATGAAAGCACTTTAGGTCTATGGAGGTATTCACAGGATTTTGGTTGAATTTTAATCGAAAGTTCATTTAATGTAAATTTTAGTCTTGTTTACTTTTATTGATAGTATCTCTATTATCAGCATGTTAAACCAGTACACTGTTACTAAGCATTAAGTTAAAGTTGGTTTAATAAATTCTATAAAAGCTACCAAGTTTCTGATTAATGAACTGTCAATGAATGTAGAGTTTATAAAAAAATTCTATTTAAATATGAAGCAGACAAAAAAAAAATCTAATTTAGAGAAGAATTGAAACACTAAATGACGCAAGCTTACGATGTTATCCGTGTAGATGACAGTCAAGTGTAAAAAACAAGTACATTCCACAGGGATTAATCTTTATTAACATTAATGTGCAACTAGACATTTCACCCTCTGGGCCATTCCACGCCAAACGTCCGAATTTAAGAAAATCTCCCCTCTCGACCATCTCAGATTTGGCTGAAAAAATTTGAGGACGTTCATACACTTCCTAATGGAAAAAAAAGTCTCAGATTTTAGCTCTTTACTCCCAATAGTTTTGTCACAAGAAAATATTTTAGCAACTGAGTTCTGAGCCTTTTTGATCAGCGTTTTCTGAGGAGCCACTTTCAGATTGCTATTTTAAGAGGTGTATTTAAGATAGGTCCTTTACTTTTTCAAGGGTTCAAATCTACTACCATTGTTTGAAGAATCTGGGCTTTCAAGTTTATGGCTAGAATATATCATGAGATTCTTGGTACGTGAAATTGCTCAAAAAATTTATGCTCTGTGGCAGCATATTTGAAGGTCTACAGAAAGCTCACTTTTACATCGAGAGGCTTGATATGGCACATGCCCCTTCCCTTGTATATTGTGTATATTGTAATTTGAAACCACCCTTCTGTGATGAATAGTCTGGGAGATATTTCATATTGAAATTTGTATATATGTTGGCATGCTATAGGAAAAAAATGACAGCTCCCACCAACATCGAACTGTTGTAGATTAGTTGTTTGTTCTTAACATATCAAAAATCTGTGATGTTCTGCCTCATTTTTTTTTTTTTTTTGCCCAATTTTGTTATTTTTGTACCCGTCCAGCATCTATGGCCTGATTAGGCATAATACAAAATACATTAAGTTTAAGACACACAACTGAAACTGTCAAAATGCTTTATTTCATTCGTGTTAAACTCTACTTGGATGATAACCCTTGTACAGTCTTAAGGTTTTCAAATATTGGAGCCTAAACATGGCTGAAAGTTGAAACTCATTAAATCATTCCATTTCTGTTCTACCATTTAAGTCAATGTAACATTTACATTCAAGAGGACAAAAATTAACTTGTATAGATACTGGACATAAGTAAACAGATACCCAAAAGAAATTTTCAGAATTTTGATGGTCGGAGAAGAGGCTTGCTTCTTGCTGCTCGGCCATAATATCCCATTTGATGAAGATAACGCGTAACAGTTTTTGAGCTGGTTTGGACGTCTTCTGCAGTGTCTGCGGCCTTGGAACAGGGATTTTTCTCCACTGCTATCTTCACGGAGCGAAGGCATCTTTCTGATGGTCCAGGTCAACCTGGACCGCGTTGAACATTTTAGCGTTGACAGTGGAATATTCGAGTTGTCGGCTATTTGTCGCTGTTTGATGCCACCCTCTTGACAATGATGACAATTCGTCAGCTCCTGGAGTGCGAGGCATGCTTGCATAACTTTAGCACAACTTTGTGCACCTTTATGCAGCAGTCTGACTGTTTATTAAATTTAAGTCATTATATCGTCAGATTTTCAGAGAGGTCGAATTGTGCGTCAGTCAGAGGGTGGAATCATCTTCATCAAATGGGCTTTTATGGCCGGGCAGCAAGACACAAGCCTCTTCTTGGACCAACAGATATTCATTCTAAAATTTTAGGTGTCTTAAATTTGACCGAGTTTCAGAGAATAACCCACACATAGATTTAAAAAAAAAAAAAAAAACCTGTCAGTTTGTACAGGACTGGGTACCTCTGCAAACTCAAACTGAGAGCCGGCCATAATTCTTTCTGTTGTTGGTGAGAAAGTGAATACATCTACAATTAGAATGAGATTGGACAGATTGGATTTTACCTACATGGAAGGCGTGCCAGGAAAAAGCTTTTGTTGTCCAAAAAGAAAATAAGTGCACAACTCCAGTTTTCCAACAAACAAATTGGCAAATACTAGGCTATTTGTAATCATGTACTCTGGGTAAATTGGAGATGTAGTTGTACACCGTGCAGACGTTTTTTCAGGAGAAGATCCCACTGTGAAGTATGGGGGGTGGAAATGTAATGGTTTGGGGCTGCTTTGCTGTGGGTTCTTCTGTGATTTTGTTCGTGTATATCACTTTTATCAGTAGGCATTGTACTAAAGAGGTCAAAAAGTTTAAAGCTAAAATGTGTTGGGGAAAGCACAATGTAGGTATTTTTTCACATGACTGCACTGCCTTCTGAAAAAGGACGTCAGCGTGATGGCGTGATGAATTGACTTAAACTACAGCCAGTACCATTATGAGATACACCACATCCTCGAATCTGAAATCACCTGATATTTGCTGAGTGAGCTAGATTAATGTACTGAGTTTCAGTGCCAGTTACCTGGAGAAGCTCACATGGCGTATAAACGATGAATCCCTTTTTCACTCCATTTGATAGACATTTCTGCATTGAAGATTAAAATGCACCTGAAACGTGCCTGTTACAGAGCCACAGCTTTTTAAAAGATTACTTTTCAAAATAAGTAAAATCCATCGAATATTTTCTAAAACAGTAAACAGATAGAAAAGGGAGTTGTGTGGCAAACCATGCTTACTGTTAAAAGGCTGTTACTGCAGCTGACAAGCTCCTACTGTAGAGTAAGAGCCACCATTGGGGACAGGACACGTCTTCTAGAGGGCATTTAACTGGATGTCCACAAAGTTTTGCCTAAATACAATAATTTTATTTCCCAGATATAGACAGGTGGAAACATCACCATTTCTTGGGCAACATTTATAAAAAGTTTTATATTCTACGATGTTCCTGCACTAGAAAACTTACTAACTGTTAAAAAGCAACTAACTCATTCCATTAATGTTACACATGATCTGATAGAGAAACCTGCTTATATCAAAAATGATGTTCTGCTTGGTTAAGAAATATCTGGGGCTTAATCATAAAACAACATTTCATACAGTGATGAAGAAAACCGTAGCACATTTCTTTAGGATCTGACTGTCGGACATTTTGCAGCTTTTATGATTTCATATCTGTCGCCTTTTTGAATAATAAAGTACAGTGTAATAAACTGTAAAATGCAAAAAAAAAAAAAAAAAAAAAGGTTGCTTTAACCTTTTCAAAATTCCAAGTGCATACATCAGTTCCTTCTCCTTCCGTCTCCCTAACTCCCAAACCGTGGAAATTGTACATGGTGGCTGTCCAACACTACATGAGTATTGTTCTCTCTCTCCCTCGCTCACTCGTTAGCATTACAGAAACAAAAAATGAGAAGAGGGGAGGTGTTGTCCATGTGCGCACACACACGGCTCGATTGCCTTCTATTGCCCTGTTGCTTGTGATGCACTAAGGATTCGTGACTAACCCAGACTAAGCACCACCCACTCCAGTGTAGTTTCTGAATTCTGGTAGCATAATCCCATTCAGCACTAGATTAGCGTTTAATATATTATGTTACGGTTTGTCGTTTTTAACAAACCTTATTACGAGTCAGTTGCTCTCACTGAGCTGTTTTAAGTGATTTATGAATGTGTTAAATCCCTTTCTGTTCAGTCTTTCTCTCCCTCACACACACACACACACACACACACACACACACACACACACAGACTGTGGGTGTCTTCATGGCTGTCTCAGACACGTGTATGCCCGTGGGATTAGACACAGAGTTTCATCTCTATCTCTGACCATAAAGCTTTTTTTTCCCCACCCACCCTCAAAATGAGAGATGCATCAGCAGCCCAAAATAGCTGGTAAAACTATTCATAGCCGTAAGAATTCATCTCCAGTGTTGATCTGACTAACTATTAGAAAGGTTTCACACAGCCCCACATTGTATTATATCATCACTCCAGTTAGGAAAAATACACATTTGGGTCATTCCGTGTCAAATGGACCAGTGGTGGTTGCACTCATCCCTCAGGTTTTCATGATTTTTCTCCTGACTGTAGTACCATAAAATTAATGAAAGCATGCAAAATTTCAACCTTGTATCTTATTTCCAAAGTTATAGCCAATTGAAAAACTTGCTCATTTTTTGCCATTTCAAGTTTTTTGCCATTTTTTATATAAGTAAATTTTCTTGTTTTTTTTTTCCTGCAGAAACGTTTCCACCGAACTGAGAAAAGCAAGTTGAATAATTATACTTCATATTATTATAGAAATATTGTACACTGAAAATTGACTCTTTTTTTTTTTTTTTTAAACGCATTCGCAATTATTTTTTCACTATTTTCAGATGAGGATATCTCAACACCTAATGCAGCCAGATGCATGTAATTTGCACAAGTTATTCTCTGGGGCCCCTAAATAAGTGGTATGCATTGAGAAAGCACATTTGTTGATGAACCTTCTTTTTATTAGTATGTTTAATAATATGTATATATTACAAATATTGAAAGTTTCTGGCAAGAACTGTCACCGGACAGATTTCGGACATCTGTAATTCCCAAGATATTTTATAAATAATTATAAACCTAATATTTTCTGATTTTATACCGTCCAGGCTATAGACAAAAACATTTGTAGGATGTTAGGAGGTTCCTTAGAATAATTTTTATCAGGATTCCAAAACTGACACATGACACATGACTGACAAATGTTCAAAATTTCGGCAATTTTGAGTTGAAAACATATTGAGATAAAAAATAACATTAAAAAAAGATAAAAAATATTGAATACCTAAGATGTGCATCTATACCTGGAAAAAAATTTCAGATATGTTCCAGCTGGGCCACATTGAAGAATCGCAATAAAAGTTGGGATTCTTTTATACCAACTTCGCACATCTAGACTAAACAGAACTGTTCAGGCTCAGTTAGACTGGATGGTGACTGTTGGTGGGCTGCAATCTCCAAGTCATACCACAGATTTTCAATAGGGTTTCACTCTTAAGCCCTGATCTCATTTGGGCAATAACACCCAATAATGCCCACAATTCTATAAATATTTAGGTTGGGAGCGGGCATGAGGGGTCTGCGACCGATATTGTCGCTGACTGTCAGCGAGGAATCCACCCGTTGTTTACAATCGTCTCGTTTTTTGAAACCTGTTTCCAAATGTTGGACGAATATGCACAATAATCTACTAATCGTTGACTGTCGGCAACTACCCGCGATTATATTCCTGACAGTCTGAGACCGTTGTGGTCGATCAAAGATGGTCGCAGATAGTTCAGGACTGTTGCAGACAGTCTCAGACCTAGTTACCGACCATCAGAGATTTTCATCTGAGTCTTATTTTATTTGAGTCATTTAGGACATCACATACACAGTTGTGGCTGGTCTGAGACGGTCTAAGACAGTCACCAAGTCAAATAATCACAGGCATTTACCAAAGAATCACCCATATAAGCTTGGGCATTTAGCTCTGACTCGGCCGTGCAGGGACCTTCACCTTTTTCTCCTTCAGCCCCTGTGTGGTCAGCTTTGCTGGGTCACTGTCATGTTGAAAAGTGAACTTTCTTCCCATTGACAACTTTCTGGCAGAGCGCAGGTTTAATTTACATCATACTGTATCACATCAAGCTAAAAGCACACTTTACAGTCATTTTTATTCCTAGGGCTTTGACCCATGTAATCTCAGCATTATGTTCTCTGGGTGAACAGGAGATGAAGGAATCTTTGTGAGACCGAGGTTGAAGCATGTCTTGACACACCACTTCAATTTCTATTCCAGCTCTCACACTTGGGCAGTGAAATGCATTAGGCGCGCCACATGACATTCCTGCCTAGTCATTTAATTAGACCTTGGCCCTGATGCAAGTTTTCAGCTAATCTGTCAGAAGTGATGCCATGTTGTTGGCTTTAGTGCTCCAGTTCTGCTCTATGCAACACTCAGGGTTGTTGTGACCTCTCCTCGATTTCTCTCTGATCCCTCATTAAAGGTTTCACGTCGAACTTGAGAAAGGAAATTGTTTTCATTGATTGAATGGAATGAGGTGCTGATAGTGACGGTGACTGTGCTGACAGAATTGCTGAAGACATGCTGCTTTTACTCCTGCCTACGAGAGCAGATTACAGCACCATCATTGTCTCTGGCATTTGAGACTCAGTAAAGTTCCACTGCTGGATTCTGATGCTCTTACCTCATGCTGTCTGTCATTCATATTCTTACTTCCAGAGTATTCATTATTTTCACTGTCTCACCCTTCTCTTCTTTTTTTGTTGTTCTAACCTCACTCAGCATCAGTGTGATTGGATAATGTCTGTGTTTTGACTTTTATTTAATCTTTTTCTTGGCACACAATCAGTCCAACATCCAGTCAGTATGCTGTGCACATATTGTTTAATATGCATTTTCATGTTCGCTGGCAAGTACCGCTGCAGCACGGTGGCAGAGTGCTTAGTACAACCACCTCACCGCAAGAAAGTCCTGGGTTTACATCCTGGGTTCAAGCTCGGGCACTTCTGTGTGAACTTTGCATGGTTGCCCTGTGCTTGCGTGGGTTTTCTCGGGGTATTTCAGTTTTCTCTCTCATTCCAAAGTCAGGCTAATTGGCTGTTCCAAATTGCCAAAGAGCAAATGTGAATGGTCGTATGTATGCTGGCCCTACAATGGTCTGGTGAGCCGTTCAGGGTTTACCCAGCCTTTACCCAGTCTTGGCTTCAACTGCAGCAGCGATGCTCTGAACAGAACAGAAGCAAGTACAGGCTCTCACTGTCAACAAGAAGTAAAGAAAATTGGACACTATGGTGAGATGTGAAAAAGACAGGATGTCTCTCCAAAATTGGACTGGAATAAAACTTATCAAGGAGCCTGTCAAGAGACCTGCAGCAACATTTATGGAGCTGCAGGAATATCTGCCAAATACTGTTCACACCGATCATGTGACATCTTTCATTTTCTGTACATTTCTGTGCTGTGAGGTTGGGTTGGGTGGCTGAATGTAAGGCTTCTCTCTCTCTCTCTCTCTCTCTCTCTCTCTCTCTCTCTCTCTCTCTCTCTCTCTCTCTGTGTGTGTGTGTTTTCGTTGAGGTACATATGCTACTTCTGAGATACCAGTGATCTTGATGTGCTACTACTGGTTGAAGTTCTCATCTTAGAAGCCCCTCGTTCCTGCTGATGATGATCCATATGGACCTAAATATACACTTAGAAACTGTGTAGATGAAATGATTTAGGACAAATTACCATTACGGTTATAATATAACCAGCTTGACTTCATGTTAAACTTTAGTGAAGCTTCTGCTACATGGTTTGTATTTTTATCTGGTTTCACCCAAATGATGATGGGTTTCCCTTTTGAGTCTGGTTCCTTTCGAGGTTTCTTCCTCGTGTCGACTGTGGGAGTTTTTCCTTGCCACCGTCACCGCGGGTTTGCTCATTGAGTTTGTGTAGGGTTAATGGAGAAATGTTTAAATGCTTTACCAGATTAGTTTTTACTGTGTAAAGCTGCTTTGCGACAATGTCAGTTGTAAAAAAAAATACTGTACACTGAGAAAATGTGTTAAAATTTCATCAGACCAAGGTAGAATTTGAAACATAATTCTTAGTTATGTTTGGCATAAAAACATGAGAGGCTCTCACCCAAAGAACAAAACTGTAGTGGAGCATGGTGATGGTAGCATCATGCTGTTGGGCTGCTTCTTTTTAACCAAGTATGGAGACTCAATATAGAGTGATTCATAAATTGTTCCAAATATCAATCTATTTTGGCACAAAATGTGGAGGCTTCAGTTAGACAGCTGAAGAGGAAGAAAAATTTCACCTTCCAGTACAATAACAACAAATCCAAGCCAGGAAACAAATGGCTTCAGAAGAAGATGATCAACATTTCATTATGGCCCAGTCAGAACTCTCAGAAGATTCTGTTGGTTTCTGTTTGTTGTTGCAATCCTCATTGTGTGATATACTGTTGTTTAATTGCAATTCAGCATTCCTTCCACAAGATGTCTAGATCAGAGGATGATCTTTCAGCCTTGAGCCATGAACTAGTGTTTAGTAATGTACTTTGTAACGTATTAGCTAGACTTGCTCCAGGCCAAAGCAAAGCTTCCCTTGTTTCCTATCAAGCTGTAATGTGGAAACTCAACCCTTTCTGTAGCTCTCCTGGGGTGCTCTCTCAAATCAAAAGCACTGGGGTGTGCCATCGAACCCATTTGGGCTTTTCTCTCTATGCTCCTAAAACGTCAGAGTGGAAACAGTGAAGGCTTTTGTGTTCTCTGGTCAGATAAAATGCCTGTGATGAATATGCTTCTTATGCACTCGACACAGAAACAGAGTCTGGCACGGGAACAAGCATTTTTGCATTAATTCAGACTCCAGACAACCAAAGAGGATATTTCAATTGTCTTTATGTCTAAGAAAATATATCTGTTGGAGAAGAATTTGTGTGCATTTAATAGAATAACCTGCTCAGGTTAAATTCTTATAAATATAGAATTTTTCATCTTATACTTATCACTGTACCCTGTCAGCCTCCCCGTGACCCTAATTAGGATTAAGTGGCTTAGAAAATGAATAAATTAATGAATAATTTATCTTTTAAAATGAAGTATTTACTGACAAATTATTTCATGATAGAGCTATATGCTCACTAATCATGTTGGAGGAACATGTACTAATTTATTGTTGTAAAAAACTTTTTTCGGTTGTTCGCGTTAGGCACAGGTGGCGAAAGATTTCAAAGATTACAATTATCGCTGATTCTTTGCACAGACCGTTACCATGAAACCTAATTCATCAACCTTCCACTAGGTGGCAGCAGCCGTTTTCTAGTAAACAGCAAGTTGTTCATGACTCAAGTAAGATTGCATGTTAGCTTGACGCTGTTAACCGTTGTCAGAAATTGCAAGTGAATAAAGGAAAAGAGGGCAAAGGCCATCCTGCGATGGCCGGGCGGGCTGTCCAGGGTGTACTCTGCCCTTGCCCAGAGTCGGCTGAGATGGGCGCCAGCCTCCCTGCGACCCTAATTAGGATTAAGTGGTTCAGAAAATGAATGAATGAATGAATGACTATTCAGTGATTATTTGGCCCTTGATCACCTTAAAAATTTAGTGATGCGGCCCTCAAAGTAAAAATGAGTTTGACACCCCTGCCGTTAGGGGTCTCTAGAGCGGATCATTCTTAAAAGATTGAATTCTCATATTTGATTTGGTACAGGGTTTTTTTTGTTTTTTTGTTTTTTTTACATCGGATGCCATTCCTGACGCAACTCTCCCCATTTACCCTGGCTTGCGTGTGTGTGTGTGTGTGAGCAACCCCATGGCTGGGTTATATTTTTATTGGGGTTTTTTTAATTAATTGACCTTTGTGACCTTGAAAAATAGGCTAAGGTGACCCAGTTTTGACAGGCTGGTAGAGTGTGCTGTAGGGACCATTCAACATAAATATAAAATAAATCCGGCGAAGAACCGGCACAAGGGCAGTGGTGGCCTGGTGGTAAGGTGCTGGATTACTGATCCCGAGGTTAGGGGTTCAAGCCCCACTATCAGCGGGTTCTCACTGCTGTCCTCCCAGTGCAGCTAACTGGGTTATCAAATGCCACCCATGTCTCTCACTGTCTATGGTGAGAGGCATGTAAAAGAACCATTGCTGATTTTCGTCAAGAGTAGGCTGCATAGCCGTGTTTCTGCCCTGCGATGGCCTGGCAAGCTGTCCGGGGTATACTCTGCCCTCGCCCGGAGTCAGCTGAGATGGGCGCCAGCCTCCCCTGCGACCCTAATTAGGATTAAGCGGTTCAGAAAATGACATGACATGACAAGAACCGGCACTGCTAAAGTGTTAACAAGAAGTGCTGGGAAAACATAGCATCCCCTATGGATCATGGGGGATACAGTTAACACCACTAATGCAACATTGTCAACAAATTATTCTTTAGTAAAATTACACAATCAGGCAATTAGCAAGAAACGCTTGGCCACCCTCCTGAAAAATCCAGTGCAATCTGACCAGTTTTCAAAACGCCTCCTGATTACAAGAATAAACTGATCAACAAATGTTTGTCTAAAACTTTGCATTAGTAGCAGTAACTTTGAAACTATTTTCATAACAGAATTTTGCTGTGTTTGGACCGCTGGTAGCTTCTCACACTAGGCTGGATGTCTCAGCAGGGTTAGGGTATAATTACTGACCGTACACAGTGCTTATCATCCCACACTTCCCCCATTCATCACTGGGAATATAGATGTCAGAACACCACTGGACAGATCATATTGGTGTCCTTAGTGTATGTAGATCGAGTTTTTTCAAACCCTGGCCTCTTAATTAGACATGCTGGTGCCACTAGCTACCGCCCGTAGCTTTATGATGATAGTATCAGTCTCTGACCATCAACTGGATACTTTTTTTGGTTGGTGCTGTTCTCAGCCCAGCAGTGCCATACAATATGCTCATATAAATGCGACACACACTATCATGTCATTGCTACTGCTGTGCTGAGAATGATTCACCACTCGGCGGTAGTCTGGTTGGTTTGGGTGGGGGGTTTGAGGGAGGGGGGGCGGATTGAAGCTAAACTGAACCGTATAAGGAAACGGATATAATTATATATCTATATGTAGACGGACCTGAAAAATGGAAGCTGTGTGTGTGCATGTGTGTGTGTTGGGGGGGTCTACATTACACCACCCTTTGCCCCACTGGTGCAACAAGTTGGTGAATGGTGAACTAAAACCAAGATCGTCTCTCTTTTACAGGATCACTAAAGACTTGTCTCCCTGGCAAACATCTCTCTCTCTCTCTCTCTCTCTCTCTCTCTCTGTGTGTGTGTGTGTGTGTGTGTGTGTGTGTGTGTGTGTGTGTGTTGCTATAACTGAAATACATTTTCAACCAACAGAGTGAACACATTTCTCGGAAGTGAGGACATTTTGCTTGGTCCTTACTTCTACTATGGACTGTTTAAAGGTTAAAACTTGGTTTATAGTTCAGAGGTTTAGGTCAGGCTATTAAGTTCCGGTTAGGGTAACAGTTTAGGTTAGGGCATTAGGTTTAGCTTAAGGTATTAGGTTTAGGTTAAAGTAAAAATGTAGGTTAGGGTAGTATGCTTAGGTTAAAGTAAAGGTTTAAGTTAGGGTAAAGGTTTAGGTTAGGGTAGTATGCTTAGGTTAGGGTAAAGGTTTGGTTAGGGTACTAGTTTTAGCTTAAGGTATTAGGTTTAGGTTAAAGTAAAAAATTTGGGTTAGTGTACTAGGTTTAGGTTAAAGTAAAGGTTTAGGTTAGGGTAAAGGTTTAAGTTAGGGTAGTATGCTTAGGTTAGGGTAAAGGTTTTAGGTAGGGTACTAGGTTTAGGTTAGGGTAAAGGTTTAGGTTAAGATATTGTGGTTAGGTTAGGGTACTAGGTTTCGCTTAAGGTATTAGGTTCAGGTTAAAGTAAAGGTTTAGGTTAGGGTAAAGGTTTAGGTTATGGTATTATGGTTAGGTTAGTGTAAAGGTTTAGGTTATGGTAAGGTTAGGGTAAAGGTTTAGCTTAAGGTATTAGGTTTAGGTTAAAGTAAAGGTTTAGGTTGGGGTATTATGGTTAGGTTGGGGTAAAGGTTTTGGTTAGGGTACTAGGTTTAGGTTAAAGTAAAGGTTTAGGTTAGGGTAAAGGTTTAAGTTAGGGTAGTATGCTTAGGTTAGGGTAAAGGTTTTAGGTAGGGTACTAGGTTTAGGTTAGGGTAAAGGTTTAGGTTAAGATATTGTGGTTAGGTTAGGGTACTAGGTTTCGCTTAAGGTATTAGGTTCAGGTTAAAGTAAAGGTTTAGGTTAGGGTAAAGGTTTAGGTTAGGGTAAATGTTTAGGTTATGGTATTATGGTTAGGTTAGGGTAAAGGTTTAGGTTATGGTAAGGTTAGGGTAAAGGTTTAGGTTAGGGTAAAGGTTTAGCTTAAGGTATTAGGTTCAGGTTAAAGTAAAGGTTTAGGTTAGGGTAAAGGTTTAGGTTAGGGTAAATGTTTAGGTT
>JAQMYF010000013.1:24747847-24766216 GCA_030014195.1 Neosilurus mollespiculum | reverse complement strand
ACATGATGAATGACACACATACACACACACACATACACACACACACACACACACACACACACACACACACACACACAGAGCCAATGTATGCTTGACTCTCTGATGGAATGGTGGCGTTGACAGCTTAAGGGATATAGTTTGAGTGATGTACTTGGTGTGCGTTCAAAGCTGGGAGTCATGACGCACTGCTACTCATATACTTACATACTCAGCGTTCTTCCTAACCTTCCTCATCCAGCAGACCTGAGCTCACCTTTGTGGGCATTGAGTTTGTTCACTTTGCATTTAATAATTCCAGTTCCCAACATGTATACTGAGATATATAAATAATTATAAAATGAAAAGTGTTGGGAAAAGGTGAAATCAGGTCTCAGTGCACTCGTCAGTCATTCGCAATACAAAAGTTTACATTTCTGGATCCACATAAGACTTGTCAATCATATTTTTTATAAATGTTAAAACCAAATTACCAACAATTCTTATATACCTTGTTCCTTTGGCCTGTGGGTAATTCCTGTGTTATATGAGTGAGGCTTTTGAACTTGTATTGACTTGAAAAGTTTCTCATTGCCTGTACAAGCTCTGTGTTTCCTGCTGTGTGTTCACTCATGTAGACCAGAGTTAAAGGCAGAGTAGGACATTTTGGAGAAACCAGCAAGAGTAAGATTAACCGAAAAATTCCAACCTCCTCCCTTCGGTTGTTCCTCTAAAATCAGTTCTATACAATATATGAATTCAAACTGCCATGATAGAGAGCGAGGGGGGAGAGGAGAGTACTGAAGCACAATCACTGTCAGGTGGTCTGGTTACAGCTGAAATGGGCGCTAGCCTCCTGGCGACCCTAATTAGGATTAAGCAGCTTAGAAAATGAATGAATTGAATATATATGTGGCACTCTTGGTCGCTCTGCTGCAACACGCTGAAACAAGCAGTCTGGTGTGAGAATGCTGTTTGTATCTAATGGATAAGGAGAACAGTTTAATTACACATTCAGACGGGAGTTAAGTAATTCATCTAAGTCTGTTGTGAAGCTTTAGAGAGAAAAATAATACATTCTATCATTTTGTTTCTGTACATTGGTTCTGTATTGTTTTGTCAATAAGCCAAAGGTTTAACCCCACCCACTTGGAGTTGTTATTGTAGTCCCTTCTGCTAGAGCTACAGCTGGGAATGGTTGTTTTGTTCATGTTCTTGACCCAGTTTCATGTGGTTTCCAGCTGACATGCACGGATCTGCCTGGTCACTGGATCACCGCAGTACAAACAGCTCTTAGATTTGTTTATGTCACTTGGATGGAGTCACAGTATCATGTTTCCCTCAGTTTGAGTTCCCATGCCTACCTCGGATTTCAACACCACACACAGGCACCATAGCAACACTTCCGGAGCATGTGTGGTGAATAATGATTGGCAGGACTGTGGCGAATGTATCATCTGCCCCGTTTCCGAAGACAGACGTTACTGCAAGTAGAAATCCACACAGAATTTGTAATAAGCTGATTTACAAAACAAAGAGGTTCAAAGATAATCACGAGGGCTGGACTTGCTGATTGTGACTGACACACTGAGTCCCAACACGCCAAAGAAAGCAGATGGGATGAGATTATTAGGAGTACGTATGCCTGAGAACGCCTGTGACCAAACATATTTCGAGGCAGGAGAGAGGATCGCTTAGTAAGAGCGCCACATGTTGCTCCTGACACACTGCTTCGGAGAGGATGAAGGTGACCGGAGGAGTGCAGGTGCTGCCGGCACAGCCATCAGATCGGATTCATATTTAATGGTTCTGTCATGATATCCATCGCTCAGTAGTCAAGTTTTAAAATCCTTTATCAGAGTGCAGTGGACGCTGCTGGACCTGGAAACTGCTTGTAGGTGAAGTGAGGAGGTGTGATTTGTTACATATGCAGAGAGAGATTTAACAATAATAATATTTTTTTTAAAAATGGAAGAGAGAGAGAAGGCAGGGGATTTACTCCACTTTCCCCAAGCAACAGGTAGCAGGCGGGTAACGTGACGCTAAGCTGCTTTAAGAGGAATCCTTACCTAACAGAAATGTGATGACATCAACATTTTACAAATTGTTTGGGACTTTATATTAATAAAGCTCTTGTAAAGTTGATAAAAATGTCTGAGTGCCCACTGTAGAATACTCACCATTTCTTCAGACTGTGATGTCACGTTTCATGATCGCCTCCAGATCTTTTGTTAATAAGCCTCCTCCTGATCCGTAAGTAAACAGCACCCTGAGCGGATCTCAATGAGTAGCAATTAGCTTATTTTAACCCTGCATCGTCACCCAAGCATGTTAATGAGACCATCTCAGGCCTGTGGGGACAAACCGAATCATTTCATCATCTACAATAAAGCATGGCAAGAGTTTCTGTTAGAGATGATGCTTGGGACCAGATTTTTACTTTAACGTGAGTGGAAATTAAGTTGCATTATTAAATTGTTTTAGATCAGTGCTACTAGTAACACACATTGTCCCTAAAGTTTCTGTGCACAGCAGTTCTTCCTACAGCAGGTGCTGGAAATGTCGCCCAGGAGCCAGTGGGTGGTGTATGCTAGCTTCAGTTGTAGATTTTTTCACACAGGTCTTTCCTTTCTGTACTGGAACTTATGGGATGCCTTGTATGTTCCTCAAGATACCTTAAGAGATCTTAGGGGTGATCACACTGGAGGTGCGGTAGAAAATGCGACTAACACAAACTGATTTTTATTGCGATTCTTTTCCTTTTTCCTCATAGAAGGCTCCAACTTGTCGCTTTTCCTTGCAAAAAAAAAAATGAATACTTTGAGAGCAAAATGACAACTTTGTGATCTTGGTGCGACATGTACGGACTATTTGAGAAGAGTTTGAAACTATTCCGATTCAGAGCCTCGTTTTGCGACATTCGCAGAAATTGTAAACGTTTTACGATGAGTTCTTGAACCAGGCGAACCAAAATGCGATGCCGCAAATGTCGCACCGCAAATTTGAGAATGAAAAGCATCAGTGAATTGCCATTCGAGTCAGTCAGTTTTCTATCGCATCTCCAGAGTGATCAGTAAGTCCTTAGGAGGGGACATTTGTAGAAATAAACTTGCATCCTCTTGATTTGTTTCAGATCCATGCGCTGGTGAAATGCTGCTCAGGATGTTGGAGGAGCTCTGAAGAACAACCTCAGCTACACTTGAAGATTGCTAGTTCATGATCCCTTCCTCAATGGGCTCCCGCAGCCAAGGTTACTTCCACAACCATCACCATCACCGCAGCTCTACGATGCCCGGTCCGGCTGTGCCCAGACTGATGGCTGAGCCGGGCAGCCTGCTTGGCGGCATTGCCCAAATCACTCCCACGCTGTTCCTCAGTCGTGGTGCTGTCGCATCTAATCGTGGCCTGCTACTGTCCAAGGGGATCACGTGCGTAGTGAATGCCACCATCGAGCTGCCCAATTTCAACTGGCCACATGTGGAGTATGTAAAGGTTCCACTGGCTGATGCACCGCACTCACCTATAGCGCTTTATTTTGACAGTGTAGCAGACAAGATCCACAGCGTGGGGCGGAAGCGTGGGGCTGTGCTGGTGCACTGCGCTGCTGGTGTGAGCCGCTCAGCCTCGCTCTGCCTTGCCTACCTCATGAAGTATCATGGTGTGTCACTGGCTGAGGCACATGCATGGGTAAAGGCTAGACGGCCCGTTATTCGGCCCAACGGTGGGTTCTGGCGACAGCTTATCGAGTATGAGCGCAAACTCTTTGGAAAGACCTCAGTGAAGATGGTTCAGACGCCATATGGGGTCATTCCTGATGTTTACGAGCGTGATCGTAGGAACCTGGCACCTTACTGGGGCCTGTAAAGGAAACAGCAGGGGCGTTGTTTTAGGAGACAGACGAAAATTGAAGGTGAGTAGATCTGATCAACAAACTTTGGCGACTCGCCCAGTATCCAGCTGCAAAACCCTGATGATGACTCTAAAACACTGAGACAATGTTGAGTGTTGACCCGTGAGACACATCAATGCGTTTTTCTCTGGTGCTGAGAGCGAGGAAGACGGACCTAACTGAGATTCCTGGTGACATCAGCAGCGAGTGATGCTGAGCTCTTCTTGATTAGGAAGATGAACTGGCAGGGGGAGGCTGAAGTCAAAGTGTTAAAGGCGATGCAGGTTTCTTAATCTGTTTAATCGATGATGTGACAGATGACGTTCCAGTTAGGCTGATTTCTTTTATTATTCTGAAGCAGAAAATCTGTTTTCGATGACTGGTAGCATTTTCAAGCATATTTTAAAATGAACTGGTTACTAACGATAACTAATAGCCTTAAAATGATGGAATAGTAAACCAGGGGTTCAATTAATGAACACCGTCCAAGTTATGAAATATTAGACCTGTTCTTTAAATGTCGACAGTAATATTTGGGATATTTATTAAAGCCACAGAGCTTTTTAAGTGATGAGGAAATTAAAATAACTAAGAATTTACTAATAAATGTTACAACGCCGGTGATGGTGGGGTGTGATTTTCATGACTGCGAGTAGCTGTTTTGGTATTTTTCCTAATTCAAATAATAAAATCTTTCATTTCAGCTTCAAATTATTCGATCCTTTTGATCCTTTTGCAGTTATATTCTTAGTTTATAAATCGTTTCATTATAACACACTTTATATTGGTGATTATGATTAGGCTAGATAAAAAACATTCTCGAGTTCTCATCAGAACTTTTTGAAAACCTAAATGTGGCACGCAGGTTGTTTTTTTTTTTTTTTGTTTTGTTTTTTCAACAGAGAAATGAGGTGACTGTCGAAGCCCAAAAGCTTTTAAAGCTAAATGTAGACTGATGCTATACGAGTACACCCTAGATGACCAGTCTTTTACCTGTACACTAAACATGTATTAAACTCTGAAACACCTGCCTATAGAACAGCAGCCTTGCAATTCAAGAATTAAACAGAATTAAACCAATCCCAGAATTACAGTCACAGCATCTAAGACGGAAACGTGTTCTGTGTCGTTTTTACCCTGTCTGGGGTGTTTTCCGAGGTTTTAAGCATGGTGTTTTGGGGAAAAAAAGAAAAAAAAATTGATGCGGCACCAATTTCTGGGTGCGGGTGCTGATGAGAAACCGGGAATTATTACAGTTGATGATCTGCGAAAGTATTACCTGTTAAGTATGATGATTGTTGAAGAAGCTGAAAGATTGGTGATTATGTTGAAATTAATAAAGTCTTATAAACAAAAAACAAGTTGCAAAATGTGTTCATTTGTTCCGGTTTTATTACTGTTGTCTCTTGTTGTGTGTGTACAGGTTGGTAGAGATTTTAGATTTGCGTTATGTTGCTGTACGTGTGATTTCTTCTGGCAGACGCAGCAAATTTCTAACCAGATCTAGCCAATCTTGCCTTTAGCCTAAAAGGCATGCGTGTGTGCTAATGCTAATGTTATAACAGAAACCCTTTCCTAAAACACGCAAGAAAATCACAAATCATCAACGGTTTCTCCAAGATATTTCAATGTTCATATTAATCCCAATTCTTTCACTTACTTTCACTCATTTGCCAAACTGATTAACCTTCTAAGGTTGCGGGGGTGGGAACGGGGCCAGTGGGAGTTGCCTAGCTCAGCCGACACGGATCAAAGGCAGGGTACACCCTGAACAGCTCACCAGACCATCGCAGGGCAACACACACTCAGACTCACACCTAGAGGAAATTGGGAACAGCCAATTAGCCAAATTTGTATGTCTTTGGATTGTAGGAAGAAACTGGAGTACCCAGAGGAAACCCACGCAAGCACAGGGAGAACATGCAAACTCCACACAGAAACGCCCCGAGCCCAGGAATCAAACCCATCACTGTCTTGACGTGAGGCAGACGTGCTAAGCACTACGTCGCCATGCCGCCAAGCCCAAGTGAACTACTAATATATTAAACTGCTCTCGTCATAAATATTTACAGGTCTACTAGAAAATTGATTAAATTAGAGTTAAACTTTAGACAGTTCATACTGATATAAAATAAAATAGGTCCCAAACTCTGTTATTGAAATTGACTGCACATTGTATTCATACCCCAGCGGTCTGAGAAACACTAACTATCTAACCATTCTTGTATTTAATAATAAAATAAAATGTTACTTGGTTATTATTAAATTTAAAGTTTGTGGAACTTCTGTAAAATCTTAGTTCCAGTGATCACATACATTCTATATTTACAGCAAACACCGTCTGCCATCTATCTCAGCCCTGAACACTTTCCACTTACGGGAACAGGTTTTCCAGGCCAAGTGTTCAAAAGTTTGTGGACACATGAACGCCTCGTTTCAGATATAATCTCCTTTACTGTTGGAATAAACTTTACTCTTCAGGGACGGATTCTCACCAAAACACTGCTGACATTCATGTCGAGTTTTTCCACGCCAACCTTTACGTTCATGGTATTTTGGCTAACAGCCTTATCCAGCGCAACTTACCTTTCATCTCTTTCTCATCGCTGAGCAGTTGAAAGGACCTTGTTCAAGGGCCCAACAGTGGCACGTTCTGTCCAGTAGCCCAGAGCCCTAACCCCTGAGCCAGCACATCCCCAAACTGGGCAAACCATGTCTTCATGGAATTTGCTTTGTGCACCGCAGCAGTGTCATGCTAGAACAGGATTGGGTCTTTTATTTCCAGTGCAGGGAACCCAAAGTGCTACTGGATACAAGTTATAGAATTGTGTGGCAAACCTGTGGAAGTACCTTTGGTTGTGATGCTTAGGTGTCCATATAGTCAACCGTTCCATCATATAGTGGGTCAACAATTTTTTTCTCTTCTTTTAATCCTTATGGAACTTATTACTATACCCCATAATATTCAAATGAGCAAATAAAGGTGTTCCTGGGATTTCCCTAGTAGACAGCATTAATATCTCAGTTGTGCTGTTAGAGAAAATAATACAAAATGATATAGACTAGAAAACCAATCTTCTGATTAATCAGAATTCATATTTGAGAGGGACAGCACTGGGGCGTACGTTCTGCTTACTGCATTATTAACATTAAGATATAAGAAAAATTTAAAATATCAACATACAGTAACTGGATACAGAAGATACTGGGACCATGAAAACAAAGTCATTAACAAACATCTGGACACCTGCCGCTTGTGTGTGATCACGATCAGCTATGCGGAGTTGCACAAGTGCAGATGTGTGTACTTGCTCCAGTTACAGAGGGAATTAAAACATCTGCCACGAATATTGTACAGCTTAATTTATTCTGTTTATCTGCATTATTTTATAAAGAGGCGGCACGGTGGCGTAGTGGTTAGCATGTTCACCTCACAGCAAGAAGGTCCCAGGTTCGGGCTGTTTCCGTGGGGAGCTTGCATGGGCTTCCTCTGGGTACTCCGGTTTCCTCCCACAGTCCAAAAACATGCACAGTAGGCTGGCTGTTCCAAATAACCCCCAAGTGAGAGTGTGAATGGTTGTTTGAGTGTTGGCCCCGCAATGGTCTGGCGAGCTGTTCAGGGTGTACCCGGATTTCGCCCAGAGTCAGCTGAGATGGGTGCCAGCCTCCCCGCGACCCTAATTAGGATTAAGCAGCTTAGAAAATGAAAGAGTTTTATAAAAATGGCTGCATTTCACACACAGTGTCAGTGCTGTTGGATAGGAAACAGTTATTCTAATAAATAACCACAGACAGGAACAGCAATTATACACAGCATTTTAATCCTCATCACTGTTTGTACTCATGCTATTAACACCCAAAATATCAAATAAACTGAATTTTGTCCAAGGGGAAGAAAGAAGACGCCATTTTTCATTTCATCATTCTTAAAGATCAGAAAAGAGAAAAACTTGGACACGCGTTCACGTCTCAAAGTTGTAAAAGGCCCTGTTTAACGTCACACCCTCCATTTCCAACCATCAAGATGATCCAGCTAAAGATACAGCACAGCGCAGAGGAGCACGAGCAAGAGGAAAATACCCTTTAAACATCTCTAGAAATGTCTAAAGACTTTTATATATGTCATACAATCCCAAGTTAAGCATTCAACACAAACACTACAGAGCAAGTCACACTTGATTCACATTATACACTGAACATAAAGCAGTTAAGGCTCAGACCGGGTTTTTTTCCTTTAACAGATAAACACAATCAAGATTACAAAGAGAAAAAGTTAGTCAATAAATTACTGATTTTCCTTTTTATTTACATAAGCTAACATTCACAACCACTGAGTACCGTAACAGGCCAAGCTGAATTAAAAAAAAAAAAAAAGGTTAAAGTAAAGGATGCAGGATTTCCACAGCAGCAGAGGTGGATTGGAGAAATCACAGCAGGTCAGGAAGGATAAGACCAGGAGGTTTGGGCTCTACACAGTTAATCCAGAAATTAGCACAGCTGGCATGGTACTGGTGCCCACCGTACGTCAGTTTGAAGTTATCTGTCTCGGAGTTAAACGCCTGTCCGTAGCACGCGAGTCAGCAAGGGAGAGAGGAGAAACAGAAAAGTGTTTAGTCTGAATTCAATTTATTAGCATTTAACAAAGAATTAACACTTTATAAGTGTTCCTGAAGCCTTAATCACTGTTCTGCACATCAAAAGAACTCCATCAGGGTAGAAGTGTGATGGGGGGAAAAATATAATAATCAGCTGTATCAGTAAAGTTAATCTATGCATAGACCCACAAATGTCTCCCTAATTCCCATTTTACAGTAAATAAATTCTAAGAACTTATAATATGTGACCCGCTCCAGCATAATATGGATTAAGTCATAAGGTCGTGTTTTGAGTAAGAGCCAAAGTAAGTTGAAAATGGTGTACCTGGACGAAAATGCGATATCGCCAAAAATACATCCTTCAAAGCATAATCTTCAACATGACCAACTTCAAATATCCATAAACGCAATCTATCCATGTTAAAATACTTGTTTAAGAAAGGGTTCCATGTCCAAGTTGTTGTAAAACAATAGAAAAATCCACTTCTTTTGCCAATTCTTAAACCGCTTTTGTGATTGCTCAGGGTATTTCCTTATTATCCATATTCACTACCAGAATACTGTCCCTACTTACAGAATCCCAGAAGGATTTTCCCAATCATATAACGCTAAACCAATGAGAAGCCACAGAACAGACGTGACTCGGTGTAAATAGAACTCATCTGTTGCTGGGGGGACGCTAGCACGATCGTGCTGATTGGTTAAGAGCCGGATTCATGTAGTGTATGGATGTTAGCGAGTTTCATACGCGGACATTCAGACATTCAGGTTCTGTAAGTGTAACTACTATTTTCTCAAAAGTAGCATTTCCTAATTAGTGACATACATAGTGATGTAACTCAGTCCATTTTCATGCTATAATCATGTATTATACCTCATTTTAAAGCACATTAAATTCTCTTTCTAAATATATGGATATTTCAGTAGGTCAAATTTCCTACTTAAGCCGTATCATGATGGAGCTGATCACATATTTGCTGAAGGTGAGGTGGGTTTCACTGAATAGTTCTGTATAAGGGAGTGCTCAGCATTATCCACCAATCCGGAGCGGAATGATTGTTATAGTATATGGTACACGGGAACATTAAAAAAAATTAACTAAAAGGACATTTTCATGATTGATTTAAATTTTTTAAAGCATGGCAGTTCATGAGGTGGATAATGTTTATTAGTAGATACAGAGATAAATGGCACATATATATAAAATCCTGAGTCGATTTTCCGTAGAACAGTGCTCAATACATCGAAGTAGAGCGAAATATATGGTATGTGGGAAAAATAAAAGGACTACAGTTTTATCCCGATAAGCCTGTTTCATGGTTGCCCAATGTTCTTGATAAATCCCCTGATGAGAGGGCAACCACGAAACAGGCTTGTCGGGATAAAACTGTAGTCCTTTTGTTTTTCCCACATACCATATATTTCACTCTACTTTGATGTTTTGAGCACGGTTCTACGGAAAATCGACTGAGGATTTTATATATGTATATATATATATGTATATCCTCAACAAATACATAGCTGCAATAAAAAAGAAATGGCATCAAAGCAAACAGTAATAAAACAATGTGCACTGATGTTTACTGACCCATTAGGAGCAATAACATTCTAATCCTTACTATTTTGTTGGTTGGTTTTCCTTGAATACCATTAAACTGCCATGCTTTCATTTGTCGTTTGTCTGATGCTGAAAGTACTGGACATCCTGTAGGCAAGATGAACAGGCTTTTAGTCAGCAACAAAATAACCTTACCAAAAAGTCTGGCATGCAGTAATGGGCTGTCTCAGCTAAAAGAAATACATTTCTCAGGGGAAGAAGACTCGGATTCTGTCAAGATAAACATGGTTGAATCAACATCCTAGTGTTTACATGGTGAGACCTAAGTGGTGAAGTCTAGGGTTTAATAAGTGCCGCAGGTCAGACATGGAGGAACACGGGTAGCCACTGAGTGCCATTATTGTTTTATGCATCAAAGGGGTGTATGAAACCATATTAAACTGATTATATGAGATTAGTTCAGGTTATTTATGAGGAAGAAACTCGGCTCTTTTGAAAAATGGTGCCTATGTGAACAACCCCAGTCTAGAAAAATGCTGACACTGTATTCTTCTGTGGAGGAAAAAAAAAAAAAAACGTTTCCAGTTCATCACCTATCAATGTTTTAAAATGGGGTTAGAGCGGCAGTTTTACAAAAGCAGAGGAGGAACAGCCAACGGTTCACTACAGCATTCCAGGCATCATCACTTCAGCTAAATTGCTCTGCAGCGAACTAGAGAGGTGCAAGAAGGCCATTAAACTGCTCGAGTCTGACATTTGCACAAGCCTGGAATACATTCTCTTCACACCCTGAGAGAAAAGATTGAAGGAGAATGAGGTGGGTATGGTGATTATTTTTCCAGTTTCAGGACACCTCATTAAATTACCTCCACTCCCTTACACTATAATAAAGACTTAATGGGGTTAATGTTGGTCATGATAGAAAAGCAGCCACATGGTGTGAAATTCAGAGCAATGCCACAAACAAAAGTGCAGCGAGACCTGAACTGTTCGCATGACTGATGTGATATTTAGAGTTGAACAACACATTAACTTCACCACTGAGCATTTAAATAAAAACAGGAGGGAGTCTGCTGTGCAATGCAAAAACAAATACAAACAACCAAACAAATACAACCAAATTGAATTAAGAGGTAAGATTAAATACATTTACTTTCTTTTTTGCAGTGGTGGCTCGGTGGTTAAGGTGCTGGATTACTGATCTGAAGGTCGGGGGTTCACTGTCACCGGGTTGTCACTGCTGTCCCCCCAGTGCAGCCAACTGGGTTATCAAAGGCCGGCCATGTCTCTCACTGTCTGTGGTGAGAGGGATGTAAAAGAATCATTGGCGTCGTTTGTAAAGAGCAGGCCATTGGGTTGCCGTCAGCATGTTTCAGTGTGAATGGCTCTGCATTTAACCCATCCAAAGTGAGCACACACACTCGGAGCAGTGGGCTGCCACACACATTGGGGTGTCCGGAGTGCAGTTGGGGGTTAGGTGCTCCCTTTGATTCAAGCATTATCCACTCAAAATAATTCTGTTTAAACCCATGGTAGCAGACCAAGCAGATCATGCCATCTCTGTGTAGTATTTACTAATTCATTTTATAATATTTATCAGCATTTAGCAATTTATCAGCAATAACTGCACTGGTGTTCACATGTAGCATCTTAATGGTACATATGAGGCTCCTGGAAAAAGGAGTGTCCAAAGCAGTATGTGCTGTATATGTTTAAGTGCACCGTTAGACCACTGTTCAGATGTAAGCCCACTATCCATTCTCCAAAGGCCCTCAGCCTAAGAATCCTTAATGGACTTGTAGGGACAAATTTACTAGGCAGGGAAAATTAGCGTGAGGTAGCAATAAAAAAATAAAATAAATAATTTAAAAAAAGAGGAAGAAAAAAAAAGAAAAATCCCAATGGGAGTGGTAGTTTTACAGGTAATCTACTTACTATTTACTTTGCAGGTCAGTTTATTTAAAAAAATGACCGACCCAGTCAACCAATGTAACACTGTCACAGCCTCAACACTGTGAGCTCACTACAGGCTCATCTTGTAACCTCACGGTTGGCTCAAAATAAATTCACAATGTGACCTCACAGCATGATGTAACAGTTAACTTGCAGTGATATCAGACATTATATTGTGAATCTTGTGTGAGCATATTATGAGCTTCTGTGAACTGAAGCAAAAATATCATGTGTGTCTTGTTTAAAACACAAATATAATACAAATGTATCACATTGAGAACAAATTTTATAATCTGAAGCACTAGTTTTATTACTATAAACATAGTATAAAATAATTTAATCATTAACCACAGAGCATATTGAACTTATTTGCTATATTTAGATGTCAATTTTCAATAAACATTACAAACATTTTTTTTTGCAATGGACCTTTTGGTGAACTACATCAGATAAAAAGAGATATGACTACATTTAGCTCGAATTATTCTAAAATGTACTGGTGTATTAACGTTTCAGATTTGTATAATTTCAGTATTATCTCCATTTACAATTTTACATGTTCATGGTTTTTCACAAAACAACAGATGTTTTTATACTGAATATTTATACAGTCTATGTACACCAGAATAGTTTTAGTTTTCACTGGAACTTTTAAACTTACAATTGGGACTAAAAACATTAGTGTTACTTCAATATAATGACAACATTTTCATAAAAAGTCAGAAAGTTCAAAGTATTTGAATATCTGTCAGTCACTGATTTTAATCAACAGTGAGGGACACTGGGCACCTCCATGGATAGATTTATTAAACTGCGAAGGAATAATTCTGATTCAGTTTTATTTAAAGTTGACCCATTAGGTAATGTTAGGTAATGTAAAGGCTTAATAAGCTTTTTCCACAACGTACTATAAGATGTTAGCTTTTCAAATTCATAAAGCAAACCATAGGACACCAAGGTAGTTTTTGAGCTATGCTGTTATTTTGCCAAACAATAACAGAAAATTAGCATAAGCAGCCAATAAAAATCTATATACATGTTGAACCAAATGTAAAATTCCTAATATATATATATATATATATTAATATAGTGTGTGTTAGATTTTCAACATTATGAAAAAATAATCAATTTACATAAAATCTATATGGATTGATAAGTAGACATGATGGCAATATATACACCTAGTGATGGTGACAGTTAATCGCCATCATTTATGTAACGCAACAACCAATGCAGAAAGTTTAACAGTAACTAGTAATGACAGCAATTTTTTTTTAACAAAGTTCAAGTGTTCTTGTAAACATTTTTCATGATATTTTTGACAGATGCAACTGGTTTTATGTAATAAATGACATTTTATTTGTTGACAGTGTACTCTAGCATTTAACTTTTACAGCCAAAATCACTGAGCTGATTCACTGCTATTGCCTTGTGTGTCTTTCTTTCTCAACATTCTGGTTTTTGCATTACAGAGATAGACTTCTCTCTGCTTTCCAATTTTTTACTTTAAACTGGTTTTGATTTCTTCACGGCCCCGTCTCACCAATATTTCATCAACATTCCTATGGAAATGCTTTGCTGCCACTGAAACACAAATTAATGTAAAAACTGAAATACTAGTATTCGTTTGTAGCACACAGCTGACATTTTCACAACAAATGTACAACGTAGTGTGAAGCACATTAATGATATTACAAATTATCTTGAATTTTATGCAACAAACCTTTTGTATCCAAATAAGTTCACAAGGTTTTATAATGCAAGACATGCATAAAATATAATTTCTGAATAACAGAGTAAGCATATAACTATCATAGTAAATCCAGAATTTCTTCTGAAATCTTAGAATTTTATAAAACTTACAGCTGAATGCTAATGGCGGCCGCGGGGGTCTCGGAACGATGAAATGAAAGATGAAACTGTCCGTAACATACATCCGTGGGAGAAGCTGCCGAGCACCCCAGCAGGATTCGAACCCAAATGAATAACTTTCTAAAATTTTATAATAAACCTACCACAAGTTTTTAAAATTTTATATCTTCCTCCAGCTTCTCACAGAAGGTCTGGAAGTCAGTTGGTTCACTGTACTGCTCATCATTTCGGTCATCCTCTGGCAGACTTCTCATGGCCTGGTCTTCATGTATTGATCTCTACTCTGCCTTTATTTCTTCCACTGATTTAAATGTTTGTGCGACAATAGCGGTTGAAAAAAATTCTAAAAGTTTAGCTTTGTACACTTTGCAGGTTAGGGAAAGTTTATTCCTTCAGAAATTAAAAGTTACTTTAATATAAGAGCTATATAAACAGAGAATCATTCCATGTGACACTGTAGGCAGAAATTGCTGAACCACGTAAACTCAACTAACATGTTCATAAAGGTGACCTAATGGTCATGGCTTAAAATTATGTCTGGGCAATGTCTCTTGTGTTCTTAAGCAAGACTATACAATACACGTGAAAATGTGCCACTGTACATCACAAAAGCTTATGATATGTTTGGTTTTATCTCACTAAGGACTTTTTCTAGCGCTCCAGAGTCCTTATTTGAGGTCAACCTGCTTCTTGGTGGAAGATGGTTTTGTTCACTGGGACGTGTTTGAAGTTGGTGATGAAATTAAAAATATGAATGCTTTGAAAACAGACCTACTTTTGTGCATTCTGTTCTACCAAAGTTATAAAAAGTATGCAAATTGTGAATAAAGTCATCAAATGCCACCTGTAATATCACTGTTACACTATGCTCTCTAGTACCTTTTGCAATGTAAACATATTTTACATTGTTGTGACATAGTACATAAACTATAAATGTACTGTAACAAGGAATTCCCTGTATAAACTGCACAAAGTAACAAATATAATCGGCTCATAACCTACTGACTGTCTGCTCAAATGAGTCTATGTCCCTGTTTAAAGCTGCCCAGCGTTTTGGTGTAGTGTGGGCTCTGGAAGTCTCTGCCGTTGGAGCTGCGATAGTGAAAAACAATAAGTTTATAATTAAAACAGTAGGTGCATGATATTTGTTTTCTGTTCAGATATTTTTCAAAATACACTTGGCTGTAGAAATAATGCATTAATACACTATCATAATATACTTATCAATATTAATGAAGACAGGATATGTAATTTTATACTTCACTCACATGGCACGATGAAATTCTCTCTGTTTAACGTAAAGTTATGCCCATGTCTAGTCACACTTGACACTGAGTTTGATTACTGTTCTTGATTAATTTCTACTGTATAATTGCAATATTATTAGAATAAATCGGTAATCATTACAAGCAAAAACACTTTAAATGGGAGCAATCATTTCATCACTGTGAAAAATTTTATAACAAGAATTTAAAAGCTGAGCTAGTGATGAAGTAAAATCAATGCACTGGGATTTTTTATTCAGCACCAGGTCTCATTGGTCTCATTTGTAATACCACAGGAGAGCTGTGTGATGCACAGTAACAATGATAAATAATTTAGCTTAGATCCTAGATGTATAATCTTTAACTCACCTCCATCTGTACCAGAGACTACAGTTCAGTATGCATGTTGCTGGAAAATGCTCATCATTGTCATGGTCTTCAGTACTGCTTTCAGTACCAGACACACTTTTTCTGTTTAAACATTAAATGATGAATTATGTTTTTATTTGTAAAAGATGAAAACTGCAATTAAAATGCCTTCCATCCTTACAGGATTATGTTGCATTTTTAATCTGATGTACAGAAATAAATATGTACCAGGTATATCTGCAATAAAAATTATATATCCTCGTTTACTTTTTTTTTTTTTTTTACAGTACAGGATCTTCCACTGCATTAATCAGTGAACATTAAAATTAAACCTAAATACTTTTAGACATACAAACCTGTAATATTTTCAGAACATCGGCCGGCTAAAAAATAGGCTTCCTTGCCAAATACTCCTCAAACACATGGTTGACAGGTTTTCTTCATTTGCTTCTTAAATAACTTTCTTTAGTAAGAAGGCTGAGAATTGTACATATCTAAAATGATAAAAATCCATTATATATAGAACATAATAAAAATACACATTCCATTTACATTCCTGTGCTATTTTAGTTCGTCATGCAGCAACATTGAAGCAGCTTGAATAAATCTTTGAACTACATAATGCAGCTGAACCTATTATATAAAACAAGACTTATACTGATATGATTTAAAGTATTATTGTTTTAATGTAATACTTATTATTTCTTTGACACAGAGATTAGAAAATAATATATATGTGTAATCATTTTGTGTCCATGTAATTTATAATCAGGAAATCACGATTTCTCAGGAAGTCCCATATCTGATGAATCTTCTTCCTGAAGGGAATCTTCTCCACAACCCTGCTGACCTGCAGAATCTGATTTTACCTCTGATATGTAGGCATCAGCCTCTTCAAATGTATCTAAATACAACAAGAAAAAGAGCAAAAATCAGTGTATTAGCATTATTCAACAGCACGTACATAAAGGGAAACAGACTCCAAAGGTGGAAATCAGGCCAAAATCTGACTACTGGCTTGCAAACTATTTTTTAAAAATCTCTGGTAGGATTCATATAATTTGAGATAATACTGTATACTGCATTGACTTTCATGCCTCCGTTACATATTGCATGGTCAGTCTGGAAGGCAAATGTAGTACTGACTTACCTTTCTGTTCCAACAAAGCTTTAACCTCAGATACCTTCCAGTTAGGATTAGGTATGGCACACTTTTTACCGGCATAATACTTTTCCATTCTTCTTGAAGAGCCACGACTTTGGAATGGTACACGTCTCCACCCGGAGACAAACACACACAATACACTATCTGAAAAGAAGTTAGCAAGGCACGCAACATGTAATATAATTATATATATATTTGAAAATATATTTTAAGTGGAACATTGAGAAATAATTTTCTGCTTTCCGTCCTACTGAGAAAATGAGCCTTAACAACTGCCAGGTGGAAATCATCAACTGCTCCACATTCATAATCAGAATACACTCAGAAACACTAAAACTATTTTAAAATTATAATATTATCAATCTCTTTATGGACAATTCAATCATGTCAATGTTTTGTGTAGAAACAGTTGACAAAGTGAACTTGATGCTTTTGAAAAGTTCTTTTGAAAAGTTCTGAAAAGGTGAAACTAATATATTAAATAGACTCATTACCTGCAAAGTGAAATATTTCAAGCCTTTATTTGTTATAATTTTGATGATTGTGGCTTACAGCTACAGAAAACCCCAAATCCAAAATCTCAGAAAATTTTAATATTACATGAAATCAATAAAAAAGGATTTTAAATATAGAAATGTCGGCCCTCTGAAAGGTATAATCATGCGTATGTACTCTGTACTGGGTTTGGGCCACTTTTGCATGAATTACTGCCTCAATGCGGTGTGGTGTGGTTGTTCTCAGCCTGCGGCACTGCTGAGGTGTTATGGAAGACCAGCATGCTTCAAGCAGCCTTCAGCTCTTCTGCATTGTTCGGTCTCGTGTCTCTCATCGTTCTCTTTGCGATGCCCCGTAGATTCTCTATGGGGTTCGGGTCAGGCGAGTTTGCTGGCCAATCCAGCACAGTAATCCCACGGTCACTGAACCAGGTTTTGGTACTTTTGGCAGTGTGGGCAGGTGCCAAGTCCTGCTGGAAAATGAAGTCAGCATCTCCATAAAGCTTGTCTGATGAAGGAAATATGAAGTGCTCTAAAATGTCCTGGTAGACTGCATTGAAGACTGCTGTGAAAACTTCACACTGGACTTCAAGCATCTTGGATTGTGTGTCTCTCCGTTCTTCCTCCAGACTCTGGGACCTTGGTTTTTAAATGAGATGCAAAATTTGCTCTCATCAGAAAAGAAAAGTCTCTATGGGTGACATGTCAGATGAGTATGCTGGCCATGCAAGAACTGGGATGTGTCCTTGCAACATGGGGCCATGCATTATCATGCTGTAACATGAGGTGATGGTTGTGGATTAATGGCACAACAATGGGCCTGAGGATCTCGTCACGGTATCTTTGTGCATTCAAAGTGCCATCAATAAAATTAACCTAAAGAGAACATCTCTCCAATGTGCCAGACACCATCGAATGTGAGCATTTGCCCACTCAAGTCGGTTACGACGATGAACTGCAGTCAGGTTGAGACCCCGATGAGGATGACGAGCATGCAGATGAGCTTCCCTGAGACAGTTTTTGACAGTTTGTGCAGAAATTCTTTGGTTATGCAAAGCGATTGTTGCAGCAGCTGTCCGGGTGGCTGGTCTCAGATCTTGGCAGTGAAGATGCTGGATGTGGAGGTCCTGGTCATGTCATGTCATTTTCTGAACCGCTTAATCCTAATTAGGGTCGCGGGGCGGCTGGCGCCCATCTCAGCCGACTCTGGGCGAGGGCAGAGTACACCCTGGA
>JAQMYF010000013.1:24717426-24736430 GCA_030014195.1 Neosilurus mollespiculum | reverse complement strand
TGATAACCTGCTCATTCAGTACATTCAGATCAGCTGACTTCATTTTATTGCCACATTAATGTTGCTGAGCCTCAACCAGACCAACTGGAGCAACAATTCCATGGAGATTACATGCTGTGATCAAGGATAAATGCACTTTATGAAAATATAAGTGCGTGCGACTTTTTTTTTTTGGCCGGGCAGTATATCTGGCCTGTTGTGACTGGGTATGCATTGCAAACCTTGCTGCGCGAATCCACGTTGAGCAGACACACACCACAGGCCAACTCCTTCGCATTCTTGATACCATGCCTCAGGATACAGGAGGAGAAGTCCAGAGAGTTTTCATCAGGCTGGAATACACACACACACACACACACACACACACACACACACACACATCTAGACTTTTACAGCCTTCTGACTCATTTGAGATTGGTTACATGAAGTGTTTCATTCTGACAGTGAAATTACTCACCGAGAGGTTCGCCAGAGACATGAAGCCCATAAGGTTGTTCCACACGCGGCTGATGTCTTTCAGCAGCTCCTGCAGTTTCTCTGAGCACACGGCCGTAGCCTTGATGCCCAGTTCCACACGTCTTGCCACACGATACACTTCCACCACACCTAACACACACACACACACACACACACACTAAATTTAATACCAAATAATAATTCATATGGATATTTCGAACTCTCAAACCCCATCCACATATCCTCCGTATTTATTCATTTTAATAACTTGTTTATAGAAGGGAATCAAAATGAGGTAAGCAAACATCCAAAAATAGCAAAAATCTTAGTCTCGACATACAAGTACACGATTTAGAACCCGTAGCTTTATAGAACATTTCAGTAACACAACAATATCATTAGTTGTTTATTTATTTAACTCCCAGAAAAATTTCTTACGTTTTTCCTTTTTCGAGATATCAAATTTTCAAAGAATAACACAGGGTTCCCATGTTGTACACGTGCGCCAGAAGGACAGAGGGACGTACAGATGAATGCTGTAGGTTTTTTCTTAATAAAAACCCACAAGAAGGATGAAATGGAAAAGTCTGTTTCAGTTTCTTTGTGTGTATACTCTAGATGCATGGTTGTGGATCTTGGCCGACCTACAGCCCTGAATTCTTTTGACTTGCTCTGTTTGAGGAAGATTGTTGGTGTTACCTGGGAAGACCGAGTCCCAGAGGTTCGCATACTTGAAATTTGTCACTCATCCAACCTTACGATAATTATCAGAAGTCGACGTCTAAGATGGATTGGGCACGTATGCAGAATGGAGGGAAGCAGGATTCTGAAACGTGTCCTCTTCAGTGAACTCTCCATTGGCAAACGCTCAGTGGGGCGTCCTCGTCTGCCTTTCAGAGACACTATCAAGCATGACTTTGCAGTCAGACAAGCAAGACTCTGCCATTCCGACCAACACGTGGGAACAGTTAGCAGTTGACAGAGTTGCATGGAGATCATCGATCAGTGCTGGAGTTAGCGCTCTGCTGAGCACTTCAAGAATCTAAGATGGAGACAACACCTCGTCAGACAGCGTAGACTTGACACAGGGAATCTTAGCGTCATGAACGTGAGAGTGAAGGTCACGGTTAAAAGAGTAACAGAGTAAGATATGGGATGAGGACTAAAATCAGGTGGGGCTTCCTGTTATAGACAAATAATTAAAAACACAGTGGTGTGATGCTTCATCAAGAAGAAGTACGGCTACAGTTGACTAGAGGTCGTCACTTTGAATTCACAAAAGGCGACCAGGATAAACCAAAAAAAAATTCCACTCGACCCAGAATTCCTTTGAGATTAGTGAGTGATGTCAAATCAACACGGTGGAATCAGCAATAAACAAAAACAAAGACTTCGTACCCTTACACGAGTTCTTAATACAAGTACCTGCTTTAAACCAATCAACCGATATATTAGTTTGCTAACTCGATGCTAACACTGCTTATACAGAACACCATCATCAACGGCATCATGATTTTCCCGCTTAAATGCATGGAGGCTGAAACAGGACGGAATTCTGCGATTCCCACTTCCACAGCTGAATGCAGGATATCACATTACTCCAGAGTAGATTATTTCCTTCTAACAGCATGTCCGGAATAATTTAATTCCTCTCACACTGTCCTTCATCACTATCCATTCAGTTGAATCCAACTCCTGGTGACTCTACTGCCATAAAGTTCTCTTGGTGAGATTTTTTTTTTTAAACAGCTAGGGCACCCTGTCTTTCCCTAACTAACCATGGGGCTTGAATCCAAGACCTCCTTGCTGTGAGGTGAGAGTGCAAACCACTACACTGGTCTGTATTGAGGCAGCCCCACAGATAACAAGCTGCAATGCACTGTGGGTTCTGAAAATGTTTTATTAGTTTGTGCTCTTCTATAGGATCAGACCAGACGTACTCGCCTTCACACATACATCACTTGGCCTTGAGAACCCATGACACTCTTGCCAGTTCACTGGTTGCCCTTCCTTGGACCACCTTTGGTAGGTACTTACTGCCTCAGGAACACAGCACAAGACCTGCGTTTTTGGAGCCATCACAATGTGGCTCTTTACAAAGTCAAATACTTACACTTGCCCATTTCTCCTGCTTCCAATACATCAACTTCAGGACCTGACTGTTCACTTTCTACCCAATGCATCCCACTCCTTGGCAGGTGCCCCTGTAACAAGATCATCAATGCCATTTCCTTCACATGTCAGTGCTTAGAATGTTTTAATGTTATGGCTGATCCGTGTAATATTGTGGAATATTCTGTGAAACAGTAAACCCCTCCCAACTACTACAAACAACTGTCTGGTTACGTTTTTAATGGCCCTGGTCACCTTTAATTTGCTCACCATGAATGTATAGTGATATACAGGATAAATAAATATAAAATGTATATTTTTCATGAAGATGAAACATTTGTTAGTATAACATTTTTGAGTTACTAAAAAAAACAGATCACACTAAACACAATCCTGTAGCTGAAAACATCACTCTGTACCTCAAAGCCCTGATACAGCATCTCCTTCCATAATCCATAAACAAATATTCTCTTTACACAAGGTTTCATCATCGCAACTGTTACACAAGTTTCTCTAATAAACAACATTTCTCTCTCTCTCTCTTTTTTTTTTTTTAATGCAAATTATGTGAGCTTCTTCCCCACAAGTCCCTTTAGGGTTAGTTGTTGGTAGAGACACAATAACGCCTTATATTAATAGTGTAAAAACTTGTAATTTAACTCGCGGCTGATATTATCATCAGAGCTGCTGATGCTGTGATAGAAAATAAATCAACACCCTTTGACCAATGAGAATGAAGGGCATTCAACAGGGCAGTGGTATATTGAATATTAATTTGGTGGGGAAGTGGTGGCTCAGTGGTTAAAGCTGATCAGAAGGTCGAGGGTTCAAGCTGCAGCGCCACCAGGCTATTGCTGTTGGGCCCTTAACCCTCAGCTGCTCAGTATTATAATTGATATAAATGTAAGTCGCTCTGAAGAAGATCATCCGCCAAACGCCAACAAATGTACATGCAAGTCCAGCGGCTCTCACCTAGTAGATACTCCATGCCTTGTGCTGACTGAATGACCTCTGTGCACACACTGGAGCTGCTAATACCGTTAAGGGTGTTGTTGGCTGTGGAGATCACCTGCAGAGACAGAGAGAGAGAGGGAGGGGGAGGGAGAGAGAGAGAGAATCATATGTCCGCTTTACCCGGACTTTAAATCCTGGCACAGATCCCTATAATGAAATACTACAATGCAGCTAGTTAACTATACTCCATATACCAGATAAAAGTGCACCATCAAATTCACTTCACAACAATTCAGCTTATTTTATTCCTGAACCCTCATTTCACCGAATTCTAACAGGTCACGCTGTACACAGCCGCCAAACCCTGAAGAGGAAGAATGCATAAGCCCACTTGTGGACAGGGAGGAGTACAGTTCACAGCATTCTCGGTACATTCCTTCCATAAACCCCTGGTCGAAAATCAAGCCTAGACGCCTGCGAGACTGCCAACGTGAGATGAGGGAAATGGAACAGGGTTTTAAAACAAACAACAAATAGTACCGTTGACACATAAATGTTTGACAGAAACTCATCTCTCAAATGTTTATACGCCAACAGATCCATTAATCCTTTTTATTTCAGGATGAGGGAGGGGAGGGGAGAGAGATCTGGCATATTTTGGAGCGCTAGCGCATAACAGTGTACTCCGATGTTTATACACGGCACTCCTGTATAACGAGATGTTTTGTGTAGGAGCTCAAGGCATTTGATATCAAAAGGCTCTGGAGTAGCAGTCCTCACCTGAAAATAAACAACGTTATTAAAAGTGAGCCGTTATCTGGGTTTAAAACTATAATACGCTGATGGTACTGTAATCTCAAGAGTTTCCAGAATTCCCAAAACGTACTAGGACCATATTTCACTTTGTGTTTTTACTGAATATTTTTACTGAAACTCCAGCATGGGTAAACCATGTCTTCATACGCACAGGGGCGTGGTCACACTGGAACAGGTTTGGACTCCAGTGAAACAACTGATAAAGCTACAGCATATATAAGACCTCTAGCTTGAAGAAGGAGCACACTCTAGTCCCAATGGAATTGGTCAAGTGTCCACAAACTGTTGGTCATATTGTGGACATGAACCAGTTCCTGTTTTCGATCACATCTGTGGACATGGTGCAAATTTTTTCATGCAGACAGTCTGCGCAGGCAGGACCCAGATTTTGTGTCCATGTGGATATGCTCTGTCGGAAACGGACCCTGCCTGGGGATACGCTGGAAAACAGCACTCGGTATACAGAACAATAAGATTTTAAATGTGATCAGGACAGTTTTCTTCGTCTCGTCTCATTCTTCTTCTTCCAACATCAACATAAAATGTTAACAATGTGGAGCCGTAACACACAGGGACGTGTGTTACATGTTCTGTAATATGGTTCCAATATGATTCACATTATTAGTGCTCAAAATGATGTGCACTTGATTCTGAACTTTCGGGGTCACCCAAAACCAGATGCGCTGATGTCATCTGAAAGCATGCACATGTGTATATTTGAAATGTCTGTCTCGAAAACCTTGTGACCTTGCTCTGACCTTGACACTCCAAAACCAGATCAGTTCTGGGACTCAGACAGGGGAGTGTCCCCACCAGGCTTGGTGAAAATCCATGTGTGGCTGCAATCAGGATTTTGTTCAAAGAAAAACGACCATAGACAGACGGCTGGATAAAAAAAAAAAAAAAACGCCAGTGATAACAACACATCCACCACAACTGTGTTCGGTGACGAAGGTAATAAAGTCTGTGATAAGTTTAAAAGTAGCTGATACAGATGACTATCTTGCCCTTGAATACACAAGTAAATAACCTGCAGACCATCATCATGGTGCATCTTGGGTATTAACAGCCCTGGCACTGTATTTGTGAGGTTTGTGTTGCGACTTGCTCTGGTACGGGTGTAACATTACCTGAAGAGCGCTCTCCAAGCACCTCTGCCATTCATAAGCATAACGCTCACTCTCCTAAATTAACACAACAGAAAAGAAAGAGAGAGAGTGAGACACACACACACACACACACACACACACACACACACACACACACACACGGGTGACAGAGAGAATAAAAATTTTGTCAGGTGATAACGGATCTGTCTGATTGGACAGAGGGACCAAGACAGAAGAGCAGCCCTGACCTCCACCTCTCCTGTTAAATCTTTATATTTGTCGCGGATGACTGGCAGTGCTGGTTTTTCATTCAAGGTGTTGGAGCGATCGCGGAATTGCTGCTCAGGAGCAGAAGATGGTGTGGAACAGATCTCCTTCTCCCCTAGACTGTGGCTACGCTTATGGGACCCTGCAAACACAAACACACAGAACGTTTTGAGTGTACTGTGATGAAACACAATCCGTGCTGGGTTTAATACTGTTTATATTCTACGCATTAAAAGGGCTCAAAAAGCGCCATCTACTGGTTAAAATCATCCTGAACCATGCAACACATGCTGACAAGAGTCCAGGGTTTAGTACTTCTCTACATCATGAATACTAATCCTCTCTACTCTAACCGTAGGTGGGAGACTCTCCAACAGCTTGTTGCCAGCTTTGAAGCTTTTTTTAATGATTATTTTTTTTAATTACACAGACAATAGACTCAGACTTGGATCTGGAGGTGAAATTAAATGACTATTTTCCACCACATTTCATTCAGTATTTGGGTCTCTGTGTTTGTCCTGTTCTTTAATTGAAACTTTCAGTCTTAAATGATTTATCCAGGGCGAGGACGCGGACCACATACACCTCATTTGCAACAAATTATGTGGTGAAGCAGCAGGCCGGTGGTGTAGATATAAATTATTCAGCAGATTTCCCAGAGACGTGTAGTGCAGGCGTTGAAACGCACACACCTTCAGCGGGGAAGAGAAATAGAGAGGGAACGCCAGCGCATTGGTTACACAGACACGTCATCAGATTCCTAAAGATACACATCAGTCTCCAGGTGACCATCACACCACTAATCTACTGCAGCACTGGACACATTCATTAGATTACCTCTCCAAAAGGGCACAGGGGAAACAACCACCACCTTCACTGTAACAAATACTATTTATACTGCACAGGGGCTACATGACGAGCAAATAAGCTTTTATCACTTTGAGGATGCAACAATAAATTACATCAGATTAATGAGCGTGGAGGCTGTTAATGTTTGCACATGGCTTTTGTCTGGATGTCTTCCTCCATCTCACAGAGACCTGGCAGGATCCTCAGTCACAATACTGCCATCTATCGTTGGCTGGGATAACTCCTGGAGCCACAGACCAGAGCTGTACAGCCGCGACGTCCCTGCATCATCAGGCCCAGTATGGCAGAGAGAGAAGGGGACTTGGTTCTTTTGAAGATTATTAACATCTGTATTGTAAAGACCTGGCAAATTCAACACCTTCCATCCGTTTTCTATCAAATGTTCTCATTTATTTATTTACATTCTCAGCATTTGGCAGACTCCCTTAATCCACAGTGACTCACCTTTTTTCTCTCATTTATACAACTGAGCAGATAAGGGACTAAGGGCCTTGCTCAAGGGCCCAACAGTGGGGACTTGGTAGTACTGGGGCTTGAACCTCCAACCGACTGATCAGTACGTCAGAGCCTTAACCACTGAGCCACCACAAACATATCATAATATCGGTCAATTTCTTTCCTTTTTTTTGTGGGGGGGGGCAGGATTTAGTCGTATCCAATTCCCACCCATCAAGTATTGCCTTCCCTATCACACGACCACCACCAACCAGGGATTGGCATAAGCACGCACATGCCCCCTCCGTGACATGCAATGCTGCCACCAGCCTTTGTTCGAACTGTTGCGCATGCGTATTTGGGGGCGGCATAGCACATTCGGAGAGACAGCGCTATCCGCCCCTTCGTACAAATGAGCTCACAGACGCCCATGATTGGCTGGTGATCGCTGTGAGTGACAGGGAAGTGAGCGTATGCCATCCCTCCAGTGAGGGCTCGGCCAATTCAGCGTCAATCCGGATTGGAACTTGCGATCTCCGGGTTGATAGTCGCACACCTTGTCAATAATATCAGTCAATTCCAATGTTTACCTTCTTCCTTTGCTTTAAGGGTGCATCATTTCATCATGTGCTACTCCAGTCTGCATTTTCTATCCCCCCCCTGATTACCCCTTACACCCCAGTGCGACTCACTCACCTTGCACAGACAAATCAAATGTGGCGAGCTCATTCTTGATCATCTCCTCACTGGATTTGGCTTTTGGCTGAGCGCTAGCCTTAAGGAAGTCTGATTTACCAAACTTGGGCTTGTCAGCCTGGAAAGAACCAAAGTCATCCAGCGCCTCAGGACGAGTGGCCTCGACTCCTGGATCAGCTGCATCAGATTTCTCTGAAATTGTGCTGGCAAAGTCACCAAAATCATCTTCGTCCTCTCTAGGTGTCTGCTGGGAGGAGCTGAAATCGGCAAAGTCGGCAAACCCTGCATCCTCGATGGGGAAGGTGGTGACTTTTTCCAGCGTGGTGTGTGTGATGTTCTCCGAGCTTCCGAAGGACGTCTCCTTCTTGTGAAGCATGGCCGAGGACGGCAGCGCAGACACAGGAACTCCCTGCACTTTCACGCCCTGACTAGTCGAGGTATCGTCTTTGTCGGACCAATCCGAGCTGGTTAGGCTGGCGACACCGGAGTTCCCGAAAGGATCAAACTTGAGATCGTCGACTTCTGAAAGAGAGCAGAAACCTGGGTGCTTCCAGAATATAGATCTAAACCTTCAAACCAAACCCCACACACACACACACACACCATTCAATCAGGACCGGAAATGGTCTGTAGGATTATTTGCTCCTGGGTTCATGGTTTACTTTCATAAATTCTATAATCTGAAATACTGGGAATTAAACACAGACTTACTTCTGCTCTCTTTTTGGATGATGAGTAAGGAAGCATTATATATGGAATGATTCCTTCCAGAATGAAACCGGATTTTTGAATTTCACCACTTTGGAAAATACATAGTTTTTTGCATCTGCTAAAAAGTATGTGGGGTTCCCCCCCCATCAACCTTTTTATAGTTTTTGTTACTAGAAATCTGCTAAAATAATAAAAACTATGTATGTATATGTAGTATGATTCTTATTTATTAATTTATAACTTATATTTGAATAATTTCATGGTGTTATTTTGAATATAGACTGGTTTTTGAAGTTCACTGGTTCTTAACTTTTAAACCCATTTATCTCAAAATTATCCATTCTGAAATTTCCTAAATCCCCTGCACAGAATTAGCGATATCCCAGCAACCAGACATGTTACATGAATGATTCAATACCAAAATGAAGTTTACTGAGTTAGTAATATGAAAATATACATAACTCATATGCATCAAATGCAACTTAATACCTAATTTGACGTGATGGATCACACATATATGTATGCACTGTGTGTGTGTGCGTGCACAGTTAGGGGGTGATCACACTGGAGATACGAGAGAAGCTGTCACTTTTCATTCTCAAAAAGGTTCTCAAATTTGTCTCGCGACATTCATGGCATCGCAGTTTGGCTGCCTGGTTCGTGAACTCAACGCAAAAATTTCCAACACGTCTGAAATTTCCATGAATGTAGCAAATGACGCTGAATAGTCTCAAACTCTTCTCAAACAGTCCACACATGCCGTCAGAAGGTTGAAAAGTTGTTGTTTTGCTCGAAAATTATTCGTTTTTCGTTCGCAAGGAAAATCGACAGGTTAGAGACTTCCACACGGAAAGGTTTGAGAAAAGTTTTAGACTTTGCTGGCATCTGCCATATTCCATGTATTGTCATCATTTGTATTTTATTCGCATTTTGTTTGTGCTAATAAAGCGCTAACCAAATATGACTGATTTACAAAAGGATATTCGCTTTGTTTCGCCGATCATCTGCAAACCATTGCACAACTTTCGCGAAATACACATATTTAAGCCACAAAATATTTGCTTGTAAGTGGAGTCACAAAACATCTTGATGTGAATTTCAAAATTTGCCCAAAAAAAATATTTGCATGAATTTCTACTGTATATTCTCTCTAGTCTGATCACCCCCTTAGTGACTATTAGTGCTTGCCTACATCTATCCTGCTCAGCACTGAAAATTCAATCACCATATCCATCACAGCTGTAACCCTGACATGGGCGTGGTCCAGGTAAGAGTGTAGCGGACTTTAACTTAGCTGGGATTTTTATATTGCTTAAAGTGCAAAGGCATTAGAGATATTCTCTAACAAAAATATTACGTTTTTAAGCCTCATTTTACAATAGTAGAAAATTGGCAACAGGCAATAAATGAGGTCTGATTTTGTGTGTGTATGTGAGTAACTAGTGAGTTAGGTGAGTTGATTGGTGTTTAGCTGAAAATAACGAGTTGTATGACGGGTGTGCCGTTTATAATACAGCTAAGTGAATCTTGTGGCCTAAAAACAACACTGTTTAAATTATAATGCGCTTAAGAAAGTAGTGTAACTGTGGTAAAAGAGCCAAAACATAAACGTAGCATGTTTTAAGCTGATTCCATATGAACGGTATGCGAAACGCCTTATGTAATGTACACATGGTATCCGTTACACGTAATGCGTGCCTGTAGATTCCATATACACGGAACCCCAGTCTGGTAATTCTCTCTTTCTGTGCGTCTTCTAGAAGAGCAAACAGTCACAATTACAATGGTATTACGAAATCAGAGAAAGTGAAAGCATCGTTACTGGGTTCATCACATACACCAAAAGCAGGATGAAGTGCGAGTCTCCAATCAGTTGAGAAGTGAACTTGATGTAGACAAAGAAAAATATCACCAATATTTTCGTTTGTTGAAAGAACAGTTTAGCGGAATCTTAGAGCAGATTCGTAAAGATTTTAAAAAAATCGCTGTAGATCACGATCTGTAATATCGCCCAGACAACATTTAGCGCTTTGCTTATGGTAAGTAGGCTAGCATTTACGCATTTACAAATAAACAGCCTATTCATTTGTGTTGTTTAATGTACATCAGCTACTCAAGGTACTGGCATCCTTTATGTAATATTACATGAGTGACACTGCTACAGTTCAAAGTCCAAGGTTGGGCCTCTGAAGTTTTGGTTATTTTCAAGGGTCATACCCATAAATACCCATAAAACACGTCATGAGCGGGTATTCCAGGTCTGGTGTTCAGGGCGGATCCAGCAAAGAAACACTGCAGGCACCGATCGCTTCTGCTGCCACTTTTCATCCAGTAATTGAAATCACTCATTCATCGTGGGGAGGCTGGTGGGGGAGATACTATAAAAGTCCAACTGGTTAAAACAACCAAGGAGTTGCTTTACTGGATATTCTAAATGCATGATTAATTATCTGTAAAATAAGTGATGTATTAAATTTGGTGCACCCAATCCAGGGAACTTAAAAATGTTCACGGTATCATCATCATCATCATCATCAAATTAGAAGAAAATCTAAAAAAAGCTGCGGTGTAAACTGAAAATAATGCCAAACTCATGTTTACTTAGACTACACAACCATATTTCTAGGTTGTTTTAACCCTCTGTTAACCAATTGCATTTCTACTTGTGATAAAATTATTAGGCCCGAAGCAAAAATGTTGATTTTGGGCCAAAAAAATTAAAAAATATTTCTAGGCTGTTAACCCTTTCAGTTCATGTAGCAGATATGCTATGCCAGTTAATAGCGGGTTAAAGGACAATATTTAGCTGTTATAGATTAAAGAATGTATTAAAACAACATGTGGGTCATTTCTGATGCTCCTGGTTCGAATCACGGTATATCAGAATGAACCTTTGCTACACTGGACGTATAATTCATTTTATGCAAACCCTTCACCAGATGTCCTGTACATATCTTGAAACTCCAGGAAATCTGGGATTATATCATGAAATATATTTTCATGTAACTTGTCATTGGTCCATCAGTCCATCTATCTTCACTACAAACACACTGATTATGTTCTTTTTGGTTAATTATAATAAAGTTAAATTCACTGCATTATAACCAAGATATGTTTTTCTTATCTTTTTTACCTTGCCACATTTTTTTTTGTTGTTTTAAAGAATAAACCAAAACAAGTGTGAGCAGTTTTGTTTGAAATGACTGCTTGCATAAACCATTTGTGAAATTGACAAGGAGATAACTTGTACAGTGTGCGTTGGTTTTGTGCATGACTGAATCGACACTGGGAAGCAAGAGCAAGAAAGAAAGAAAGAAAGAAAGGGAAGAAGTAAGAACGGCACGCATTTCCGCTACACCAGCATTCATATTTATTACGACAACATTGGCAGAGAGAGAAAGATAGGTCACAAAAAGGTCTGTTGTTACAAGAGCTTTGCCAAACACTTAAAAGGTCTCTTTTTGTCATTATGAGAATACAAAGGCATGCAGAGATGGTGGAAATGAGGAAGAAAAAAATAAATAAATAAAAAGGCAAGAATGTTAACAGAGAGAATCCCAAAACCAAAACTGTGAAGGCACATCCACAGACTAAAATGTTATCAGAGGTCAAAGACACATTCTAGCTGTGCTGAAAAAGGAGAAAGCAAGAGAGAAGTAGATTCATACAGAACATTTACTGAGCAAAGATAAACGGTGAATCAAAGTACACGTTCTTCGCAGTTATTCACCCTTTGAGGAACTGAAAGCAACAATCAAACGTTTACGGCTTCTGATAATAGATCTGATATTAAGTCTGACTTTACATTAACTGATTTTAATCAAAGCAAGCAATCAGACTGCATTTTGTTCTGCAGCATAGGGTACATAACATTCTTGCTGCCAGGTACTCAAAGGGTTCAGAGTAAACAACCAGGACTAGCCTATCAGAGCATTAGTTTGTTTGAGTGACAGGTACACAAGGAAGAGAGCAGACACAGTATTCCTTTTCTCTTGCAACCCGTATGTTCAGAGCTCCTGTACCTGTGCTCTTAGCAGGAAAACCACAAGTGGTCAAAAATAACAACATTTCATCCTGGGGTATAATGCAGAAAAAACATCGTCACACATCAGAATATAAAACACTGCAGAAATACTGAGAAGAAAGCGATCTCACATAAATACAAACACAGTCCGGAGTATCAATCGAGTCTATCTAGTGTGAAAATAAATAAGAGTATATAGATCCCTGTAATAAAAATACACTATTAGTTCAACATGTGTGCATTTACTTTCCACAGGTGCGTCTGGAATCCTAAGAATATTCTTACTGCGTTCTTGTCAATTTCACAAATCGCAAAAGGCAGGCACAAATTGTGGCAAACAAAAGCAAGGTAAGATGAGCACTAACATGGTGAACCCTGGGAGAACCACTGGAGGCTCTTGGCGCTTTCAGACCAAACTGTTAAAAGAACTCATTAAGAGGAACTACCCACCGGGAAGCTCACCTGAAAACTACATATAGTTATGTGATTATGTGAAGAAAAAAAAATTATAAATAAAAATAATAATATAGTACTGCAAAATCCCCCCCTCCCCCAGCATAAGTGAACAAGCACACATTTCACTCTCTTTGATGCAATATCTACAGATAGGGGTGATATACTTCAACAAAGAGTTGAAGAAAATTTCTAGTCCTATTTTTATTATTTTTTTTTTAATTCATTTTTAAATTTAAATAAATACAAAGTTACCTGGAAAATATAATAAGTGCACCATTAGACTTCTCTAAACCATAAAATTCGAATCAGGTATTCCAGACTAAGTCCAGTTTATTAGAACCTCCTGCAGGTGGAACCGGTTTTATTTACTCCTGATATCTAGGCTGTGCTACTGAAGTGTGAGGTACCATCATGCCAAGATTAAAAAATAACCCCTAGAGGCAGTAAGATATGCCTGTTTGATACACAGCACTGTATTATCACTGCACTATTGTCGGGTCATTCTTATAGAAATGCATAGTTTATGTCCAACTCTTTATACACCAAAGTATTTTTTAAAAAAAAGATTGCAGTTTTTTTTTTTATAAATCACACGGTATAATTACACCCAATTGTATGTTAAAAAAAAGAAAGAAAGGGGGAAAAAGCAACACCTATATTAACTGTAGTTATGTGCACAAGTGCTGAATTAATAATGTGCTGTGTCCCCAATACTGCTGTCACTACTTTAGCATCAGTTCTACAGTAATTAAACTGGATTTGCCCAGATCTGTTCTGATATCAAAGTACCTTCACGTGTTGTCAATATAAGCTGTATATGTACAAACAGAAAATTATTACATTTTGGCGCTCAAGCATATGAAGTTACGTCCCCAAGAACTTTGTCAACTCTGTTACGTCAACTCTGTTAAAATCTTGTATTAATATTGCTGTAATTTATGATTCAAAAAAGCTGGTGCTTCAAAACTTTCCAGGAATATACTCTGTACCATACTGTTTATTTGTACATATTTTGCAAGTATTTCTGTGAAAATTATTCCCTGGAAAGGTGGAATTAGAAATTACACTCTTTAATGAGAATGACCCTGTCCGGAAACCAAATATTCAATGAAAATACATAAAAGGTCACAGTAACCTGGACCTTTTGACCAGACGGTTCTGTACTATGGCCTGGAGAACAATTGTGTTAACTTTCATTCAAATCTGAGCATTTGTTCTCAGATTGCCCAGAAACCTTGAGTGTCCACACCGCCCACTCAACCACCTATATTGCGTAATATAATACGTCAAGGTTTTTCAAAATGGTGTATAAAAAGAGCTCTCTAAAGTACTCTGAAAAGAGATTTTGCATGTCTATAAATCTGACAAGAGATTTAAAATAATCTCTGAATGATTTGAAATAGATCTCTTCATTGAAAGGAAAAGCATCTACACGTAGCATAAACTTCAAAACACTAACAATGCACTGAAGACTGGCCACCCCAGCAAATTGAGCCAAAGCATAGGCTGATTCGTGAAGGGGGAAAGAAAAAAAGAAAAAAAAAAAAAAAAAAAAAATTACTCTTACAACTGTTGGGTGTGAAAGTGCACAATGAACGGTAAGTCAGTCTGCAATCAGAAAGAGATTGGACAAAACTTGACCTGCATGAAAGACATGCCAGGAAAAAGCCTATGCTGTCCAAAAAGAACATCAGAGCAGGCCTACAGATTCTTAATGAATGTATCGGCAAAGAGAAAGCCTTATGAAACAGTGCAGTCTGGACAGACGCATCAAAAGAGCTATTTCTCCCCCCACAGAGTACACACGTGAACAGAATAACTTCGTACCAAGTGAAGCATGGTGGGGGAAATGTTATGGTTTGAGGTTACTTCACTGCCTAACTAGGAATGCTGCATCACACCAAAGAGTGCTTGAAGATATTGTGAGGCCATCTGTCTAAAAAGATGAAGATATAACTTCACACTATTAAATATACCAATGAATAGATCAAAAAGAAGAACCCCAGTGAAAAGTCATATGGGGTGTGTGTGTGTGTGTGTGGAGGAGTGGGGGGTGAAAAGGGTAGCACATATGCAAGATAACCCTCAGATATCTTGCAACTGAAAGAAAAGTGATCGAGAATTTGTTATTCTGTTGAATAAATGATTGTAAAACTAATTTTCCTTGTGGTTTTGTTTAAGTATATCACCTTTACTTGAAGGCAGTGGATTTAATAGGGTGAAATGTTTGCTTGTTCAAATATGTTTAAAAGAAAAAAAGATTTTTACAGGTGGACTTGTTTTCTTTATACGACTGTAACTTCCAAGGTTTTTTCTGTTCGGTTTGCATTTCACCACCAGTAGGAACACTGAAGTGATGTAAGCTGGTTGAAGGTTGCTATAGCAACATCATTAGGTTACTATTTCTTTTGATATGAATGTGCATCTTATCCATCTGGTGTTGCTGTGAAAACAGCCAATAGCAACAACAAGATTAAACCTTTTCATATTCATGGATCTTTTTTTATTCACGTTTCTATAGAAACGGTTATTGCCCTGCAGCACAGAACTCGGGAGACCAGGATGCATTAGAAGCGCTCAGTAGATTTTTTTATTTAACTTTATGAGGGGATTTAGTTGGTGATCGCTTCAGCTGCCTGTGACCTGAAGGATTTTTAAATCCTAACCAATAATAATAATAATAATAATATGGGGAGACCACAAACATAACGACAAATGTAATAAATTTTTAGGAATTTAATCCCAAAAATCCAGACACTAGACGAGTTGAGACGCAGATCCCCACTTGGCGGTTATACTGAATAGTTTCAGAGATGTGATTCCGGGGACTTCACACAAACTTCACATTTTGAAGTGTGTTAATCAGAAATGAAGCTATTTTTATACATTCTTTAGAAAGTTCTTGTTCGTTCACACAATACGATCTACATGACTGATATGGAATCGGATTGGCCGAAGACGACGGTGATTTTGAAGTAATTCAGTGACACATGAACAGATCGACGCAGCACACCAAATTTTATCTCAACATTTTTTTCGTTTCATATTTAGGATCTTACGTTTGATAGGAGGCACTAATCCAACTAATGGTCCAAAATTATGTCTGTGCCTCACAGTCTCAAATCATGAATGCCCTGCAATGATCTAAAGGGGCGGGTCCAAAATTGAAAACGTGTTTGCCTAAGAAAAACAAAAATTCCTCTGGTCCGAAAGCGCCTTCTGTTACACTGAACAGAAACCTGATTATGTCCCATATTAAAGGAGCAAGCATGTTTTGGGGCTCTGGTTTGAACCATATATACTGCGAAACAAGATACTGTCTCGTCAAAGATTAGCAAGACATCCCAAGCTTAAAATCAATACTGGACAGTGGCTGAGGAGTGTTTAAAAGGTAATACGTTTAAAGGCCAGGAACTACAAGACATGCATCTTATTCTGACTCATTGATTTTGATGCAAAGTGACCAACATCAGCCAAATTCTAAACTTTTGTCTAAACTCTGGAATTACTCGTTAACCAGACTGCAGGCATCTACATCACAAATACAAAATTTTCCCTAATTTTTTCCTTTACACTTTCCTTTCCGTCGAGCTCACTGATGTATGAATTTAGGGATTTTGGTGTATAATGTTTGTAACGCGTCTCACAGGGTTTGACCAACCGACTGGAGCGATAAAGGAATTTAACACTAGCAGGCTGTGACCAATAAGGGCTTTTAAAAGATTTACCTTTAACCTTTTTTCGAGTGAGCTGAGTGTTTCCTGATACTGGACTGATGTTGTCACGGAGCTACAAGTTAATGGAATGATGTAATGCCATGAATGAAAACAAGATAAGATGAGCCACTGTGTAAATGATGAATGACTGAGAAAAGAAACTTATAAGTATGAGACAAGTCCTATATGTTTCCAAAGTGAAGGAAAGCCATTAAAAAAAGACTCAATGCCAGGAAGTGGTGCCATTTCAATAGATGATGCTGACAAATTCTAAACAAATAAATTACTCTAAATATATGATTAAATGAATGTTACATTTTCAAACTGCAACAATAATGGCTCCACTTTTGACAGAACAGCTGTGATTCGCTCTGAATAAACGGCTGCAAATGCCTTAAAGTGAAATATGACTTTGGGCTGTTTGTGATTACATGCAATTAAAAAATAAATTAATTATATATTTTTAACCAATTTGGCAACCCTAAATTGGTTGGCCCTTTTAAATGACCAAACTATTTTTGCAGGACACGATCAGTGCCTTGTTACTCGAGATGAAATAATCCTTGTGATTTTTTTATTTTTGATAGTTTTCTGTACTTCACATTTTTGAGAGCAATGAAGCCACTTTAATGTTATTTAAGGGTTAAAAAATAAATTGCGCAAAAAAAAAAAAAGACTGATGTTCAAAAGAGTGATTTTTGGTAAGGTCTTAAAAGGTTTTTGTGTTTTAATGCATTACTTTATTTATTTAATTCTAAATTATTAGCATTAGTATTAAACCCACGAGGGAAATTTTGGCTCTGCATTTTATCCATCCAAAGTGAGCACACACACACACACACACACACACACACACACACACACACATGAACAGTGAGCACACACACACTCAGAGCAGCTGGTGCCTCTCATCGCGGCGTTCGGAGAGCAGTTGGGGGTTAGGCGCCTCGCTCAAGGGCACTTCAGCCTTGAAAGCGAAGGAAGGGAAGGTGCAGCTCACTCTCCCACCGCCACACATTTTTCTTGCTGGTTCCGATTTTTCCTGCTGGTTGGAATCGAACCAGCAACCATGAGGTCCCAAACCCGCTTTTCTAACTCTCCCCTTTAATTAGGTCACGGTTGCCCCACCAGAATGTGATCATCATCATCTTGTATGATATTTAAAAATATTACAAATACTTTGTTAAATCATGTTACGAATCACAAGGCTGTGTTTGGGACAGGATGATGATGATGATGATGATTTTGTAGTGGGTCTTGTGTAGTCTGACTCCTGTGAGACTAACTTTACTACCAACATGGAACCAAAGAGGGAGAATTTTCTGGTTTTATTTTTTTAGTAATGTCCTGAACACCTTCACTCACAGAGGAATGAGGAAGGAAATGTAAAATTGAGGTGTTCGGTGACACTCAGGATAATGATGACTAGTACAGGAAGATTGACTCAATCAAGTGGACCACCAGCAGGGTCACTCATTTGGTCTCATTGATGTTCTGCGCTCTTTCTGGTCCACATCAGCTCTGACAGGGTTTCAGTCCTATTTCTGTTCATATTACAAAGCCATCAGGTTTTTAACGCTTTGGATTATGAGTAGCTTTCATTTGGAACAACGTGTTTTGTCCATGGTAAGCACAGATGGCTGAAATACATCAGCAAAAAGCAAAGCAATGTACCGATTAAATGTCAACCTCAATGCGGGCTTATAGCAAACTGAACTGGAGTCACCCATCTTCAACTCGGAGGGGACGGAGTTTGTTCACACATGCACAGAAATCCTGAATAACTGCTCAGGGTTCACTCTGAGAGCTGAAAGGAACCAAGTGTGAGAACAGCCCTAGTCCAGTAATACACTCAGCACCTGATCCGTGCAATGTGAAAGGGTCGAGCATTTGTGTACTACAGGGTGCTTTAGTGTTAATGAAATGCAAGAAAGCTGGATGCTGGATTTGTGCTGCAGGGCTCGTCTTCCAAGTTAAATCACTGTTAATTATAAAAAATTCTTCTGACTGTGTTACTTATGAATCTACTGAGCACTGAAATTATCACCTGTAAGACCAGGGCGGTGAAAAATAGTGTTGCATCTCTACCCAAAGGCCTGCTGTCTAGTGGTTGAGGTTAAGAAGTCCCAGCAGCATAAATGGGTATGAGTAAGATAGATAGATAAATAAATAAATGAATTTAAATATTAATTAGTGTCTCATCCAGGAGGAGTTGAACTACTAGCTGCATCAATTTACAGAAGCTGGGATAAGCGCCGGCTTATACATCATATATATACATACATATACACACATATATATGTATATGTATATATATACACACATATATATGTATATATATATATATATACACACACACACACACACACACACACATATATA